>JAOXXN010000001.1:56269869-56282237 GCA_026770055.1 Myrmophylax atrothorax
ATTCATGTAGACCACAGAAAAATATTAAGAGTCTTTCTAGGAGGCAAGAGACGTGGTTTGAATGGCTCCATGATGAAAAAGTCTAGAAGCCACATTTTTCATTTCAATCACTATCACTCCTGCTGCCATTTTTTGAACAAAAAGGGTGGGACAGTTGTGTTTCCATCCGCTCCTGTTTCCAGAATGAATGACATGAACAGCGTTGACCTGTAAATATAGCTGTTGTGCAACCTCTCTGAAATAGGGGAAAAAGAGAAACCTTGGGTAACTTCCCTGTTTCCTGTGAGCTGTGGCCCATGTATTGGTTGTTAATAGACTTCACTATAGGGATCTGACTTTCCCCATATGTTGTATGAGTTATGTAGATGACTTGACTTTATGACTCCAGAACCATGCAATTAAAGGGAAAAAAATAAGAGGAGAAATATTTCTTTGACAGTCTTCCTTTGTGAATCTGGACCTCCATGTTTCAATGTAATATGTACAGTCCAGGTAAGAAACTAATCTTTCTCTTCTCTTTGTCAGGGCCAAAAGAAACTAAATGGGACTCCCAGGTTACATCTGTTCACCATAAACTAAACATAGAAATGAAATATCTTGATTAAAATGGTAATTACCAAATCATTCTGCCTGCTTAAAAGTCATCTTAACATTAATAACTTGATTAATAAATATGTCATGGTGAAAAAAAAGTATCTGTATAAATAAAACAACAGAATACAAAGAACCATAAGTTGTAGTCTGGAAATTAAAAAATAAAATTATAGAATGCACGCTCTGTGAAACATAGTCAGTAAATTTGCTTTGCCACTACTATCAAGATAATGTAACAAACGGATGACCTTATAAAATCTTGTTAGCTAATTTTAACAGGCTTGGCTCAATTGTTAACTTATTTTTCTATTTGATTTTTACTGTGCTTGCTGTAGCCCATTTGCACAATAAAAGCTCAAATCTGTGCACAAGTACAGCTATTGAGATGCTATCAGCAGAAAAGTATATAGCCCCAATTCAAAGACTTTATCTTTCTGACCCCCCCCCAAAAATATTTCTGCTTCATTCATGTTTTTGCTGTTCACAGAAACTGTTGTAAGCCACCAGCTACAACAGTAAGAGCCTAGAATCAAAATTGCATGCAAACATATGCATTCCAGAATGCTATTAGGCAAGAAGATATACCAGTTAGCTGAATTAGTAGGTGCTGTTAGATTTTTAAGTCTAAACATGAAGCAAGGGAAAAGTAGCCTTCTTTCTGAATGAGTATTAAATCTGCATCATTTACATGTCAAGTTAAGCACAATACACTCTCTCAAATACATGAGTTAGGGAAGAAAGAACACCACCGTGTGACTCATGACAGCACATATTCTACAGTTTCAATTGAATTATGTGCAACATATGCTGTATTCTGTGGGAAGGTTTAATTTTATCAACACTGGTATCCAACTAGGACTCAGTTGAGAAGCTACTTAGTAATATCCACCAAAAGTCCTTATTAACTTCAGTTGTCCTATGATCATAATTCTTATTCATAGAAATAGAATCAATCTGTAAACCTATTACAACAGCCAGCCCATAGAAAACAGTCTTTGGTTTCATTAGAGCTTATTACTGGAAGAAAGTTTCAGAGAATTTGTGCTCAAGAAACAGAGCTGCCTAACCCAGAAGATAGGGAGTAGTTATTCATGTTGTCATAACTTGCAGTACTTCAGATATTTTTGTAATTTTTACTAGAGTCTTAAAGAAATAAAAACCTGAAAAAGTTGGTGTGTATACATCTATTTGTATCTATGTGTTTTTGCATAAATAGAACTTCCTTTGACTGGTTCAACTTAAAAATCAAAACAAAGAAAATGTTGACATCATGAAGGGTACAGTAGTCTTGCTTTCTTACTAGTTTCATGTTTGTTTGGTTGAATTATTTGTTGTTTTATTTCAGTAGAAATCTATTAAATTTTAGCTGTATAGAATAAGCAAAATGGTTTCATTTTAATTTTTTTTATCTGTTTTTTGTTGAAAGTCAAATAGAAAACAAGGTATCCACTGATTTTATTTATACATAGAATAGAGTTGCAACCTTCCTTAGAGCACAGTTAGGGTGCTATTTGCTGGTACTTTACCACTAACACTATCTGGCAGTTATTTCAATAATAATTTCCATTAGCCAATGAAAGGTAGTAAATATTTAACTTGCAATGTTGCTCCCCACCCCCCCCACCCCCCCGCCATGAAGAAGTGAAAAGAAAGAAAATCTGGCATTGTTTGTATTAATATTGCATTTCCTGGGCATATGACTCTAATGTGTTTTATTTGGCACAGTACTGGAAGAATAGTAACATTCTTCTTTTTACTTTGAAAATCTAACAAGAATGACAGCAAGGCTGGTGTTACAGGCTGATCAACTCCATTGTTTCATATCAAAAGAAAGACAATGCATTAAGGGGGAACTAAGTCTTGTGGTTCTTAAAAGTGAAACTGCAGTAAAAAGAACTAGAAAACAGGTAAAGAGTGTTTAATGTGATGAGAAAATTAACTGCAGAACAGCTTGTCAAATACCCACAGGAACAGCAATATTGCATTTGTCAAAGCCACAGATCCGTTGTTTCTGTTATCAAGACAAGTTTGAATGATGCTGAAAATAACACTGTGGAATAAAAAAGAAGTTTGTTGGGGTTTTCAAATGTTTTCCAGAAAAAGGTAACAAATTTGACACACAGTTTGGCTATGAGAACCTTCATAGTTGCACAAATCTCCAGGCTGTTGGTCTGACCGGTAGGCTGAAAGGCAGTTGGGTATGGTCAGAAATTATGGAAAGCCAAATCAGAGATGGGAGATGATTGAGACATATGCAGCCTTAAGGCAGTGAAAGGTTACCAACACACATACGGAAGGAGAAAGTGATATCTGAGCTAATGGCATAGAAGATTTAGGTTAATTTATGCTGGTGTGCACCCCATAGGCAGAAGTAAGAAAGGAAAGAGTAATCCACAGTACATGGCAGAAGGGATGAGAAGCATTCCTTCTAGAAAGTGCTGAAGAAACCATTCAAAAAAGCCACAGAAGCTGGAGTCAGATACAAACCATTTCTTAGAGCAGATAAAAGAAGAATTATGATTGTAAATTTGATTTGATTAGGAAGATGTCATTATGAAATTACACTGGAGGGGGAAAAGGAAAAAACAAAGAGGTCTTAGGTAGGATTATAATAATATACTGTCATAGAACAGTGACAGTATGCTTAATGTCAGTGTATTGCAGTCAGTGGCTTACCACCTGAGAGTCCTATATTTTACTGTATGATTTACAGCACATGTTTTATACATCATCATCTTCATAGCTATGTCCAGATCATTACAATTTATTGTAAAAAATTTTATGCATGTCTTGGTATTGTTATATGCCTCTACTCATTTGCTATGTAGTTGCCAAAAGCAAACAACTGCTTTGTGAATATTCTTTGCTAACCCAAAGGGTAGGAATTTTTCTCTTGATTTCAAAAAGTTATCCTGTCTCTTCAACACATGTCTGGAATGCCAGCAAACCTTAGTTTGATCCTTCTCTCTTCTTAAATATGAAATACAAATTAAATAAAATCCTAAAAAAAAAAAAGAAAAAATATCCAAGCCACACAAAGCATGCAGTGACTTTCTGCATATAGAAGACTTTTCGTAAATGCCTTTGTGGTAGTTTTAGTTGGGCCTAGACATAGGCCTTAATTTTAGTAGGCCCTGATAATGTTAAGTAGATTAGGAGAGACAGGTGTCACCTGACTTAAGCAACCAAAGAAATCTTTCATACCAGATGACACAAACTGAGATATAAATAAAGTAAAGTAAGAAGTGTTGTTTTAGTTTGAGGGAAAACCAAACTGTTTACCAAAACCAGAGGAGAGGATTCCTCCTCAATAACCACGCCAATCCATATTAAATTTAAGAAAAGGAACTTTAATTAGAAAATGGATATGAGAAGGATAACTGCTCTTAACTACTATATATATATAACCAAGACAAAACCAAACAACTACCTGGTACCCGCAAAGAGAAGAAAAGAAAAAGAAAAAAAACCCTTTAGGTGAAACTGAGTTCACGTCTCTCCGGCTTATCTGGTGCAACAATATTTGCAGACAGCAGGAGTCGCTGCTGTGCCTCAGCTGGCAGGAGGTGGTTCGGTTCTCCTCCACTAAGAAGAAGACAAAAGGCAGTCAGCAGTCGCTCACCCCCGCGCTGAATCACTCACGTGGAGAGACGAAGGCCAAAAAAGCTGGCAGGCAATGCAGTCTCTCTCTTGCAGATGAAAAGGTCTCCTCCTCTCTCCAGTGGGCAGCGCAGAGCCACAGAGCCTCGCCACGTCTGCCTGCCCACACAGCCAGCCCGGGCTGCTAGGCCGGCTCCCAGGGCTGAGCCACAGGCAGCAGGCCCGGAGAAATCGTGCACTGGACCCTTGTCTCCCAAGGAACAAAGCTAGACAGGCACGAGCTGCCCCTCTTTGGGACCACAGAGACTGAGCAAGGGTCGTGGATGGCCAAAAAAAAGAAGAAAGAACCAGGGCCAGCCCCTTCACCAGTCCGGTGAAAAAGTGTCCATTTTCTCCTCTCCCCGCCCCCAGCCCTAACTCACGGCAATCAACTTAGAATTCAAAGTGATTGGGCTACTCCTTTGTTCGTGGGGATTGGACATTTAGCTTTGAGTTCTGTAGTGGGAGGGAGAGAATTTTGTTAACATCCAAAATTACAACAAATGTTCAGTCAGTTCCCATCACAGCCGAGGTAGAGGCAAGACACGCAGCTACTGTCTTGCTGAATGAAGTGAGCCTTGGCTGCTGCCCATTGCTACTTCGCATTTTGTTTAAGTTCAAAGAAGCAAATATTTCATTGTTATTTCTCTCTGTTTCTTGCTGGGTGTCTTTTGGGGTGCTTTCTAGATCTGGAGTGATAGGATCCGCTTTTGGTGAGAGGTAGAAGATTATTGTTGTATCTAACTTGTGTAACTGTGTGTGTTATATTGTAGTTTTCTTTTAATTTTCTCTTTTTTTGTATAAATATATATATAACTTGTTTAAGCTTAAATCTTAGAGGTTTTTTTTCCTTCCTCTTCTCAGCAGGGGTGGGGACAGAGACTGACTGTATAATGGGCAGTTGGCATTTTGCCAGCTCAACCCAAGACAGATAAAATGGTGCCATGGCTTGGATTCCAACCAAAGACCAGTAGACCTTGGCAAGTGTCCCAAGAGCTTGGCAGGCTTCCTGGGAGCTTTATTATATAAGCATACCTTGCTATCTGTATGTTTTAGTACCTCCAGAACAAAAAATATAAACAATGATTTCTCACTGCTGGAGGCTTTTGTTAACCTTTCTTTTGACTATTTTTCTGAGTTCAGACACCTTTCCTGTGTCAAGACCCCAAGAATATGAGTACAGCCCAAGAGACTGGTTTTTCTCTCCTGCCCCACCTCAATGGAGAGTAAGCCCCAGGCGTAAGTCACCTGGTGAACTGTGGTCCTTCTTACATGACCAGGAGGAAGACATGAAAAGTGGCACGGTGCACCTAGTTCTAAGCTTGAAGCCTGAGTACAAGTATTAAAACAGAAAAAAGTTAGTAAAAAAGCTGCCCACATAGTTGAAGCAGAGACCTCAGAAAAGAACCAAGAACAGCAATAAGGCTGCCCTGCCTCCAGCCAAGAAGAGGAGGAAGACAACCGAGACTATTGGACATTGCTGAACAGGGGAGGTGGCCAAGGCTTTCGCTCTACACTGACTTGTAGATGATAACTAGTGCCCTGTGAGGATGGCTAGATCAATGGAAGAAGACTAATAAGAAGTGTAGTGTTGCCGTAAGAGAGAACCCCCCTCCAAAGCAGGACTCCGAGCCAAGTTAATGTGGGATAAGATAAAAAGGGAGATTCTTTAATGTCCAGGCTAAGTGCCCACAGGAATACATGATGACATGCTTGTGTCCCCCGAACACTGATTTCCATGGTTTTATAATATGATCCCTCCAATCATTATTTCACACATCTCCCGGTTCATCCCTGGTCCTGCCCCTGGTCCCACCCCCGGGAATTTGGGTCTGGGGTCGGCGAGACCCTTTCTTCATCATCAGCTCTTCCTCTTCAACATGCAAAGGGCTTTTGGATGCTTTCCAGTGTTCTGGTATGCTTTGCTCTGTTTATGTTTCATTCTGTAGGCCTTTCTGATAGTCTTCAGCATTTTACCTTGAAAAGAGTCTAAACAAGATTAATTAACTAAAGGAATTTGAGCTCCCTGTTCTGTGGTATGGGTTAGGATATATAAACAATGAATTTAAGCTACTAGAATTAACTTACTAAAAATCTACTTTCCTACAGCTACAAATACTTCTAAAATCTATAAAAATGAAAAATCAAAAAATCAAGAACCCCTTCAGCATCAACATCAACAAGAAAACATACTTTCCACCAACCCCCCAAATCAGAGTTCCTCATGCACAACCTACTCTGCTAGAAGTCTGAATGAACAACTGACTATTATGGAAAGCCATGATGGTCAAACATTCAGGCTTAGCTGCATGGGCAGACCAATTCAGGAATCAAAACCTTCACCACACACCCAAGACAATTCCCAAATACAGGAATTGACAACTTTAATGTCCCAGGTAATTTGTCATTAGGATAAAACATAAAAAAGGAAAAATCTAAGATGGGAATGATCCGAGACATCGTTTTACTATGCATGCACACAGATTACATCACCAAGATGTCACCTGGAAATAGGCAACTCATCATTGCAGTCTGCAAGTGAACCTGGAGAGGCACTTCAAGCAAAGAGCATCACACTATTCCAATCAGTGACAACAAAGGCAGGGATACCTTCAGCATGGTGTACATCCATGACACAAAAAAAGTATTATCATGCAAACCCAGAGAGAAATTAAAATAGCTGTAGTTTCAGCCACTAAACCCAAGATATTCAGGAGCAGCTGAAGCTCCTGCATGACTTCAGAAAATTCCTCAACGAACAGACCTGCTTCAGCAGTCTTCTCCCAACCAAAAAGCATCAAATCCATCTTACCTGGACCAAGACCCATTAGTTTTCATCCAGGTCCCAATTTCAGCTAGACATTAGGAAGGCTGACAGACAGGACTATCAAAATTCATTGAAAAAGAGACAGAGCTAAGAATTATTGCATAGTAACAACACAATCCAAACCATTGCACAGCTTGTCTCCCAGTGATTCAGGAGGGGGCCAAAGCAGAAATCAGTAGTAAATCACTGAAGAGCTGCCAGCCCCAGGGCCCTTGAAGTCCTCAGAAGCAAAACACTTGCCCTTTCCTGCTAGGACCCGCACAACATTATGTTAACACTACTTTGTAGTCAAAAGTGACAGGAATACCACAGCAGATTGAAAGCTGTTCATAAATTTGGAAGAAAAAAGAAGTCACGCAACAAACTCATGGGATAAGTGTAGAGTCTACCCTGTTCTGAGATTTAAAACCACAAAGAAGAAAATCAGTGAAATCTAAATCTAACTGTCCAAAACTTTTGTGTGAAATACAAACTCCAGAATATACCATAATTGATAAGACTGTCTGCACTAACATTTTTCCCTTCTGAAAGCTATTTGTAATCCTCAATTACTCATCCTAAAACTGCACAATCTTATCAACCACCTGAGCAGTCAATGTTCAAAACACAGGGGAAAAACCCACAGTTCCATCAGTGCCCCAGAATACCAGCACTGAAAACAGACAAAAAAAGTGATGTAGTTTAATCTTCCATTAGTTGGCAGCCTGCTGCTAAGGAACTATTCAAACCTTCTCAGAGTTAAAAGAAACCCAACTTGTAAGCAAAATGGCTTTTTTATCACAAAACAAGCTGACTTCCTTCTCTAAAGCTTAAAAATATCTCTGAAACAAACTAACCTGCAGTACGTTGAGAAGACCAATCAAATTTTCATGTATTTCTGAGGAACAATTTTTTGCTGTTAGCCATTCCAAATTCCAGAACAGTTTCATTATAATCACAGGCTGATGTAACTTCTATACATTTTCTTATCAACTTTTCTTCCTTCCTTCCTTCCTTCCTGGGCACACTAGAGAGAATAACAGTCCCAGTTTCTGAGAGCACACAGAATGCCATTATTCCAAACTCTTCTGTGTGTACCATCCTACCAGCTTTTGGGGCCCTTCTCACTCACAGGCTGTGGTAGATATCTCTGCTAAGCCATCATCCTTAAAACACCAATCAAACAACATGCTGGTGGTACATATATGTCTGGGTGTAAATCTCACCACTTAATGTGTGTATAGGAAAATAACAGGGAGCAAGGTGGAGATGAATTGTTGTGCTGCAGCATCCAACACAAGCATATATGAAACAGATTCTGCAGTTGCTGTTTCAAGATGCAGTTCTAACACTTTATATCATGTAGACTGTGCAGCATTGGAGGGAAGGGAGAGGTCTCTGCTTTCCCCTTGTCTGAGGGGGTGCAGAGAAGGGAAACAAGACCATGAGTCCAGCATTTTCCTACAGTAGACAGAGCTCAGGATGTCTGCCCTGTGCAGGCAGAATTAGACTTGACAAAATATTCTATTTAAGCACATGCTTGAATGTAGACGAATATTTTAATAGCACAGGCCACAGTGTGCTATTGGAAGCTTTGGTGCACAACCCAAGCTCTGGAGGGGGAAACGGGGCCCCTGCATCCTTAAGCCTGCTTCAGGAAAATCAGTAAACCTCAAAGGTATGCAGCCGCTGCTAAGAGATGCAGGCAAAGACAGTGATACAGAGGGACATAGTTTGGGTAAAAAGCACCAATCAACTGTATTGTATGCCAGCACACCCCAGTCAATAACCAATAATATTCCTGTACTATTCGTGGACTTGAAAAGTATGTGATAAATGTGTATGTTTCAGTAAATAAAGTTCAGAGCACTGATGATACTTCTATGAAGGTAACGTCTTTGACTCTGCGTCGGACCCTTGAGAGCTCAAAATATCGGCACCCGCAATCATTTTTTATTTTATACCTAAGTGATTTTTTTGTTAAAAATCAGTAAGTTCAAGTTGATTTTCCTCTCTTTTTTTAAAACAAAATGCCTCTATATTAGAAGTTCAGTGATTCACAATATAAATTATGGAGCTATGAGGTCAGAAATAATACATCTTCTAACTAACTTTGTTGAAGGCTACTAACAAGGAGACTGAAATAAATGAAAAATTAAAATGCATGAAAAATCCAAACTAAGTGAAATTAAATTGTGGCTGTACCTCAGTCAATTATAAACTCAAATGTCCCAACCTGTTTGCAATTTCATTATTAAAAAATAGTTGTACCTAAATGTATTTTTATGAGTAGACTTTGAAATCCACAAATGAGTTTTCAATCATATTTCTTGAATGAGATGTGTATGTTCATTTTTTCATGCTTTGAACATCCCTCCATTTTTTGTTGCACACAGAAATTTTGGCTGCAGTCATTGGTCCAAATTCTACCCAAATACTTCAGTTTTGAAGATTGATGATGTTTTAGGGTGGGTTCAAAGGATTGCCAGAAAGTGAAACAGACACGCTGTTGAGGGATTAACAAACAGGGGTTTTTATTACCAAAAATTGCTAAGTAACAGGAGTTTTATGGTGGAAAGGAGGAGGAGGCAAAAGGAAGGGAAAAAAACCCTCAAAAAGCAATAAGCCCAAGTGCTCAAACACCCCCCACTCACCAAGGGGGTGTTAGCACTAACATCTTACCAACACACACACATTCAGATTTTCCAAAGGAGGAAGCCGAGACCATGTGCAGGTGTTCCCATTGTTTTAAAGTGCAAGGTTTTCCTGCGCGGCAAGCAAGCCAAACTGTGCACCAGTCATCTGCCCTTAAAATACAGGTGGCCAGTGACATCTGACTGAGTAGGTGTGTCCTGTACCGCCTCAAAACCGCCCAAGCTGAAGTCACCATCTCCACCCCCTTGTTATATAACGATTTTCTCTCTGCCCATGTGTGTGGATATTGGAATGCCCCTGAGCTTACGCATAATTGCCCTGGGATCTTCCTTTATTTGAGTCTGGGGGCAGCCTTCCTCCTCCTCTTCCTCAGTTTCTCCTTCAAATGACCTCTAACTGCAACTAGCCAGTCAGAATAGACCACTTAGTTTATAGCTAGCTCGGTCTTCAAGGGTGAAGTTTCTGCTTTATCTCTCCTTGTTACTAGCAACAAGGTAGGAAATAATATAAACTTTGTCCAGATGGCTGGCTGAAATACAGACCAAAAATGTCAACAATTTCAATTTCTGCCACAGGTGATGATAGGAGCAGTGTTATTCTGCTCTCACCAGAGACTATAGACATATTACTGCTGACTACAGTGAAGACTAGTTGATCCACACTGAGTACTAGTTAAATCAATTACCATTTTTTTTTAGATGGGAGGGGGGGAAAAAAATAAAAGGAGAGTAGAACTACATTACCAGCATTTAATAGGACTGTTCTACTGACCTTTTTGTGGAACTCAAAAGTATCCACGCTATCAGTGTTTCAGATTCTACCCGAATCTGATGGCAGCTGTCTAAAAGGCTGAAAAAAGTAACTATGTGAAATCTGAAAATGTAAGTTTTGGATTTAGACACATAATAGGACTTAAGTCCACCTTCTAGTGTGTTGCACCAGAAACAAGCAACATAAAGAAGAGAAGAAATAAAAAAATGACATGAACTTGCATGTTCTTTGCACATCTAGTATGATTTTCACAAAGATTTTCAGACCTTTGGAACATACATCCTAAAATTAGTCTTGGTGGGATATCTGGTCTACAATAATAGCTTTCAAGCCTTTTAGAGATAATGTCTCATCAATTTTGTTACTGCTTCTTAAATTCTATCCATGTGTTTATGCCCTCTCAGGAATATCTCCTGCAAGCACTGATGTCAGTTCAAAAGGTATTTAGTTTGGCTGTGAGTAGCAAGACTTTCTCAAATCCTTCAGAGTCCTTATTGCTTTAGTTCTTTTCTTCCATGACTCAACCCAGCAAAGAAAGTTCAGACTGTTGTGTTTGGGATCCAAGACTAACAATTTTCAGTGTTTGTGGGTTTTTTCTCCACCTTTAGTATTCTGTTAGGTTTTCCAGTTGATCTGTGGATGACATTACCAATCCAGAATGGAGGCATATATTCTTGTTAATGATTTCAAAAACTGCAGTTGCATTCTTTGCTTAGGGAATGAAAATCATGATAGTACTAAAAAGCTTCCTGCCCACTTAAGATCTTTAATTTCCACCAACCTTACAATATATGAATAAAACATATTTAATTCAAAGTGAGAATGATAATTAACATTGAACTGAATACATTTTCAAAGTACTCTGGAAAGAACTTCTAATCATTTTAGAAGTGCAGAAATCTGAAAACATGTTTTTAATGTTTCAGCTGTACAAAAACGTCATTCTCTGAAGGAAAACATCTCTAAAAGTATGTGCCATGACTTGAAAAAGAAAAAGAACATATTTGAATATTTTTTAGTAGTTTTTCACATGTAAAAGTTTATATTTTGAATGCAAAGTTAAAAACCACTCTTCAGAAATTTCTAGGAAATAAATTATTTTTTATCATAAGAAATTTATAAATTCCCATTCTTTAAAAAGTGCTAAAAGGCATAAAAAGAGAAAAATGGCTAGAAGTAGCACAAATATGACTTTTAGAAAAAGACTACTTCTGTTTATGTTATTATACAAGCATTATATGTAAAACAGGTCATTCTCATTGGAGATAAATGACATAGGTAGGTATAAAATATAAATCAATACACTCTTTATAGATTTTGAAATGGGAGTTCATATATGTCATAACTTTGTAAGCTATAGTTTTGGTTATTAACAACATGCCTGTACAGAAATAACATTACAATGTAACAATAATACATTAAAGACACTTTTCTTGCTTTAAATGCTATTATGCAACAACTGAGATTTTTGCTAAATGAGTTCAAATAGCTGGTAAGAGGCAACAGCGTGGCAGGTAACATCCATGTTGAACCCAATAAGAACAGGTGCCAGTGATGGTGAAATATAAAACTCACTGGAATATTTGATACAGTTTTTCCTCACATAATATAGCCTGTAAAGGCTTTACCCTTTTAATTACGCAGGTTTCCACCACGATCATATTTTAACAGAGGGATAAACAAAAGGCAGGCTCATCATAGTAGAAATAATTGCCACAAGTTAAAATTTCTGGGCATTGCATTAACATTGAAAAAACGCCTTCTCATGAGATCTAAACATAGCATTCAAAACATGGTACCTTCCAATAGCTTGCAGGTGCAGGAACCATCTGCACAGGAAAATTCAGTGGCTGTGGGCCATTGCAACGTTACCATACAATATCTGTCACTAAATTTTACTTGC
>JAOXXN010000001.1:56324945-56339568 GCA_026770055.1 Myrmophylax atrothorax
TGGAGCATAAACAAACAGGCTTCCTTTAATACTGATTTATATAGCTCTGCACAAAATAGAGTGGTGGAAGGTAGTTCTTTTAATAGGGCCTTTCTCTTCCTGCTTTATTTCTAACCATCACAACAACAACAAAGAAGTTTGATGCAAAATTTGATGCAAAATTTTATTTAGATACCGCTGAAGATATGCACATGAAGAAAGCACTCAAGAAGACTTTAATTTAAAATTGTGTAGTTTTGCTTTATTGGGTAGAACACTGGGGGTTTTTAATTTTTTTATATAATTTCATCAAAATAGTAGATGTTCAACAATGTTTTAATAAATTTATAAGTTATATTCTACATGTGTTTTTTATTTGATGAGTGAGTTATATATCACAAGCATAGTAATTTAAGACAAAAATTCTTGAAAAAATAGAGTGATTATAGACTATTTACAATAAGGCATTAGTATGATAACAACACTTAGCTATGAATTTAACTGTAAAGTGGTTTTCACAGCCTGAAGTTTTGGTTGAGAACTCAGTGTTTTGTTTACTGCATGAGTTAACTAATCAAAACAAAAAAATTGCTGCACACATTACAGAACATCTCTGGTTCTGCTTCCTCAGAAAGAATTTGCCTTTGTGGAAGTGCCACACTTACCATAAACAGTGTGATAGCTGCAGTTGATATCCTAGGAGTGTGACATAAATTCAAAACTGTGTGTCTGAAGACATTTGACAGTATTTTTTGTGTTGTAGTTGATGAACGGTAGAAAAGTATTGTTGGAGGCAAGGAAGTTGGATATTGGGTATGTTTTAACATTCTTAAATGTGTAAAGACAAAAATTATATTTCTCACTAAATTGGCAATAAACAATGCTTTATGCTATGGTGAAGCTTTAAGTCTCTTGTTGAGACTAGAGTCATGGAATTTATAAGCTTTGCATTCTTTTTGGCTAAATATTAATATTACAAACTTCACATGACATCCATCACTAATAAATGAGATTAATGTTAAGCTACAGAGGTAGGTAAGTGAGCCACTGACGAGGACCTCACCTGATTAAGCTAATTGAACAGGACATGAAAAACTACTGGTTGTGACACAAGAAAGTCTTAGATGTAATAGATAACAGTGCAACAGCTGGCAAATGTTAATGATCACACTATGAAGACCACACATTTCACATTTGCTTAGAGGGCAGTTATGTGAAAACTGACTAAATATCACAGACTGCTGGCAGGGAGCACTGGGGGCCTTTACAGAAGTAGAATTTTCTGAAGCCAACAGCATCTCAATAACTAAATCTGCAGCACCATAAAGGTCAGAAATTACCTTGGTAATGGTATTAGAAATAGAAAATTTGGGTATGGGTGTAGCAAAATTGAGACTGAAGGGGAAAAGTAGTTAAGTGAGAGTTGCATGAGAAGGGAAAGGGGAGCCATGAGTACAGCTAGAAGGAGTGTCAAGATATGGGAAAGAGATAAGTTATGTGATTGATACTATCTGGGGTCACCCATTGGACAGCCTTGCTTTTGATCACCACAACCTAAACCAGGGTAATAAAGAAGACTTGTTTATCTGACTATACATGTTTCCACAAGCATAAGGGCCAGAGAGCAAAGTGCTGGCACATCCAGACGTCTCAGTAACAGGGTGTTGGTGCCCATGTCAGGTTGGGCAACACTAATACCTATCTACCACGTCCTAAAAGAAGTTGACTGTATAAATGTAGACAACTTTGGAAAAAATAAAGAAAAACCTGTGACTGGAGTGCCCTGTTGGATGATTACAGGCTCTTTAGAGGGATAGGAAGGCATAAGAGGTGAAGGGGTGGCACTGTATGTAATATAAAACCTAGAATGCATGGAGCTCACAGTTGGCAATGACACAGTTGACAGCCTCTGGGTAAGAGCTGAAGCGCAAACAAGTAATGTGGATATCAACCTGGGATTTTGCTAATAGACCTCCCAGTCAGGACAATGACACCAACAAATTATTCTTTGAGGAACTAAGGGACACTTCCAAGCCAACTGCCCTTTTGAGGCATTTCAAGTTGCCTGAACTTGACTGGAAGCATTGCACAGCTGGTAGAACCAAGCCAGAGACTTATAAAAGCCTAGATGACAATTTTATGGAACAGATCCTAAAGGAGTCGACTCAGAAGGATGCCCTCCTTGATCTGCTCCTTGTCAGAGTGTATCTCATGAGCAAAGTGGAAACTGGGAGCTGTCTTGGCCAAGTGATCACAAAATGATTGAGCTTAAAATCTCTTTTGGCAGGAGGAAAAGCAGCAGCAAAACCTCAACTCTGGATTTGTGAAAAGCAGACTTAAGGCTGCTTGGGGAACTAGTAAGTAAAGTCCTCTGGGAAAATTTGTGCAGGTGCTGGTGTCCATCAGTGCTGGTCACGTTCAAATATCACCTCCTAAGGGCACAGGAACAATTCCCAAATGTCAGAAGTCAAGCAGGTGAGGTGGAAGGCCAGCTTGGCTGAATAGGGATCTTCTCTTGGAGATAAGGCAAAAAAGGAAGCTGTATGCCCAGTGGAAGCATTGTCAAGTGACATGGGAAGAGTTCAGAGATGCTGCTTGCTGCTGTAGGGAGAAAATTCATGTGGTCAAAGGTCAGCCGAGTGGAAGCTGTCAGAAATGTGAGGGACAATAGAAAGTGTTTTTTCTAATATATTACTACCAGTAGGCAGTATAGAAATATAACCAGCCCATTGAGATGTGGATGGTCACAGTCAGGGACAGGCAAGGGGTTTAGTATTTTCTTTGCCTCTGTCTTCAACACAGATGACCATCTTTTCATGATATCTTGGATTAATCTTAATTTTGTAAAACATTTAAACGGGAGAGAAAACAGCTCAAAACCAGTAAACTATATGCTTATGTTATTATTCTTTAAAGCTAGATAGCTATATCTCAAAAGTATAATTTTCTTCAACATCTCCTAAGGACCTTTTCTCTTTCTTGCTATGCATTTTACCCTTTTTTACACAGTTGTGATAAATGAACTCATTCTCTTTGATTCTTCTTCTTCTCAGAATGTCTTTTAAACTTTATAGTTTTCTTTCAATTTCTTCTCTTCCACTCTAACAGAACTAATTTTGTAGGTAATTTGAAATAGTACAAAACAGAAAAAAGCTCACAAATCCCCTCAAATCTATTTCTAATTTTAAGATTAATAAATTACTGGTTGCATTTCTAATTTCTTAAAATTTCTAATTTTAAGAATTTTCAAAAATAAATGATGTGTCATGGATGATATACCAGGAAGCTTCATTCAAGTGTGACACTGATATTCTTATGGTGTTGCACATCCCTTTTGACACTTGTTTCCACATACAAAATACTCAAATATCTGAGTTGCAATTAATTCACTGAAGGGGAAATACCATACTATTTTTATAATCCAAACTGAAAATTTGTGCCAAATTTCTTCTCAATAAAATTAGTCTATAAACATTGGGTGATCTGCTATTAACTCATACTACAAAATGAGAAACAGTACTCAGACTCCTTGTCTCTGATATTTTTTTTTAAATACCAGCTGAAAGAGAATAGTCCCTGTGGGTAACAGCAAAATTAACAAACCCTGATGCATACATGTGGAACAAATTCCTTGCATGTCCTTGGAGTCATCATTATACAAGTTCTCAGTAGAGTGCTTTCTTTTAATCTTCTTGCAATCTAACAATGACTTACACATCCTTTATTCTGTCCTACGGCATAAAAGTCTTTGCTGAATATGAAAGTTACAGCAGTTTGGGCTGGGGTTTTTTTTGTGTTTTGAGTTCCGGTTTTTTGGTGTGTTGGTTTTTTTTCCCCTTTCCCCTGTGGATTTTGTAACCTATGTAAGAAATACAAAATTCAGGCCATGGACTCCAACTGAGAAAAGATCAAAACACTGTTAGCCTTTTTCAAGTTATAATTTATATCCCAGAGAAAGATACCCACAGAACCCAATCTGTTAGATTGTTCAGGCCTGTGAATATGCATTTGAAATGTTTATGATACAGTTAAATATACCATTTTCCCTCTTCCTCCACTGTTATGTGTAGGTTCAAATATCTGTGATAAAAAAATTCTATCCAGAAGACTGAGTATTTAGTTTCTTACCTAATTTATTTCTCCTCAAAGACACAGTTGGCCTACATTTGAAAAAGCTTTGCAAGATTTCAGAACATAAGTATTTTCTCCCTTCTCTGGTGTAGGAAGGTAAGCTACACAGAGAAACAGGAGGCATTACACAGAATGGCTAATTCACCTTAATTCTATCAATTTCTTGAACTGGTAGGAATCCATCTGCAATCCACCTGCTGTATAAGGGCTTATATAATGACACAAATAAAGAAATAGCCAGATAGCAGTCACAATTTTTTAGCACAGACTTATTTGTAAACAACATCTCATATGCTTTTTTATTACAGAATCTGTAAATACTTTGAAAATAAAAGTGCAATCTGTTGTTCAGAACAAAAGATAACTGATATATGAAGCCAACGGTTAAGAAACATCATTCTGGAGTAGGGAAATGCAGCCACTGTAGGAGTAGGACAGTCAATACAAATTCAGATTACAGAAATGCCTGTCATAAATTGTTAGCACAGTGTCACGGCTTAAAATAGTGATTCATTCAAGAACATCTGAACCTTGTTTTCTCTGCTGGAAAAATGAATTAACAATAGTCTTGATGTTGAGTTTTATGATTTGTGTTGGGAAATGGACTGAGACTACCAATTAATTTCTCATTAATCATTCAAAGATAATTACTTTCAGTTGCTGCCATGTGGACTGTACTTGAACCAATGTCTTTAAGGGTAAAAAGGAGTCTACTCTCTAAACAAATAGCAGAATTAAGATTCTTGCTCATTATTTTTATCAGTTTTCATTTTATCATGCATAAAAAACTGAGATAAAATGCCAACAATGCATTTTGAAATACAGACATGAACAGATGGAACATTAAGGTGTGAAGATTTGGTCATTACCAGAACACTGAACACAAGATTCTCCTTTTTTAAACCTTTTCTTTTAAAAAAAAAACTTTATCAGCACCTTCATTTTAAGTCCAGATAGATAGCTACTATGTAAGCAGAAGGTTTATTTTTTTTTCACACCATCACAGTCTAGAATGGATTTAAAAAGTGTCACTTTTTTCCCAGAATTCATTTCCATAGGTTGTTCGGTCTATTTGTGAATCAGTTTACTTGAAAATTGGTGCAATACATGCCAACAAAACCAGCAAATCAGTGTTTCTAATGTGCAAAGGAAGCTGGGACAGTAAGATTTTCTTGTTTGGTAATCAGCAGTCCTGAAAAATGTATTAATCAAATAGATCATTATAAAGTGTAAAATAAATTGTTAGTTCTACTTTAAAAAATTAAGTCCTCATGAGTTAATCGATTTTGAACAAAGTTTCATACAAACAGCATGAAAAAAGCGAATGATATTTGCCTAACAAAGTGACAGACATTTTGTTTCTGAATTGATTAAAATGAAAAGCAATTTTAATAAGTAACAGAAAGTAGTAGAAAATCCTTTGCAGGAAAAGTCATCAAATTCTGTGGCAATAGCAATTGCATTCCTGAGAAGTTTGCACTTGAGGAGAGATGTAAAGCTTCCAAGCTCAAACATCATCAACATTGAAATGACCTTTTTTGTCTAACAGATATTCCACTCACAGTGTTATTTCCACACTTACATTGCCCCAGGTTGCTACAGAGAATTGAAGATAGTATTTGTATAAAGAAATGCAGTGCCACCATATGCCCAGTAGGCTTAAAGCTGTTGAAAACTTGGCCTTTGGAATTCATTAGAGTAAAACATGTTTTAGGCCATCCTGAATGAAGTGTAGCAATAATAAAACAGCTCTGGTCTCAAGATACAGAACTGTAATTTTCTTGTTGTTATGAGCTATAAATGGTGAATATATTAGTATTTGGAACTTGCAAGGAAGAGAGACATTGCCTTCTATTATCTTCACAAATATTTGTAACTGCTTTGCATCCTCTGCTTTCATGAAGGGTATGACATTCAAGTGCCATGGACTGGAAGGAAGGAAGTGTGATATTGTTCTTAGACAGAAAACTGAATGCTCCCCTAGCTAGAGGACTGCAGCCAGGAATCTCTCCCAAGGAAAAAAATTACAGATGCGCATTCATTTATCTTTGCAAGGATTTTCTATAAAGTGTACCTCTTCTCTATAGGTGGCACAGAATGCAATTAATTAATTTCTAGCATTAAAATGAAGCAGCATTTATCCAGGAGATTAAAAAATAGCATGAAGCCTTGATGCATTGCCAAAGCTTGCTTCAGTTTATTTTTGAATTATATACTGCCTTTTCATAAATACACAATCACTAGTAAAAAGCATTAAGCAAATGTTGTACTGAAATGAAAACAATTCTGTTTGCCAAATCACTTATGCTTGAGGCAAACGTGAGGTTTGGATTTTTCTTTGTTTGTTTTGATTTTTGATTTTTATAAATTGAGCTGCAAAAATACTCCTTCTGATTTCATTTTCATTTGAGCATTTTCATGATTGCTTTCTGCAATATGCTTTTACATGTAATAATGAAAAAATACTGTAGCTTTAATAATTGCTTTGATGATTTATGCAACAGCTATTACACTAAAGCACAGTTAAATACACTTTTGAAACATATTTTCCTTCTTTGCTTTCCTCTGAAAATTGGCAATGATTTTAGCACCTTTATTACATATTCTCTAGAACCTTAGTAATGGTATAAAAATTTACTTTTGTCCGATACTCAACTGGCAACAGATTTCATGATTATGAAGCAAGCCCAAATCAGGGAAAAATCAAGCCCCAGAGGAACAGAGAAAAATCTCACTCTTCAAAATGTTAAGTTATGCATGCATCTGTTCTGTTCATTATATTCATGAGGCTAAGGTGGTCAGAATATAACATTTTAAACAAAATATAGCAGCATTCATCTGCTGTATGTCCAAGTATGCCCCCACATTCATTTGCTGCCAAACTGCAGATTGTAGAACCTATTCAACAGCAATAAAACAAGCATGATATGAAATTCAGTTGGTCAGAGTGATCTGTCCCCTGACACATAAACAACCACGAACCGGCAGTCCTACTACTTTGCCTTCTTAGCCCCTGATGGAAAGAAAACATTGAAGTGAGTGACAAGTAGATATGAAATTCCAAACTTCAGGTTTTATTCCAAAGAAAATACTTCCTTAATTGGACTTTTAATTATTTCCTTTTTTTTTAGTTGAAAAGACATAAATATGCCAGATCTGAAAGTTGTGTTTCTTGACTATAATGTTAGATTTGATTTCTTTCTGCAAAATTAACCAACAGTTTAAAAAGAGAAAGAGGAAAACAAACTCATAACGATATTTTATTAAGTAAGAAATTTCACTGTGGCAGGTTTTATTTTTGTTTTTGTTTCATTTTTGGCATTTTGTTTGTTGTTTTGTTTTTTTTTTTTTTTTCCAAAAGATCTCATAATATGAATACAGTCCAGGATGCAAACAGGGCCTTGGAATAAGATGTATTAATCTTGAAAGCTCTTCAATAGATAGAACTGAAAGTCTATTGGAAAAGTGTACATGCTGAGTTCTACACTTGCATCTTCCATGAGGATGGTCTGTCATAATATGCATAAACAGGGATCTGTGGCCAGGACAAGGCTATCTATGTGTCTCAGAAAGTGAAAAGATGGTAAGTGTTTTATAGACTATGCTGGGGGTGGAACAGTGCTGACAAAGTTTGGAGAAGACACCATAGCTCCACTTCAAACGCTTGTGTGGGAATGTTCTAGTCACCTCTTGCAGGCATATGCCACTCTATAGGAAAATATTGCTTTGTGGATAACTCTTTCTTACTATCTCTACTTGTTCATCTTCCTGAGCAGTCTAGCGTGGGACCAACAGGCCAGCTCTCCACAGAGGCTAGTAGGTGGAGAAAAACTCAAAAACACTCAATGAAAGGTTTAAGAACTATCAACACAGGAAATATGGGTTATTGGTATCTGTGAGAATACGGCAGCATAAAGGCATTATACCTGTAGAAGGCTCCTGTTTTAGACAAGATTAAGCCCTCAGTTCAGGATTTTGGATTACCTAAATAAAATGTGAAATCACCATAGTGATGTAACTCAGCACAAATGAAACATATGTTGTTCTGAATGTGAGTTCTGAACTTACAGCAAGATTGGTTTAAACAGATTTTACAAACTTAGTACTCTAAGACTTTTCAGTCTTCAGAATAATCTGTATTTTGAGAGAGACCCACTTTGGGATAGGACATTTGGAAATAGTTTTTGAAGTGCATAAGTAATCTAGAAATGGTTTGTAATAATCTGTTTTACCAAATAAATATATTGAGATTGATGGGCAAAATTCCAGACACATAGAACATAAGTTCACCACTGAATTCATAAATTATATTCAGGCTAAATAATTTCTTTTTGAGAGACAGGATGGACTCCATGGCTTTTTCATGTCATTAACAGCATTATGATTTTATGTGTTAGGATCAAATTGAATTTTTGCTGGCCTTTGGTATCAGAATAACAACTTAAAGCACAAAAAGTTAAGCTAAGAAAAAACAATCTGATGGAAAAAATCCTTACTGATTAAACAACTTAATAACTTCAAATATATAAAAATATCTGATTTTACTTTTTATATAACAATTAACCAGTTTCCAAAAGAAGTGTCATCATATAGCTAGCACACCAATCAATTGTCAATAATCAGATCACTATAAGAAAAAATTTGGGGGGGTTTAATAGCATTGCAGCAAAATTAGTATAACTTCCTGGATATTTGGCTATGAAACACTAACTGCCTTTCACTTAAATACAGAATTACACTACTCGAATGTATTGTACTGTTGGACTCAGCCCCCAGGGCTACACCCCCCATGTTCCTTCCTCCTCTCTGTGTTTTTTCCCTGAGGTTTTTCCATGCTGTGAAGGTACCTTGATGGTTCCCCCTGTGTCTGAGAGAGTTCTACACCCCTCCCCTGTCCTGCTGCGCAAATTCCACCACCCCTGAGGTGGCACAGGGTGGCAAGTGTTCCTGAAGCCCATGTGGCCCCTGCTCACAGTCTCTGTATCCCTGGGGTTCCTTCCCCACCTTGGATGTCTGTCCAATCCCCTCCAAACATCACCCCTATCGGAACCCTTATAACCAGACCCTGACCGCAAATAAAATGCTTTCAACATGTTCTCCAAACCTCTGTGTGTGTGAATTATCTTGGAAGCAGTCCCCATCCCGGTCCCAAGATTGTACAATTTAGCTAATAAAAAACTCTAAGACAAAAGAAAAAAAAAGAATTTTTTATTGAAAACTTAATGCATAAAATCAAATATTAGAAGTAAGATGAGATTTATATCAAAGGTTACTTCAGAGCACATGTGATCACTGCCACATGTAACTGATATAAAGCACATGGTGTGACTCTTGGGGATGACCCTTTGCAGGACCAGGGGTTGGACTCGATGATCCTTGTGGATGGATCCCTTTCAAATCAACTTATTCTGGGATTCTGTGATAACAGTTCTGGAGTGAGGTAACTTTGAGCCCTAATGCATTTCAGCGATCCTCTCAAAAAGAAAAAAAGTAAAATGAATATAATATAAACCAAAATAATTTAGTACATTTCACATTTGAAAGAAACAAATTGAGTCTCCAACTGAGATGATTTTTTTTTTTTGGCACACTGTTGCTTTAAGAATATCCAGGAGTGACAGGAAAAAATTTGTATCTTCTGCAAGCAAAGAAGTTTCAGCATTTTCTGAATCAGAACAAGGATTAGACAGTTTGGGAATAGCCAGAAGTACTGTGAACACAAGAATTCACTTCACAAAACTGGAAGATCTCACTGAAACATCTTTAAAATGTGAACTAAAACATACCAGACTGCTGCGTTTTTATTGCTGACAGCATTCACAAATGACAGACATTGCACTAACTGTAAAGCAAATAATTTTAATTAGTCATTCTGATGAGTTAAATTCTTCCTATTGATTAGAACATTAGATTTTTTTTCCCATGAGATTATGAAATTTAAGAAATGACTATAATTTAAGCATTTAAATATGAGTAAGAAGAATAGAAGCTAGATGTCTTAGAATATTTCATATTGTCACCCATCTTTGTGTTCATGGTCTCATTCAATACCAAGCCCCTTCAATACCTGATCTGTACTTGTTTAATCTGCAGATTCTTAAGGCTTTTGACCCTCATTGGTCATATTTCAGGATAAAATTTCTTTTTTCTTAATTAAAAAAGAGAATGGATGTTCATGGGACAGTGGAAGTTATAGGAAATGAAACTGAATAAACAGTCATGAGTTGGTGAAGGTCTGATGGGAGGCTATAAATGCAAGTCAGAACCATAAAAAACAGGCAGAAAACAAGATAACCTTCTGGAGCCTGTGATCACTTTTTTCTTTACCCTTAGGTGCAACAAGTCAAGATAAAAATTATCTTGGCAGTTAAAATGCATGGGTCATTCAGCTTAGGAAAGATGCAATATTTCTTTTTAAACTGGCAGTGGAAGCAAACTGGTTTTGAAATTACTGTTAGCCATTCACCTGAGATCAGAGAAGAGTTCCAGGGGATCATCTGAATGATTAACTCAGAGGTACAGCCCAATACAGCAGATGTGAAGAAACCTGTCCTGTGAGTTGGTGGAGGCAAGAAGAATGAAGATAAGGACAATGAAGACAACGTCTTTGACATCATGGACAACATCATTGTAAAAACATGCCACCAGTTAATGGTTTGTGTTGCAAAATTTCACCAATAACATTTTCCAAGACTGTGTGACAGTACATATGAAGTGAAATTATTAGAGAATTGTGCCCTCAATTCATTATAATTTTAAATGTTGCCACATATATTTTTATTGCTATGCCAAAACCTGACATTTGTTCCTAAATTGTCCTTGATATAATAATCCATTTGTAAAAAAATGTATTACATATAGACATACAAAGTTAGATTTTTTGGTAGGTTTTTTCTTTTATTTCCTTGAATACTGCTACACTGCCATGATATTTATCATGAATAAACATAATATTTCTAGGTATGTTTTATTTGGAAAAACAAGCAGATAGACATAAAAACCCCCAACCAATAGAACAAAATATATATATGCACACCCTGCCTATTTTTATTTCAAGAAGAAACATCTGATTCAAGATACTGGGTCAACAACACCACTAATTCTTGGTTTCAAGGCCTGTAAATTTTTATTTACTGTCTGGTAAACTATTCCTGTTTGGCTTAGTGTTTCCTTTCCTTTATTTGTCTTCTGAGAAAAGTGTCAATGGAGAGACTCCATAAAGAATACCAAACCTGTATGTCCTACAATGTCTATCAAACTGCTGTTTGCCAGATGAAGATCAAAATTTTGTTTCATTAACTTGCTTTGATTATCTCAATCATATAGTAAAATACTTTTTCAAACTTAAAAAAAAAAGTATTGGGAATTCAAAGACCTTTTCCAAAATACCAGTCATGTCCCATAAGATATAATTATCAAATTGCATTTAAAGCAGGAACAGTGCAGATGCAGACATTGCTAAAGCATTCTAGCTGAAATACTGAAAGAGTATAATCACAGCCTGCTGTTTAAAACACTGCTTTCTGCATTCTCTTGTAGGACACACATGATAGAACTGTAATTAAAAAAGTATTCTCTTTGCATGTTTGTAAGCTGTAAAGTTTTGAGTAGGCATGTGGAATATGTTTGCCCACAAATTAAAAAGCTCTGAATAAATAGTACTTCATACATATATGTATACAGAAGAATAATTTCTTCTGTTCAAATGTCCATAAGGATTTAATGTGTATTTTTGCACTGTACAGAATGAAGATGGATATTTTCCCTTTTACCTACCTCTTCTCACCAAAATCTGCGAACAATCTAACTTTTGTTTCTGGCATTCATTTTGAAAGTTTTTTTCTGTCTGATAGTTCTCATTAAAACTCTCTTAACCCATAGGAGTACATAAGCAGGAAAAAAAATCACTGTAATTTTAGTAAGTTTTATTGTACTGCAAACAGTTGAGTCTGTCTCATGCAATCATTAAGACCTAATTAATAACTCAGAACATCTTTGTCTTATCATTACATCTTGTTGAGAGCTTAAAAGTAAATTGTGACTAAGTGAATTAATAAAAAAAAACCCTCAGAAGTTAAAAAGCTTAATTCCCAAGCTTCTACTGTTCATAAATACGCCATATAGTTAACTACATTGTTTACTACTGTTTGTTCAATGAGGAGAAATTATGGCCATCACAGAAAGTTCTATTGTCTTTTACACTTTTTACTGCTTAGCAATCAAAACAACCATCTGCTTACTTACTAATGTTTCCCTAGTCAACAGGAATATTTTAGTTGACAAACAAACAGGAAAACAAACAAACAGGCTTCTAAACCATCCTCCCTATCCATCAACAACAAGGATAAGGTACATGTAAACTTCTCATACTTTGGATTTTTTGTAGTCTGTATGAATAAGAATTCCAGTATATTCTTGCAAAAGGCTTTTGGATAACATGACAGAATTTCACTGGCAATAGATCGTGTTTCTCTAGAAGCACAATTGAGCTATATTGATTTATATATTTTTGTAACTTTATTAATTGAATTGAATTTGTTCATGGAATTTACCTATGTCAAGAGGAGAAGAATTTAACATATTCGCACTAGTTAAGCTTTTGTTTTCAGGAATATGGCAAAGTGTTTACAAGATTTTTCTTGAATTTTAGAGATTTCTTGTATTTCAGTTATGAATTCATCTTGCTCTCATTTGAAGAAAATATCACAGAGTGATTATCTTTTTATGTTGTGTAAGTGCTTCTTTCAAATACTGTCTTTGTCCCAGATATCTTATATCACCTTTTACTTCATCTCCTTTGAAAGCATAACTTTCACTATTTTAAAATGAAAAATCCAAGCAATTTTATATTCATCAACAAAACTACATGCCAGAATCTCCCTTTTTTATTTCTCACAATTCAAAATTATTACATAAATTAGTGTCTAGCAACATTATGGTAAGGAGCTGTGATTACAACTTCCACAATCATATTCAAAGTAGCATTAATCATTCTAATAGCATAACCACAGTCACTGGGAGAGCTGAATGTCCTTCATTTTACTCCTTTCCTTGCTTTTCTCCCTTCTTTGAGTCATGTTTGAAGAGATTGCATTATCCTAATTTAAGATAATGCAAGTCAGAAAGAAACATAAAGGTGAGTTTATAAAATTAAACTCTAGTTTTTTTTCTTTTGCAGACATCAGAAAAAAACAGACATCTTCAATAACTGTTGTATCTCACTGCAAAGCAATAATTAAAAAAGTCTGTGAAGAAACACCTTCAGAAGGTACTTATTTCTCTCTGGTAAATACAGAAGAAGCCCAAAATTATCGTGTGAAACTTAGAATAATACAGTTTAATACATGATTTAAGACTGTTTAGTACCTGCTATTGATACCAGGGTAATGGTGCAGAGTAGATAGATCAAAATCAGCTTCCCATGTGTGAGCTACAGCCAAGTCTTCACCTACAGAATACACACAGTGGAAAATAAAAAAAAAAAATAAACTAATTAAACCTGCATAATGTAAATTACATTGGATCTTGACTTACACAAATGGGTTTACTAGCAGCACTTCTTGTATAAAGTTGTTTTGCAAACCAATTTATCCTATGGGTAATTATCAGACTGCTGTTCTTTCATGTTGATACTAGCTACATCTCATTCACTATTTGTGATATGAGGCTGATGAATTTGTGTCACATGGAATTCAGTAACTTTTTGACTTCCAAAGTAAAATTGTTTATGTCAAGTTTTCAAAATGACATACGATACAGTACAGAATTTCACAGGGTCTTTAAAAAGGAAAAATCTTCATAAAAGCTTTCTCCCCCCCCCGCCCCCCAAAAAAGCCAGTACACAAAATTATTTATAATATGAATTTTTAAACAAAAATCTGTAATGTTTTATGGTTTCTGCATTTAGCTTCAAAAATTTCCAAAAGGAATTGCTTTCTGTGTGCAATTGACTTTGAAATGTGGTTTAGTATTTCAAGGAGAGTTGTTTTGTCTGGCTCTGTAAGCAAAATCTCTATTTGTTTTTCTTCTTTTTTTTTTCTTCCATAAGGATAGGAAAAACAGGTTAACTGTAAATGTCTTAGAGTAGATTTCAGTCCATGTCTAAGAACATCAAGAGCTGTTTACATTGATCTAAATATTACAGAAATTGCAATCAATTTTGTTCTTTTAATTCTGTCAACTTTCACCATATTTTCTTTTGTTAGGTTTGTGTCTGTTTAGATACAAGTATTCTCGCAAGCTGCCATCACTGGTCCCTTTGCAAAGCAAGTAAAGAAGTGTTATTTTTAGATGTTTTGCATAATGTTTTTCATGCTTCCTCGGTGTTTCTTCCCCTTCTGGCTTTCATGGAAGAGTGAAAGATCTTCAACATTGTATCCACTTAGTCCCGCTGCCTTGTAAGCAGTGAAGAATTTGCAAACCATATAATGCTATATCAGGTAAATGCCTTTGGTAAGATCTATTTTTAAGAACTAATTATATAAGTGATTACTATAGAAAGGTAGTTCATGCT
>JAOXXN010000001.1:56350984-56364608 GCA_026770055.1 Myrmophylax atrothorax
ATATTTATATCTACACTAACTTACTCTATCTTTTCCTTTAGAAGACATACATATTAAATGAACCAAAAAAACAAACAACAATTTAAGCAACAACAATCTAAAATGTGTTTGCTTCATGTCTGCTGATCTGTGGGGGGAAAGCTTTTTTAGTACATATCCCAGGATTTTAATTTGGTTTTTTGGAAGACAAAATTTTATTCATTGACTACAGTGGAGAACGCTTCATTTCATGTTCAGGAAATGGAATAAGATCTGAAAGACTCAGTGTTCCTAATGAGAAAGTTAATGTTGATGTATCTTTTGATAGAAGGATGCTATGGAAAACCTAAATACTTTATTTCAACTCCTGAGAAATTTAGTGCCTTCCCTTGTTTGCAACAACCCCAGATAATATTTATGAAGAAATGTTTTTTTTAATGGAACAATGTATGTAAAAAACCCAAAAAACAAAACCCTGAATGCCAAATTGTTTTATTTATGTAGATTTGCATTAATTGTTTCTGTTCTACTTTTATCCAAGCAACAGAATTCTAGATTATACAGACAATTTTATGAGTTTTGTTAGTAGATTTAAAAGATTGCCTATTATGATTATGTTTTTGTTGTTGTTATTTTTATTGAATATTTTTAATTTCATATCTAGCTTAAATTATTATTCTTATCAGCACAGAAAATTCATAGAACACTAGTTCACTCTAAACTGTGTTTTTGGTGTGGTTTCCTTGCATTTGTTACAAAGTCTTTTTTTTAACAAATGGTACATTATTGTTAATATACTTGAAATCTTCAATATCTAAACAAATAGTTATTAGCAGTGGAGATCTAATTACCACCAAAAAAATCCCAAATGAATAAACAAACAAACCAAAAAGAACCAGACCAAAAGAAAGGAAAGGAAATAAAGAAAAATAAATTTATTCTTACAAAAGACATCTCCTGTTACTTTTCTTACCTCAGAGTCTACAAGGAAAGACTTACAAGTCAGTGTTATGATGTTTACTATCATCCAAGGTTAGAGTGAAGAGCTCCCAGATACTCCAGAGCTGAATACTACTCTTATTGCTACTGTTTCTGTATTGCCTGGGTAAGTCATTCATGAATGAGACACAGAACATCTTTTTATTTTTGTCTTGTTTTGTTTTGTTTTGTTTTTTTAGTAAATACCACAATAAACAGTGTTTTCAAAGAGAATAGTCAAACCCCAAGATAATATACCCCCATGTTCAGGTCGGAATGCCCAGTAACTCCCTACGGCAAGGAGTTTCCCAATGGGTGATTCAATCTGTGAGTCATGGGATATTTTTGAACTCCTTGATGGCCCATTAGCAGACTGATCCCTCAGGCTCGGTGTGAAGGTGCTAATGCCTCCCCCAAGGGGAGATATCCTGGCTGAGTCATTGATGTGAAGACACTATGTCTCTGAGTTCTCTAACACTCAGCTTGTAGCTTGAGGGGTCAGGTGTGCCCTGGGCAGCTGCGGCAAATGATTCATTATTAATAGTTCATGAGAAATGACATAAAGGGTGTAGAATACACAGTTTTGGTTGCACCTACACAGTAATAAGCTGATTCTGGCCACTCTAAGACAATTTTTTTAAATGAATTTTATAACTTCTGCATGTTGTCTCATTTCCTTCAGGATTTTGGTCATCGCATGTGTTCTTGCAGCAGCTCTCTTGTGTTGAGACTCATTTCCTAAGTTTCTCTTGACCTCATACTTTCTACATTGGTTGAGCTTTAAAGTGAATAAGGCTGTCATATGGCTACATATGCAGCAAACTATTCTTAGGTAATTTATTGCATCCATGAAAGAGCTGCCAGTTTTCCTACATAGCATTAATTTCCTATAAGGTAGGATTAAGTTTCAGAAAAGCTGTGCCTTGAGTTTGCAATTTACCATCTTGTATTCTATCAATAGTTTTGTGTTATTTACTAAACTTACCTTTTTATATGAATGTTGGGGGAAATTTGAACTTAGAAGCCTTGGTGCACAACCCCGCCTGTAAAAGGGAAACGGGGCCCCTGTATCCTTGAGCCTGCTTCAAGAAGATCAGTAAGCCTTAAGGTATGCAGCAGCTGCTAAGAGAAGCAGGCAAAGACAGTGATACAGAGGGACATAGTTTAGAGTAAAAGTACCAATCAAGTTGTGTTGTAAAGTAAGTACACCCTAGCCAATAACCAATAATATTCCTGTACTATTTGTGGATTCAAGAAGTATGCGATAAGTGTGTGTGTTTTAGTAAATAAAGTTCAGAGCATGGACGATACTTCTGCAAAGGTGACGTCTCTGACTCTCGGCCGGACCCTTGGGAGCTCAAAAAATATCAGCACGCATATTTTTTACTTTATATGAACAATTCAGTACTGAAGCATCTGTGATTCTGTTTATCATGAAAAGCATTTTCTTTTTGATATATGATTTCCAAGCATAACTAGGGATAGAAACAGTGAGAATGTAAAATAGATTTTTAGGTGTTGAGTTCAGATTCAAGAAGTGGAAAACAGGAACATTTTGATTTGTAAAATAAGCAAATTTGATGTGTGAATCATTCAGAAAAAAACTGAGGTGAAACCTCAAAGTATCATTCTTTGAAGAGTCCTTTGTCTAGCCATTGTTTTACTTTATAGTCATACTAGTTTACATCAATATAATTAAAATCTCCCATCAGTACTGTTTTTCTTTTATCAAAACCTCTTTTGTTTTCATAGGCCATTTTATTATACTTTCTATCTGGTGGTCTACAAAAAATTTCCAACATAAATTTGAATCTATTGCAACAGCCAATCTCTTCCAGGCAAGACTTCTGAAGTGCCTCTAGTAACTTCTCACTGGTTACTTCTTTTCTATCCTTCCTCTATATGTAGACCAATGACTTCCCAAGCTCTTTTGTTTCTCCATTAAAAAATCTAAATTAATGCTAGCATATCTGTCAAACCATTCTTTAATTGATATAAGAGAATGACTTTTCCTGTTTCCTCCTTGGCTTAATGAAAATATTTCCACTTGCTTTAATTGGAAGTAGTTTGAGTTCTAAATTCTCACTAGGAAGGGCTTTAGAATTTCAATTATCCTTCAGATATTGACAATTCACTCAAGAAGTTTCATAGCAAAAATAGACTAGATAGTGTAATATCCTTTATGTAAACATTGTTGTAAAGCAAAAAAACCACATTTAATTTTAAACTTTTATTTTTCTGTTGCAGCTAGTGGAGCTTATACTTTAATTGCTTTATGGTACATTTCCTACCTTCATGTTATTTACTTCTTAAATAATCATATTTTTCTAATTTTCCTACGATCATCACAAATAATGATGACAGATAATTATTTGTCACTAAACTATATTATTTTGCCAGCTGTCTCAGTGGCAAGGAATACTGGGAAACTAAAATAAGAGAGAGAGAAAATTTTGTTCACAACAGAACCATCTTTATCCTACTTAGTAACTTAGTAACTTTTCTTAAAAACATTCCATTAACAAGAAGTTCTCACTTCCTAAGCTATTGACTTTATATGCCTGGGCCTCAACAATCCAGAAATTAACATAATTTTCACCATAAATATTATTGGCCACTAGTGGTATTTTGTTCCAATCAAATAAAAAATGGATAGCAACGTTGATCTCTAATAGAAATGCCATTAAAATTTAAGTCAGAAAGACTACTCTCAGCAAATATACAAATATAACAATATACAAATATAACCAACATAATTGGCTTTTACAAATTAGAACATTGGCCACAATTATATCCAAAGATGAATCTAAGTGTAGTGTCTAATTTAGGTGTGATTTTACAAATCTCTTCATCTAATTGTAGGTCAAGTTAAGAAAAATAATTCATATAACTTGAAAGCAAATTGAATAAAAGTCATATAGCAGGGTCTCTTGTTATAGGTCAAGGGGTAAAGTTGTTTAACTAGGGTTAATTTATATTAGCTTTAAGAAAGAAATTTTATACAAGAAGGGTAATAAAACACTGGAACAAGTTGATCAGAGAGGCTGAGATGCCTCAACTGTGGAAACATTCAAGGTCAGGACAGGATTCTAAGCAATCTTACCTAATTGCAGATGCCCCCGCTCCTTACAGGGATGCAGGACTTCATGACCTTTAAAAAGTCCTTTCCAACACAAACTGTTCTATGATTCCATATAATTGATAAGGATACAAAAATATATAGATTGTATGACATACTTATGTATTTTTGACAGTATTTATTTCACAGTACTCTTGTAGTTTTGAGGAGCTCCCCAGTTATAGGATTTGAATGTACTTTGTGGCCTTCTCTCTAGCTCACCTGGTTCATTCAGTTCAATAGGCATTCTTCTAAGCTTTTCATCCTTGCTTCACTGCATCTATATCTCTAAAAATTCTTCTAAGTTTTAAATGTTTTGAGTCTGAGTTTTGCAAAGAACACAGTTTTCAGATCTTAGCCCAGTTCCTGTCTCTTACAGGGTGCTTTGATTTTCTTAGATGTGGTATTCATACACAGCTAATTTCTATTTTGTCTTTCAGAGAAAGATACCTTTCAAGGATATTGATCTCAAAGTTCATGACATTAGCCATCACCCTCACATAACAAGAAAGAAAACTTTCATCCACTTCTCTACCCACAGTGTTCTCGGAAAATAGGTGAGAGAGAAGGGGGAAAGAAAGAAAGAAAGAAGATGATGATGGTAAACTAATCTCACCAAGATCACAATCGTCTGAAGGCAGAGCATCTAGAAGGCTCTTCCATATGACTGGAGGAGCAAATGAGTTCTGTTTAGATGCTGGAGTGATGCATGGGGTTGTTGTGACTCAAGTGCAGAACTTGGCACTTTGGCTTATTGAACCTCATATAATTGACCTTGGCCCATGGATTCAGCCTGCCTAGATAACCTCTGCAGAGCCTTCCTGCTCTTCTGCCCAATTCGATGTTGACTGCAAAGCCATTGGTCACAGACACCACATCTTCATGAGAGGAAAGTCCTGCTTATCAAACCTGATGTCCTTATATGATAAAATAACCCACCTAGCTGATCAAGGGAAGTCAGTTGATGCAATCTGTTTGGATTTCAGTAAAGCTTTGGATACTGTCTCTCACAGGATATTTCTGGACAAAATGTCCAGCACACAGCTGGATAAACACATCATGTGGTGGGTGAGCAATTGGCTCACGGGTTGAGCACAGAATGTAAGAGTGAATGGAGTAACATCAGACTGGTGACCTGTCACTATTTGGGTTCCACAGGGCTCCATCTTAGGCCCTGTGCTCTTCAACATCTTCATAAATGGCTTGGAAGCAGGAATGGAAGGGATAGTAAACAAGTCTGCAGATGATACAAACCTGGGAGGAGCTGTTGACTCCCTCAAAGACAGGGAGGCCCTGCAGAGACCTCAACAAATTAGGGAGGTGGGCAATCACCAACCAGATGATGTTCAACAAGGGGAAGTGCCAGATTCTGCATCTGGGATGGTGCAACCCTAAATGTATTTACAGACTAGGGAATGAGATGCTGGAGAACAGTGCCATGGAAAGGGATCTGAGGGTCCTAGTCAATAGCAAGTTGAATATGAATCAGCAGTGCCCTGGCAGCCAGGAAAGCCAAGCATATCTTGTGGTGCACCAGGCAAAGCATTGCCAGCCAGTTGAGGGAGGGGATTGTCCCAGTCTGCTCTGCACTGGTACGGTCTCACCTTGAACATTGTGTGCAGTTTTGGGCACCACAATACAAGAAAGATATTAAGCTATTAGAGAGCACCTAAAAGAGAGCAACAAACATGGTGAAGGGCCTTGAGGGGGAGCCATATGAGAAGCAGCTGAGGGCACGTGGTCTGTTCAGCCTGGAGGAGACTGAGGGGAGACCTCACTGCAGTCTACAATTTCCTTATGAGGGCAAGAGGAGGGGCAGACACTGATCTCTTCTCTGTGGTGACCAGTCAGGACCCGAGGGAATGGCCTGAAGTTGTGTCAGGAGAGGTTTAGGTTGGATATTAGAAAAACGTTCTTCACCCAGAGGGTGGTTGGGCACCAGAACAGGCTACCCAGGGAAGTGATCACAACACCAAGCCAGAGTTCAAGAAGTGTTTGGACAATATTCTCAGGTACATGGTGTGATTCCTGTGGAAGGTCCTGCGCAGGGTTGGACTAGATGATCCTTGTGAGTCCCCTCCAACTCAGCATGTTCTGTGATTTTGCAATAAATAACAATTACAGGTCTGTCAGCTTCTAGCAACTTGTCTTCAGGTCTTCAAAAATGTTAAGTCTGACCATGAATATTGCTCACCACAGAAGTATCACATTTGGAAGGACAGGAATAAATTTGCACACTCATGAGGAGATTCACTTCTGTGTTGACTGATTTTATCAGCTTCAAGGTCTGCTACCATGGATTTTTGTCTCTTGATTTGTTTTGCCTTCTTTGCTTTTTGTGCTGCATTTTCTATACATTATGAGCTAGTTTACTGTTAGAATAAAACTGCGTTATATGGTAACAGATGCTAATATATAGATATCCATATATCCATAATAGCTGTTTCTGTGGCTGATACTACCCTAGATGGTGCTTTGTGAAACTGTTTCAGGATGGAAGTAGTAAAATACCTGTGCAACTCCCTAATAGTTACCTTTTATAATTCTAAACCAGAAGACTGTTCAGCTCCTTGTATTAAACTGTTTAAAGTTCTAGGTCCTGAAGTGTCTCAAACAATTAGCTTTTGGTGCTGTTTTTCACACAAATGTAGAATACATCATGTCTGAAACTGTATTTTGTTCTTTTGGTCCAAAATACCAATAAGAAAAAAAGAATAGTAAATGAAAAATTATGTCTGGTTAAGTCAGAGGGACATAGTGGTATATTTCTTATTCATTAAATTCTGTCTTTTATTAAGTTCCAGAAATATAAATTTACCTCAAGAATGAGATTATCATCCACTTCATCCTCACTGCAGAATTTTTCACATATAATACTGTTCCTCTTTTTTTCCTGTTTAGTATCTTATTTCTTTCGAAGCACAATTAAAAAAAAAAAACATCCTCAACATACAATTAGAAACACAAAATAGTTTTAATTTATTTTTGTAGCTGATAAGAACTTTTCTTGCCCAGGACCTTGTTTTCTATTTTGTAATTTTTTTATCTGTAAATTAACTCATTTACACACTGATGGTACAAAAGCCCATCATTTACATAACAAGGAAAAGCAGGTAAATTTCAGCAGTGCCCCACCTACTGCAAAGTATTAATAATATGCTTCAGCAGTCTTAATTACTTTGGTGACCTTTTTAATTTAGCAGATTTGACTTTCCCCATTTGTAATTTTGCAGCAATAATTGGATAACTAGGCAATGCATGTACCTAAACAAATTAGGGCTTTTTTAATAAAACTTGATTATTCACAGTTCATTAGACAAAAAGCTGCATTTTAATATTAATTGCAATCACTGCCATAGAATGTCATTCAGAATTAAATATTATGCTCTGTTTTTTAAGTGCATAGATTATAGAATGGCCTGGGTGGGAAGGGATCTTAAAGGTCATCTAGTTCCAACCCCCTGCCATGGGCAGGGATGCCACCCACTAGACCAGATTGTTCAGAGCTCCAAACAACCTGGCCTGGAACACATCCAGGGATGGGGCACCCACAGCATCATTTGGTAACCTGTTCCAGTGCTTCACCACACTGATAGTGAAGAATTTCTTCCTTATATATAATCTAAACCTACCCTCCTTAAACTTAAAGCCATTAACCCCTGCCCAACCACTAAATGTCCTTATAAAAAAAATCACTCTCCACCTTTCTAGTAGGCTCCCTTTAGGCTAAATTTATTCAGAACAATGAAGAGCTGTATATAAATTAATGCATATGAGATATATCAAAAGTGTTTATATAAATGTTTCTTTATTGTTGCTTTGACCTAAAATCTGATTTCTGACATCCCTGGTAAAGGCCAGTTCATTTCAAAGTTATCCATTTTCCTTTTAGTTATTTACATTTTTACAGTAATACTGACTTGGAGTTGCATCACTGAAAATCATAATATCAAAAAATATGATACACTTAGCTATAAATATCAAGGTCCAAAATATTATGATTGATTGATTAATATGTTAATATTTTAAACATTTCTTATGCAGCTGGAATTTTAAAACTTATGTCAGATTTTACAGTCCTATTCTCACTGATGTAACTGTATAAAGCATCACATAAGTGATAGGAGTATGAAACTTCCTTTCCTTAGTATTGTTTTTAAGAACATACTTTTTATCAGGTATTTTATTAATTTACAGCTATCTTACAGGACCAGTTTTAGACTTGAGTGAGATGATAAAAAATTTTTGTGTAAAAATTCCGGTTGCTAAAATAAAAACAGAAAAAATGTGGAGAAACACCTGTGACATGAATATTCTTTTTCAGCACAAACCTCACAGTCTTCTCTTATTCAGTAGGTAGTTTTTGTGAAAGTATTACTAGTTCTCAGAAGATATTTTCATGTTGGAAATTAGATACATTATTTAATGAATATTTTGAGCATTTTTAAAATTCTTAAATATCTCTACACAAAGTGTGAGTAAAAGAAATTCCACACATCCTAAAGCAGGAATTATGCCTGGAGAATAAATAATAAATAAATAAACATTGTCTGCCAACTTACTCTTGAGAAATTACCACTATATCTTTCCTAACTTAACTTTTCTGTGAGCATTCATATTCATGAAGGCAAAGGGTCAGTTCCATATATGACTTAACCACAGGACATTTTTATCCTAGATCCAGATCTAATTGAGGCAGCTGAAATGTGAACATATCTTGCTTATCCCTGACCTACAATTTCTGTCTGTTCTAAAAGTGAGAATTAGTTTGGTCACCCTGCTGTCAGCCCAGGGCATCTTCTGACAAGAGATTTCTAATACACTGAACAGCACTTTACATTAAGTGGTACTAATTACTGGGGCTGGGTAATCAGTTTGACCAGAAGTGGGAAGCATAACTGCAGACTATTTGAGAATTCCATCTGGAACTACTGACATAGTTATTACTGTTTATTTTCTTACTTACTAATGCCATAAGAAAGAAAATTCTTAAAACCCAAATAGTCTCCAATGTGTGTCTGTGTATTTAGGTACAATAAACAGTGCATTTTAGTGTGTATTTGCTAAAAGAAAGTCAGAATTTATACCCATTTAATAAATAAGGGGTTGAAAAACTTTTGGGAAAAAATCCTCATGGAAGTTTCTGCTCCCCAAAACTCTGTCCTTCCTGCAACATGGCATCACTCTTTGGAAATAAAAGATATCCTTGCAGGAGTGTCAAGAAGGGAAGTGCATCTATTTTTTTAACATCTATTCTAACTTTCATTTGGCAGTTATGTCTTGGATTCTCCATTGATATAACAGGGATGGTAGTATTTGACTTCACAGGATGGTGTATCTATGCCAAATTTTAAAGCATCCTGAATGTGAGAATGAAATAAATTATTTTAACTAATATTATTAATATTGGTACATTAATCCTGTTTGCCTTGGGTGTGGAAAAAAAGAAAGTTGGAAAAAATCAAGAGTTTATCTACATTTATTGCCCCTGAATCTGAGACCAGCTTCTCACAGAATATTTTCAGATTTCTATCGCTTTTACCCCATTCACGTTCTCTTTTTAATTTTCAGATACCAATTTACTGTGAAGGAGGTTTCTCAAGGGTTCCCCTGAAAGAAAAGAGAATATTGACCTTGGGAGGCCCTATAGAAATTTGTTGGGTATTTTTTGTTTTGATTTGGGGCTTTTTGTTTTTGTTTGTTTATTTGGTTGGTTTCTTTTTTTTTTTTTTTAATATATTGATTTGCAGGCAAGTGAGAGTATGTGTTATTATCTGTACAGGTTCAAATTTGTCTGGGGAATCTTTTACAGAAGTTGTGGTAGAAAACCAGTCTGCAAAAACAAATATCTTGAAGCTCTGGTAACAGAAATGCATAGTTATTCAAAAGAGGTTTTATGATATTCTGTCTGTCCTAACACATTGAACAATATGCAGATAAGGACAAGTCAGTATAGCGTAGTTTCCCCTCCTTTCATGGGTGCGTGTTTTCTGTATTTTATTTGTCTACTTTTCTTTCTTCTGTCTCATACCTAAATTTTCTGTGATGGTTTTAAACTTTTGTTTTGTTTTGTTTTGTTTTGTTTTTTAGCTGTCTATTAAATTCAGCCACTGATTCCTCTTTAAGTAACCTATTGCAATGGAAATTAACAGCAGACTTGAATTGTTTGCTTTTTTAAGAGATCAACATATTATGTCATCTGAGGTCACTATGCTCACTTCTAAAACAGATAAAATTGCTATCTCCTTTACTTTTATTTTCTTTTGTAAAGATTGTCCATTTTTCTATAATTTAAGTGAGGACTATCAGGGGTTTTTGTACATATGCATTGCTTGAGATGTTTGAAGACCAGTTTCCTAAAAATGGTAATGTGATATTTGAGTTGACCTAGCTTAACACACCACTTAGCCTTCCCCTTGTTCTGGAAGTGTTGCCAGATTTTAGGAACTCTCTAAACATGGAAAAAACATCAGGTTTAGAAAGACGACATTATTTACTCTTTTCTGAGTGCAGGGTAGAAGTTTTCCACAGATTAAGTATGCAAATGAGAAAAAAGTGAGAAAATTTATACATGGAAACGTACATAAACCCACCTATCTAAGACATAGCTATTGCCTACATAATGCATATTTATCTTGCAGAACCTTATTTAATAGTTGTTACTGCATCTGTGTGAGCCTCTTCGTGAGTCTTTGGTGGTCTCATCCTTCAGGGATGTCCCCTGCTACTCAGTTTTGAGCAAAAGTCAGCTCAGTACTGACGCAGGGCTGAGTGCCAAAGAAGATGTAATCTGCAGCATGGTAGCACCTCTTCTCAAATGACTGCCAAGCAGGACATTAAATACAATAAGCAACACCTGCTTACCACACCTGATAACATCTATTTGCATTCAAAAGAGGGGTTAAAGGTGAGAATGATACCATCACCTTCCATCTGCAAGGGAGACCAAAGGAAGGGACAGGGACAGAGAATTCTTCTTAAAGATGTCAAAAGGAAAAGGTTGATTCTTTTCACCTTCTAACTGGTTATTTTCAACAAAATTCAGCTTATCTAAAGGCAGATGTCTATAAAAGCCTAGATAATTCCATATGGAATTGAGCTATCTAAAGACAGTTGACAGGATTACACGCTTCCTCTAGATGCAAACAAAAGGTCTAATGTATCTAAATTGGGTGACGGAAATTAGAAAGATGAAATAATGAAAGATTTCCAGTTTAACTACTTCTTCAGTTTAGTTTCCTGAAATTTTTAAATTACTCAAATTTCTGTGTTTAAGTTTCACTAGCATCTGAAGTTGTGTGTATAGATACAGAGATCTCTTGACATCCCTCCAGGTTCATAAAATGTCATTTCCTTTAGGAATTTGATCCAGAGATTTTAAAACTACTCAGAAGATCTAAATAACTCCACAAAATACAGACACATAAAATTTTGATTTCACTTTTTAAATAGTGCCATATGTGAAATTGCCACTTCTTCATATTTTTATCATATTAATATAGCATATGTCCGTTTTCTTCCACTTGTGGAAAGGAACAGTAACCTAATGGAAATAAGGTTAAAAGCTCTTTTAGCAAGGGAGTGTGAGAGCAGGACATGCAGAAAGAGAACTAGTTTGTATGCAAATACATAAAGTCATATACTTCAGAGAACACATGATGTTCAGATACTACAATAATGCAAGATGTATACAGATCTGATATTTTCAAATCTAAAGCATACGTACATACAAACAATAACAGAGGGTGTTCTACTAGAAGTTGAAGGCTAAGCTATTCCACCTTCTTTTTCTCTGGTAAAATAAATACTTCTAGACCTCTAAACTGCTTCTACACATCTTCGAAACAAATGATTCTACACTTTTCCCAACTAGTTTCAGCTTGTCCTATTTTAGGAGGTAGAAGAATCTGAGTTTCTTGTTTCACTTTGCTTTCTCTAGTCCAACTTTCTTTATAAAAAGTATGCAAGCTTTCCTGTTCCTTTGGTGGTCATAAAGAAGAGTTTATGACTTCACAGTAGATTTCCATGAACTAGATTTTTTTTAATCCTTCTATTTCTCTCTTTTTTAGAATGGGGAAAACAAATTAAATGGAAACACCTCGTCCATTTCAACTTTTCTATTAGTTAACTCTTTGCAAGAGTTTAACATCCTTGATATTTTTATTCATAATGCCTTTCAACAGAGTACTCATATTAATACATCCCAAGGAAACCAAACCAAAACAAACCCACAACATTTTAAGTACTATTAAGTTATAGTACTTTTAGCTAGTTCCTCTAAATGAAATTTACAAGTGATGTAAATTCTAACAGATCTTTTGGAAGTACCATGAAAGCAAATATTGCAGGAACTATAAAATAATAACATTTTATCCACAGTATAACACTTGAGATGAGTAGAAAAAATGGATCACTATTATTCCAGATGTAAAACAGAACTTTCTAACAACTAAATGTTACTTTATTTCTAACAAAAGTTAGTCAAGAAGTATAGACATATAGTTAACTTGCATAGAGAAAGCTAGTTACGAGATTACAGGACAGTTTTGATGCTATTCAACTCTGAGAAAACACAAATTATGGTCTGTACCTCCTCATTTTAAAGGCTAGGAATTAATTTTAAGTTGTCTAACTAAAAAGACACAGAATAGAAGTCAGTTTAAGAAGACAATTAAATTTTGACTAATTTTCAGTTACATGTCAAAGATTTTATTATTATACCTCCATTAACTTTTCATAGACATGTCAGGCTTAAGTCAGTTGCTTGAATACAGAATAATTACGTAATTTGAAAAGTTCTGGACTCCTTTTTAGCTTCCAAAACAGCAATCTGGGAAGAATACCTGCCCCATGTCATGAAATTTGCAAATTCAGTTTCTCTGCAGTATCTCAAATGCCTGTTTGGATGACCAGATCTAATCCTTTGTTTGAAGCAGAACTTCAGGACAGACAGGTGGTAAAACAATTCTTTGGGAGAGGTGACAACACTGTTCACCTTTCTTTAATTAAAATAAAGTGGGAAAAGTCACATTTTTAAATTTATTTTCTCCCTTTTCTTTTTCCAAAGCATATAAAATATCTGTGTTTTATTTATGAAGAATAAATGTGAATCATTAAATGACCTTTTTAAACTAAAACAAATTTTGTAATAGATGTTATTTGGAAGTCAAAATTTACTCAATTTAACTAAAAAAATTCCCTTCACTTTTTGTTCTTGCATTTCTCTCATTATTCACAGAATGAAAAACCAACACCATTCTGTACTTACCTTAAAATGTATTTAAAAATATATATTTTGCATTTTTATTGGAAAAATAGACATTTTGATTATTGAAAAGCATAATACTTTTAACTGGGAAAGGAGAAGGCTTTTGGGGCATACCTAAATAGATAAAATTCTAATTCTTTCTACTTATCTTAAATTTCTAAGATGGAATTCTAATTCTTTCTACTTATCTTAAATTTCTAAGATCTTTAGGATTCAGATATTTTAAGTATTTCCTATAATTAATATATATTGTTATTTTGTAGCCAACTAATTAAAACCAA
>JAOXXN010000001.1:56383849-56394075 GCA_026770055.1 Myrmophylax atrothorax
AGAATAGACTTTTTTGGTATTATCTACTTTCTCAATTTTATAAGTAATTTTCTAATAATAAGAAAATAATTTACTCAAAGTTGTATATTAAAGAATAAAAATTAAATAAATTTTCATTGACACTACTTTTATTTCCATGAAGTGTGTTTTTTCACATTTTCTTTGTTTGTAAAAAGCCTAAATCTAATTAGAGTTAATTGGAAATATGCACCCAGATAATACTCTTAAGAAATGTACAGCCAGATATACTGTTAAAAGATACTTTTAAAAGTACTGCTAGGAAATGTGCAATGCATACTTGCACACTGGAAATCCAGATGTACCCTGGGTTGCACTAAAAGCCATGTGGCCAGCAGGTTGAGGGAGGTAATTCTCTTTTGCTACTCTGCTCTCTTGAAATCTCACCTGTAGTACTGCATCCAGCTCTGAGGCCCCAGCATAAGAATGATATGGACCTGTTGTAGGAATTTGTTTAAACCATAAATTGCCCTTTCTAGATGAAAAACAATTTCCAAATTCAATTTGCTTTCCTTGGTTTTGCTGCTTTTATCTGTGAATTACTCACTGAAGACAATTTGAGCTAGACCTAGAAAAAGTTAGAAGTGCCTAAGAGTGAGATGCTACAATTTAGATATTGTCAAGCCTCAGTTAGGAATAGAGAAACATGATTAATTACCCAGACTGTGGAGTGAAAACGCTGAGTACCTCAATATGTAGATTCAACTAAAGTCACATTCAGTATGCAAAAACATATCCATTAGGAAATTCTCAAGTCAGGATCCAATCTAAATATCAGCCTTTTATTATTTTAATGAGAAATTTATTTAATTATAATACCTTAAAATCATGAAAATAGCTGCCTATATTTTTAAGATTTCTATCTTTTCATTGTTAGATCAATTTAATTTTGATAAATCTTCAGTCAATTTCTATTCAGTACAATAAATTGTGGAATTTTATTATCACTTTTTCCACAGAGAAATATGACAGCTTAGTGAAGGCTGTTGTGTGACAGCTTGAAAGTAATTAGACCTCAATCCCACCCTAGCCACCCCTCTATATCTGTAAAACTCATAGTAACATACTCATCTTTCAGATTTCTACCCCTCTGGTAAATCTGCTTTAAATCACTCAGTAGGTTCAAAAAATTCTTAGAATGGAACTCACAGACAGAAATACCGATGAAACAATCCCCTTTACCATTATTGAAAACCTAAGTGATATTTAGGCCCTTAGGACACCACCAAGATTTGTCTCCCACATGACATAGGTGAAAATCGCTAGTATGTTTATTTGAAGCTTTCCCTTAATGGGCAAATTATATCCCCAAAGGACTAGTCACACTTCCCTGTGTGAAATAGTTTCAACTCATGACGATTTAAAGAATGCCCTAGCAACTGGTATATGCCCTTTTTCATTCTACTTTCTTTCTCAGTGAGCAGTGGATAGTGAGTTGTGGCAATGGTCTGCAACCGAGAGCTATTTAAACCTGAGATTTCAATATGATGGTTTACATATTGTCAGCAGTAAAGGAGTAAAAATTTCTGAGACTGGGAGAGCAAGGTGCCATTTGCCTAATAATGTGAAAGAAGGTCATGAAGGAAATGAAGCTTCACCAAACCAACAAGGATGATAGTGTAGATGCTTCAAAACCTCAATCCCCATGTGGGAGTGACTTGGAAAGTGGAGCATACAAGTAAGAGAAAGGAAATACGAGACATATTATTGATGTTTTATTTTGGGGAGATGGAAGAATCAGGAATCAAGATAGAAAGCACAGCACTTGAACATAAGAGTTTATAGTTCAGGACACCTGAAAAAAAAGAAATGTGAATCCTCAGAAGTTCAGCCACTGCTGGTTTAAAAGTTCCCTCTCCTAGGTTCATTCTCTAGCACTTAGTAACCTGAATTTGCATGAGCTCTTTTGCAGTTGCAAGGCCTCAGTTTTAAACCTGTGAAGCTTTCTGAAGCTTTAAAGAGTAAATGTAGAACCCTCACATATCTGTCCAAACTAGCTGATATGAAATACATTTTAAAAAAAATAAAAATGTTCATGATCAAATAAACTATGTTTCTCTGTCAAAGCAGACTGAACAAAACCCCAGAAAATCCAGAGTTCCCTTCTTTGAAGTAGATGTTCCAGCTGTAAATATATTTAGCTAAAATCAGTTCTCAGTACTCTCTCTAACCTCATAAATCTTGAATTCTTTCCTGCATAGTGACAAAGCTTCTATAGGAGAAATGAAGAGTAGTCCAAAAGACATGAATAACTTATAGCCTGACAGTTATGGCACTTAAAAGTAAGTGATAGTTTGTAAAGAGTCAGATCCTGTCAGTGTGTATTAGTCATGCTCCAAGAAAACCTCTCTGATTAAGTCTTTGCCTTTGCCAAAGATTGCTGTGTTCAATGCCCTTTCCAGAAGAAAAAAAAAACTTGATGTTCCTCGGAATATTTTTGTCAGGCAACTACTACTCAGGCTGAATGTAAAGTTGTGGATATTCAGTTACTTAATATTGTTAGAGAAGGAAAAATAAGTAAAAACAAAACAAAACAAAACAAGCCAAACAAACAGAAAAACAAACCTAAAAAACTCAAATCAAACTCCTGTGAGAGACTGAGATGTTAATGGCTCAGACATTGCTGAGATCACTGATGGACTTTTCCCTCTGTGGCAAAATGTATAAAGAAGCAACTAGTCATCTGTGGCCACCAAATCCACACAACCATCCCTGCCATACCCTTCTGTGAATTCCTTGAAATTTGGACTGTAAATTAAGGCACGTGATGGGAACTTGAGGTTAAATAAAGGTGGTACTATTGTCCAATTATCTCAGTTCTAAAGAGTATTAAGCAAGGCTAGCGGGCGAAGAATGTATCCGCAAGGAAAGCCAACTTATCACCTGTTTGAAAATCAGCCCTGGCTGGGTCTACCGAGAGGAGGCCATAGCCCACAGACTCATTTCTGAGGTTTTTTGGTTTTTTTTTAGAAAACAAAGCTTAAACAGTCTTTGCCCCATTACAGCACCTTTACCCATTTCCCTGTGAATAACTTTGCAATTGACCAATTTCATGCAAATGTTGCAGATGATGAAATTCTCAAAATTAAAAAAAAATCTTTCAGATTTCAAGGAAAAAATGACAGGTCAATAACAATTAAATATTTTATTAGGCTGGCTTATCAGCACACATAGGAAGGCTATCTGTCACAGCAAGCAGATTTCTGAACTCACTAAAAAACAAGTAATCTCTGTCACTAGGAAAAAGAAAGTGAGTTGACATTTCTGTGAAAGGGCTGGAAAGGATGAGGGGAAGAGGCTGAAAGAAGCAGTTCTCAGGGCAAGTTTTTATAGGTGATATATTATATGGGAACATAAAATACCTGTGCATGTGTTAAACTTTGTTGCTGCAGTTATTATGGGAGAGGTTGCTTTTCAGTGCCATTTTAAGGGCAAATTTACACAGACAGAAATAGATATACTTTTCAGAGTTTACCCCCAAGCTTATCAGGATAAGTCCATGAAGATCACACATCTTTGCAGAGTACAGCTGACTCAGAATATAAGCAAGATGGAGTGGGTTGGCTATTTGGCTACTTGGCTGCTCGCTCAGTCCACGTCCTTGACAGAGAAATAATTCACACTTCATAAAATCGAATAATTAGTGCCTTTATTTGAATATTCATCTGTTTACAAGTTTTTTCATGAGCATTATGTTTCATAGGTGTGTTCAGAATGTGACATTACCTTGCAAAGTTGGTTTACTCTTCTTAGATAATGTGGGGAAAAAAAAGAATACTCAGTATAAACCCTTAAACATTATCAAATTTTAGGGTGTGTAAAAGGTGTGGAAGGTATTCTAGCCTTTTATTAATCGGGGAAAAGCTGTTGAAATCACATTTGTGCTTTTCCCGGTGTGTTCATCACTCAGAATCAATATACTAATTCAGAAAATTAAAATGGTGCCTTCCCAAAAAAGGTAGTCTTTGGAGTGACCTTTCTGTTCTGAGTCTCTCCTTTAAAGAACATTTTCTTCACTTCTCTGAGATTTAAATGTAGATAACTGACTTACTTAGACAAAAAGAATTTAATTGCTTTATCTCTATATTTTTAATGTCTGCTTTTAAAGTTTTTATTATTAAAGAGACATTTTCATTTTATTGTTTAAAAGAAAATGTCACACTTTCTAGTGAATCTGCATTTGGAAGAATTGTTTTAAAAGAAGAGGTGAAATGGAGTTGTGGAACTGAATTTAAAACCCATAGAAGCCTGAGATTTGTGAATATGTTGATTCTATTTCTTAACTTTCCCATCATTGCCTTGTCTTGATGCATGCTTGCATAACTCTGGTAACACTGATTCTTTGGTGCTTTGTCTCAGATATTTGTCTACAGAAGCAGACAGTAGAGATCCCATAATCAATACCATCTCTCTTAATATTAACCTAATGCAAAATTCTTGTTAAGGTTCATGGTATGCTTGCAACTCATCTTCCTTGGTTCACTGGGGAACTATGAAGTGATCTGGGAGAAATGATGGTACAGAGGAAGGTGAGAATTGGCAAATTTTCTTTTCAGCTGAATATCCTGGTTTGAAAAACTGTCTCTCAGGTCTGAAAAGGAATTTTGATGAGACAAAAAGATATCAAAACTCTAAGATTATTGACCTACCTACTTCAGAGCAGAAACATGAACCTTACAGACATGCAAAGCTCAGTGATGTTTAATGTTCCAGGCATCTTAGCTATGTTTCAGAACCCTGTTATGTATCTTTTTTTTTTCACCTTTCCAATAAGGTGTGAAAACAAGTCTTAAAATACACTGTTGAGATTAATTTCCCCTTTTCTAGGCAGCTATAAATATTAATCCCTAGCCTATGCCCTAAAACCTCTAATGACTGAGATAACAGTATTTGCATCTAAATGCAGATCTTCTGTAGGCTGTTGAGTAGCATTCAAATTGTTTGCAGCATTAGAGCAATCACTATACTAAAATCCAGCAAACTATAGCTCTTTTAGTATTTGCTCTATGTGCGTAAGCCATTTCAAGCCTCAGTTTAGAGTGAGAAAGACAAGGTGTGTAAAAACACTGTAACTATTCTGCTTTAGGATTTTTTTAAGGAACCTGACTTCTTTCTCAGAGCCCCTTCTGGCATATGTGCTATTATTCAGAAACTGTTGTATTTAAATCAAATGGCTTAAAGAACAAACAGGTAACTATTAAAAATATCTGTGTATTTTATTGCAATTTTAGTACTGAATCAGTTATATTAAATGATTCATTATATAAATGAAACATCTGTTTGAAAGAGGAATCAGCTAAATACATATTCATAAGTGTCAATATAAAGCACAGTCTGAACACTGACGCATGCGCTTCTGAAAAAGAGCTTACCTTGATCTTTCTTATCAAAGATTGTGCAAGGCATTATAATTTAAAGTTTTTCAGCACTGAAAATTGGATTACATGGAATGAACATGAATTTATAGAAGCTAAGGATTAGTTCATGAAGATCTCCATGAATTTAAAGCCGTACTGCATTGATAGCTTCCTTTGAGAATGAAAAAGTGTGTTCCTTAGCAAGTGAGAAGGCTATTGACACCATTTTGTGTGTGGATGTGTGTCTAATAGCATTCTAACTGTGTTGAAAATGTTTGTGGCTCTGTCATGGGTTGACCTTGGCTGGCCACCACGTGCCCACCAAGCCACTCTACCATTCCTTGTCCTCAAGAGAACAGAGTGACAAAATACAATGAAAAAGGCCATGGTTTGAGATAAGGAAAGGGAGTTCACTCACTGTTTACCATGACAGCAAACCAGGTATGATTCAATTTAGTTGAATTTATTTCTAGTTATTAAGAAAAAAAATCTAAAACCACCTACCTCCTCACAACTCACTTCTTTCCAGGTTCAATTTTTCTTCTGATTCTTCTACCTCCTCACCTGAAGTAGCTCAGGGGGATGGGGAAAGTAGGTTGTGGTCAGTTCATAAGGCTTCACACCCATTGATCCTTCCTCCTCACATTCATATCCTGCTACATTGTGGGGTCCCTCCAGTGGGATAAAGTCCTTCACAAACATGTTTTGAATTCCAACATCAGTCCTTCCCACAGGCTGCAGTGCTTCAAGAACAGCTCCATTGTGATTCTCTTCCATGGGGCAGAGTTTAGAGTCCTTCAGGAACAGACTGCTCAAGTGTGGAACCCCTGAGGGATCCCCCCTTCCGGAAAACCAGTTCTAATTTGAGCTCCTCTCCATGGGCTTCATGTCCTGTCAGGAATCTCTTCCTGCATGGGTTCTCCATGAGCTGCAGCTTCAGTTATGGTTGACATGGTCTGCTGAAGGGTCCTTCACAGACTGCAGGTGGACATCTGCCCTACTGTCATCCTCCATGGACTTTGGGAGGACACCTTTGTGTTACCGTGGTCTTCTCCACAGGCTGCAGGGAAATTTCTGTTACAATGTTTGAAGCACCTCCTCCCTCTCCTTTGTCTCTGATCTTGGTGACTGCAGAGTTGTTTCTCTCATATTTTCTCCATCCTCTCTCACAGCTTCTGCACAGCACTTTTTACCATCTTTTTAAAATATGATATACAGAGATGCCACTGGAATAGATAATGTTCTCAGTTTGGCCAGATGTGGGTCAATTTTGGAGGCAGCTGGAGGTGACTCTGCCTGACACAGGGGCAGCTCCTAGACTTTTCTCTTAGAAGACACCCCTGCAGCCTCTTTGCTACCACAACTTTGCCATGTAAACCCAATAAAGATTCTAAAGGCTTACATTGTAAAACGGAAATTCTTATGTGATACCTAAAGCCTTCAGATAGAGCTACTCAGAACAGCGTCAATCCACTTCAAAATCTGGCTCATACTTTCATAGGCATATGACCAACTATTTTATCTCTTCATATGTTCATATATCAGTCAGACATGATGACTTTTTGTTCTTTTGAATGCTTGCATGAATTTTCATCAGTGTTTATAAATCTAATCAATACTTTTCTGAAAGGAGTATTATGGAAGAAATACTGTAATGGGTATCTGTTTTCCAAGAAAAAAATATTGAAAATTATAGTCAACAAGAACATCAATTCACGTATTAATTCTGACACATTCCGCTTTGGATAATATACTTGGTTAACTTGGATTGTATTTGGTTTTCAATGCCAATCTTTAGGAAAGACAGCTATAGGTGAGGGAAAAAATGATAGTAACAAAATAATTTGTTGCTAATTTTTATTCCTTCTCAAATTGTCTTGAGGATTACAGGAAGATAAATATTCAATTTAAGATCCAATAAACTATTCAGTTTGGCTCAGTTCTAGAAAAGAAATGAATTAAGGCATTTCTCATCCAGCTGAGAGCAATGCACATTAAATATACTTCAAAAATCTTATGTTTCCCAGGTATCAAGGACTGTAGGAGGATGCAAGAAATATAGATTATTTCATACTGGAACTGTTCCTTTAGAACTTCCCTCTGGTGGTCCATAGCTTCTGGGAATTCAAGAGTAAGATCTGTGCTTCCCTTTGCTTACCATTTTATGCGAAAGCACTTAACTTAGAGATTACAATATTTTAAAACTATGAATCAAAGCAAGCAAACAAGCAAAAAGCAAAACCCTAAATGAACAAACAAACAAAAAACCCAAAGAAACAGAAAGAATCAAAAGCCTGGTATAACACTCTCATCTTTCCTTTTAGACAAGAATGTGTGGGACCAAAAAAAAAAAAATTGAAAAAGTGACTCTTCACATTTAAAATTATATCTGATTTAACTGGAACAAGATAATTAAAAAAAAAAGTCTGAACTGCTGGACAAGAAAGATAAAAAAAGTTGGAAAATAAATAGTTTTCTTTCCACTGCATTTCTACATTTTGAAAGTATTATTCCCACTCCTTTGCATATAAATTTCCTCCTTCTCCTCTGGATTGTTTTTCTACTGCAGATTCCCTGATTACTGTCTTTCTTCACCCATCTGTCTCTACCCTCTGGTCTAAAACTTCCTCATCAAGCCATGGTCTTTTTTTCTGTTGAAACAGCAATGTCCTTGCCCTTCTTGTTTCCCGAGGATTTGGTCTGATAACATATATTGTAGCAAAGGTTATACACAGTGACAGCCATCACCGCTGCTGCTCAGTGACAATCTGCATAACTTAACACTGTATGCTTGGTCTATATAACACCTAGGATCAGACTGCATACTTTTACTATTTGTCATAGATTGGGATTTATGTACTTTGATACATCTATTTTTTTCTTCATCCCCCACTATCAATTGTATTACCTAGCAGTCTCAATAGAAATGACAATTGTATTAAGAGTTCTGTTTTATGGCCTTGAAACAGAAACAATTTGAAGTTTTGCAGCATTATCAAAAGAAAATGTTCTATTTTTTACATTCTCCTTTGGGATCCTTTGTTTCAGTAATATTTCCCTCTAAGTACAGCGTTGTGAGTGATTTTTTCTGGTTATCACTGATCACTAAAGATGCTTTTTCTCCTGACCTCTATAACATTAGCTCTCAAATTGATTTATGAAGCTTTAGCGGATGTATAACTTGTTACCCATTGGCCTCCTTGTGGAAATTGGTAGGAGTATCAGGCTCTGTGTACAAATGCTGCAGTGACCTAGTTATATGGATCTGTGCAACTTTGGTAAGGAATATCTTAGGTAGTTTTTTTGAAACTGCCTTTAACTTACAAGGTTATAGTAAAATGCAAATCATGTGTTTATTTACAGCATCTGATAAAGACAGCATCGTTAGAACTGCTCTGAAAAGACAAGTGAAGGAAAATCAATTCTTAATTTACACTAACATGTAATAGAAAAGATCTCTTTGGATGCTCAGTACTCATGTTTTGAATTGCATTTGTCAAGGAGAATCACATATTTACAAATCTTCCTGACTTTAATAGATTGTTTTGTTGTTGGAGACTTCTCAGTATCACCTTCAGTTTCAAATCATTTCTTCCATCCTTCTCTTTATTCACCTTCTTGTTTCCAACTTGTAAACTGTTTGCTATGCTATTTCCATGTAAGGTGACAGCTGTGAAAACTCCTTAAGAAAGGAAAAAAAAAGCCTATTCAATAGAGAATATTCCAGCCACATTATATGATTTTTTTTATTTGAAAAGGAAAGTTAAAAAAAAAATGTATCATTTTGGAAGAGAGTTCATTGATTTTTTTCAAAGGAAATGAGAAAATAATTTTTTCCAAGTGGCAACCTCAGGTGCCTTAGATTTGCACCAGGGCTTTCTGCCTGCAAAATGCTCCTCACAGTCAATATTTACGTTGGCTAATTGGCTCTTTACTGTAAATCTTCTTTTTACGTGTTTTCTGATTTAGTAATACAAGAAAGGTTCAGTAGTGGGTTTAGGAATTTGACTTGGTGACATAGATTTCAGATTGGAGGTAAAGTGTTTTGAGGGTTTATCTTCATGATAACATAAATTCCAGTCCACAATGTCATGGTGTAGATATGGTAGGTTAAGGTAGTCTCTCCTGCATTTGGTATATCAGGCTTTTTATTGGCCAATGACTCAGTATTTTTAGGTTTTAGCCAGTGTAAAGATGCCCACAAACAGTTGCAATGACTTCTTCTAATTGTAAATGTGGTGAAACTATATTATTATTTTCCTTTTCTGCAGAATATTTTAGGGGGATTGGGTTGTTTTGCTTTTTGTGTGCTATTTTGTTCATTATTGAAAAAACTAAAACAGATTATGGAACAAACTTTTAGCTTAAACTCAGAAGGAAGTAGCCATTATATTACGAAGACAAACCCTCCTAAAAAAACCAAAGAAACCCTCCCAAAAAGAAAACAACAAACAAAAAAAACCCCAAACAAATAGAGCAAACACACCCACACAAACACAAAACCAAACCATGATCAGCTGCCTGTACAAGTCACTGCAGGTCACTGTCAATTTCTCACATTTACAGAATAAGATTTTTGAGCTAAACCCTATATTTTGTTTATGTGTGGGTGCACAGTTCCTAGAACAAGGGATAGTGGTCTTGATTAGAGTTATAAGCACTATAACATGTTGAACTGAACTGCAGAGAGGAAGAGGGGAATCTATAAAATACAGTTTGCACCCTTCCTCTCTTCAAGAATTACTCAGTACTTCTTACTTTGGTATCTGCAATTATATAAATCTGAAAGATCAGAAGTGTGTATTTTTCTGATCAGAATGAAACACCAAGTCTCTTTCTATAGGAAGGCAG
>JAOXXN010000001.1:56394085-56427585 GCA_026770055.1 Myrmophylax atrothorax
AATATTGATAAAAAATAGGTGGTTGATCAACAACTTTAAAAGTTGCTATTTCTGAAAATTAGCCTATAGATTTAGATTTTGTAGACTTTTAAAGAGCCTGGAACATAAAAAGTCTCATTGAATTAATAAGCCAAATTCTGATCTCATCCACATAGCAAATGACTACACTGACATCAGTTGTTCTATATCTTAACACAGAAAATCATCATTTCCCTAAGAAGCTGATGGAACTACAACAAATGTATTCCAAGGAGCTTATTCAGAATTATTTCTCAAAAAGACATAACAGGTGTATGTTTCTTAGTGCTTTTATATTCATTGACAGAGCCTGTCAACCTTGAGCATCCTGAAAATCTTTGTTCACCAGTTTATATAGTTCTTTTTCTGCAGAAAAACAAAACTAAAATGAACAAAGCAAACACCAAAAAAACCCCAAATACATAGGCAAAATAGAAATGCATCCATAACGCATCAGTATAGTATCTCCTGGAATTAATTTCTGATCAGATGCTGAAAAATGTAATTTATATGGGGTTTTATGTAAATAAGTGGAAAAATACTTGTTTTAAATGTATGAATGTGCCTCTCTAGTTTTATGTGCAGTGCTGAAATAACACGCACCCTTGCAGATGAACTGGATGTCCACACGCTATCAAATTTTCACTCTCATGGCAAAACCTGTATAAATGATCTTTGTGAGGAAAGCTGCTGCCTGTGTTGAATTGTGATGGAACAAACTTTCAGGTAGTCAATACTCATTTACTTTTATAGACAGTTAGTCCTTTGTGTAATACCTAAGTGTAAAACTTAAGGATAGGGATCCAGAGCTGATCTCAGGGGATAAAAAAGTAATTTCACCTAGTGTGCTTCTGTGCTTCTTTGTCTTTTTCATCTGTGTAATTTTCAGATTTTGACTGTTTCTCAACAAGATAACCTTTAAGTGAATTAATGATTTTCTTAACATTTCTTATTCTTCCAATTGCTACTGGAATACAAGTAGGTATTCATGACAAAATTACAGTCTCTTTCTTTCCAGGTATGCTAGCTTCTCTAGTGCAAAAAATCATTCAAAAGTGTTTTTAAAAGCTATAGTCTATTTTGTGTCATGTATTTTTGAAGTAGTTATTGATGTATTTTAACATTACAGAAAAAAATTTCAAGAATGGTCTTTGCTTTCAAAACAACATCAAGAGGAAGTGACACAATGATAAAAAAAGATTCTGCTTTGCAAAAAATAGTTTGAACTGTACTCCTGATACTAAACTGGCCTGTAGGGAGTAGCAGAACACAGTAGACACATCATGGTTTAGAAATGGTACTTCCCAATTTATTTCTCTCACCGAGATTCCCCAAACCATACTGTTGCTTGCTTGGTCCCCTCTTCTGCTCCATCCCTTCCCTCACTCCCCATCCACCACAGGTGTCTGGAGAGGAGAATTGGAGGCAGAAAAGGCAAAGATCATGGGTTGAGATCAGAACAATTTACCAGAGACAGCAATCAGATAAGAAAACAATCAGTAACAGCAACAATTTTAATAGCAATAAAGTATGAAAGAGAGGATTGTTTATGTGCAAAATGCTCACCAAGTTCTACCATAGACATAGGTTATCTAAAATACCATAGTGATGTTGCCCACCTCCAAGATGTGACCACTCCTCACTAAAATATATGATTAGAATCACTCAAGCTCCACCTAAATGTAAAGAAATAGCATAAAAGTAAGTTAAGAATGGGGAGAAGTTTGGGAAGACTCCATTGTAACCTTTGGCATCAGTTGTCAGGCTTAACCTGTATCCTCTCCCACAGGGAATCTATTGGGTAAGAATCATACTCTATGCACACTGAATGATTACCTCAAATTAACTCTAGTTAGGGATTAGAGCTTGTTAGTATATTGCTTTGAATATGTTTTTGCAGTCAGATACTATCACTGCAATCCTCAAACCTTAACCTGCCATAATTTTGTCAGTAAAGAATGTTATTCCGTAAACTGTTAGTGCAAGTCCTTCAAGGGCTCTAGCTGTCTCCCGCAGTGGGTAAAGGTGTGGACACCAAGGAATGGGTTTCTCTGATGGCATGCGACCCTGAACAAGTTAGTTGAACCACCCTCTGATTCAGTGGACTGTTCAGTGGAGTCCCCATAATGAGACTGTGACAGACTGGTCAGGCACAATTGGTCTCAGCTTTTCTGGGGTGTTAACAGACTAAGAAAAAACTAAGGGTTTGAGAAAATGTCCCCTTTTCATATGACACTGAAATACCGGTCTGTCAAACTCCTACACAGATCTTAAAAATTTCAGATATTTAAAACTGAAAAATAGCATGTGCACATGTACATACATGTATGTGTGTGTCTATATATGCATATGTATGTGTGTATGCAGGGATGTCATATGTTATCCAGAGGAGACCCAGAACCAATGTCATTCCATGTATAGACTCATACTATTACTTTTAGCCTCAAAGCTAAAGAACAAATACTGTCCCTCTTTTATTTTGCAGTGTTGATATAATTCATTGTACTCTATCATTATTTGCCTGAGGAGGCTTATTGAAGTGAGTAGAACTGTTGGTATACTAACTGCCTCTATAAGCAGAGATACAGAGAATTCTCTGAAACATTTCTGAATTTTGAACCGGTGAAAGTCTGTGCCAGAAATAGACTCATTTCCACCACTACATTTCCTACAATTGTGTTCTGAATTCTTTTGTGTTTAAAGAATTCAAAATTATTTCACAACACTGGTGAAACTTACTTCTAACAAGAGGAAAAATTCAGCTATTGATCCAAACTCAGCACTGTCTTTATTTTATTCTTTTGTTTTGGAAGAAATTTCATGTTATTCAGTTTACAAAGGTTAAAAGGATGTCAAAGGCATGAGGCAACGTCAAAACCAGTAAGCATGGGGGAGGAAGACACTTAAAAATAATAAATAGCATTCCTGTATTCAGAATCCTGGAAGGAAACATCCTGCTACAAAAATAAAGAGAAAGCCAATGGAGGAAAGTCAGTGTTCAGGAGGAGGATCTTACTAATGTAGATTTTTTGTGACCAGACTGAATTATGACTTTGAAACAAGACTCTATTAAAGAGAGAGAAAAATGTGTTCTTTTAGAAAACAGGTATGGTATAGATTGGGTTTTTTTGAAGTACAATGATCTATATTCTCATCGAAATGCTGAACTAAATTTTCTATACACCCTGATATATATCATGTTTAGCATGTCTGCATATATTAAAAAGTAAAGTGTCTGCTTCTTTATATTTGAGACAGGAAAATAACTTATTAGATATCACAATAAACCTATTATGAACGTATTTGTAAAAATCTTTATATATAAATGCACAGCTACAGCAAATGTTTGTGTAGAAGTATGACTAATTATACCAAAAACATATTACTCTTCTTTTAATGAGCAATATTCTGGATTATTTTGATAATTTACATATATTATAGAAATTGTGCATGCCAGCCACCATAACAGAGCTCCACTAGGTTTCTGCTGAATCAGTAAGCCAAAATATGTATTCCACTATAAAAGTACTTTTTATTAACAGCATTACAGTTCAAGATGGCTGTCTCTGAAGAGGGACCCTGAACGAAGAAATCCCTTGGCAATTATACCCTTACAATCTAAGCTCCCCATCCCTCATATGAAGTTTGGGTCAATAATAAATATTAGAGTTGACAGTTTTCCTGTTTTTCTTTGGGTCCTCTCATAGATGAGTACTTTCTTTCTTTATCTTTAGGCTGCAGCTTCCTCTGATGATTGTTGTACCTTCCTTATCTTCAGTCTTGAACAATCTCTGGGGCTTTCTTTTACTTAACTAGGTCAAAGTTCAACATATCTAGGTGAAAGCTCACAGCTTGTGACCTAAGGCTTCAGCAAACTGAGCTACTAAAGCTGTGCAAGTTATGCTAAAGAAGTTCTAGGCAAGTAGTATACTAAATCACATGGCATATGTCAAAAGAATTTCTCTTTATTGCAATGAATATACAATTTATCACTAGAAAGAAATATAAATAAGGCTTCATATAATTTATTAGGTGGTAAACGCTTTGACTAACACCCAACTAAAAATCTTTGGGCTAAGATCAGCAGTTCAGTCTTCTAAGAAAGAACTTTACCGTATTTACAAGCCATTCTTTAACTTGGATAAATGGACTTCTGTACACAATACAACATAGTTTCTGAATGTATAAGAAATTCTGAAAGCCCTTGAAATTATGTATGATTTATATTGCTTTTGTACATTTTTCTTATGAAATTCTTATACTCAGTAAAAATACATTAAATGAGGCATTGCTTGATCTAAAATAACAATAAAAAATCATAGTTTACAAAACCAGCCATTTGTACTAATTAATCCACTAGGGAAAAGACCTTATCTCCTACACATAAATAATACATAATTTAATGAAACTACAGGACACTGGAGAGAAGAAATTGCTTGTTTCTATGTTTTGAGCACTTAGATTATTTATTGAATCTTGATGTTTAGTTTTAAAATAGGTTGTCTTATTTCAGCAATATATTTTCCTTTTATCTGCAGAGAGATCCAAAAAATGTAAAATTTCAATCTGGAGACAAGTCCCATTAAATCCAAACAGAACCTGAATTGTAATGACATAAAAATGAATGCAAACTAACATAATATATAGTGAAATTAAAATAGAAGGGAGCTAGAATACATTGTCAGACATTTTCCTCACACTTTGCTGTGTGTTCTTGATACCAGTGGAGTACAGCAGAACATAATTTTTTTTTTATTACTAGTTTAGACATGAACGTAAAGACATAAGTCATATTTAAATCAATGTCATTTCACAGAAAGGGTTATAATTATGTGAATTTATTAGGTAAAAAGAGACAAGATCAGAATCTTTCTGGTTTGTACTTTGTTTTTGATGACTTTATTAGACCCTGAGTAAGAAAATGAAGGACTTTCACACAAATACTAGCTGCACACATTGCAGTCAATTTTGGCCTCCCCTCTGTCCTGCCTTGATAAGACCTCACCTGGAGTGTTGCATCAAATCATGAGCTCTCCACTAAAATAAAAATGTGAAACATCCTGGAGTGACTCCAGCTGAAGGCCACAAAGATGACAGGGATTGGAAAATCTGACGTATAATAAGACTTTCGGATTGCTGAGACTGTTAAGTCTGGATAAGACTGGTGCCCAGTAAAAGGACAAGAGGAAATGGGCAGAAATGGAAGTACAGGAAATTTCATTCCAACATGAGAAAAAACCCACTCTTTTTTTGCTGTGGGAGTGATTGAATGGTGGAAGAGGTTACTCAGAAATATTGTTGAGTTTTCATCCTTGGAGATAACAAAAGCAGTCTTGCCATTCCACTGAAAAACATGTTCTAGATGATTCTGCTCTGAGCAGGGCAGAACAACCTAAGATGGAAACCTTTTCTGACCTCACTGATCGTGTGAAAACTGAAGTGTTGTTCTGGTGGTGGTTCACTTAAGAAACATAATGCCACAAGATGGAAACTGGCCTGGGTCCCTTTGCACTGTTGATTCTTCCAACATTGTTCTAGCAGGCCTTGTACTCTTAAACACCTTTTCCTACCCTCACACAACATCAAGGGTGTTCTTGCATGTGTCACCAGTATCATGAAAGTAAAAAAAAAAACACAGAAAACCAAACCAACAAAAAATCACACATTATTTTCTAGAATGCAATATGCTCTTCATTAAATTTCAATTGCTGCCAAATGAAAAATTTCTCACAAAGCGGTGTTCTTAAGTAATAGGATCTTGAGACCAGGGTAGGTGCTCTAAAAAGGAAGAGAAAACTTGTAGTCATCCTGCTGTAGCAGGGGCTTGCTCTGTGCATCATGGATACAAACTGGTTGAATGATCTGAGATAATTTATCAACTATCGTTTAGCTTATAAGTATAGCCAGTGGCATGAAGAATATACATAGAACTGAAAGTAACTCAGTGATATCTCATGCTCTTTTAAAACTGGTTGTTAGGTAGATTTGAGTGTCCTGGAACTCCTGTCGGTAGATCCCTGATTGCAAATACTGCTTGATCACTCGTACAATTTTTAGGCTGTTTAGCTATTAAGCATCAAGGCAAGACCAGTATTGATCACAAAGATAAACAAAAGACCCATCTCAAAAGACAGCAGGGTTCTTACAATGCATTTGGCTCTTTTTGCCTCCACGCTCTTCACATACTCTCCAGTACGCTCAAAGCACACATCACATTTTCACACACTGGCCAGTTCCAACACATGCACCTGTTTCGGGCACACAGTGGCACAGTTCATGGTGGGTCTATATGCTGTCCAGTTGATACTCAGGGACAAGTGCTTTACGCCAGCGTAGATATTATTAATCTTAAACACAGGTAACCTCTCTCTTGGCCTATTGAGTGTAGAAAGCTTTGTGAAAGAGAAAAGCATAATTTCAGAGCTCAGTTACTGTTCTTTCTAACTTACTCAGCAAAACCATATTTATCAATAATTTGACACACTTCTGAGATAGATTTGCCAAGTGAACCACTAGCTAGACTTTTTTCAGCTATAAAATTTTCCCTATTGATATTTGGGTACATTTAAGCAAACTCAGAGGCCTTTTCTTGCACATCTTTAGCATGCAAGCATATTCAGCGCTTGTAAAATGGATCAAATATGACCCGTGATTACTTAAATGCTGCACTTCTCTTTTTGAGCTAGTCCATTCTACATATTTTGCATTAGCTACTAAATGTGTTGTCACTGCTTTTAAAGAGACTGATGATCCATTTGGAATTCAGAATGTGTATTGTAAGCATAGAATTATTTATATATAGGTATGAAGGTGACATATTATGCCCTTAGGCACACATGCCCAGTGAGATTGGTTTAAAAGGGACAGCCCATCTCTAAAGTTATCTAAGAATGAACAGAGACCACTTTTTTTTTCTCAGATAAGATCTTTAATAATCTTCCACAATTTTTGAGAAGCAGACTAGACAAGGCAACCATGACAAATATAAAAATCATGTGAAGGTGACTTTGCAAACTGCATCAATCTTTCCTGCACCGCTGTCAGAAACTTGATTTTTTGTCATTCTCTTCAGCACTCTTTCTTTTTGTACCTTTTCCTGAAAGCAAACAAAGGACTGGTGAACAGTGTAACTTTGCTAAATTAAGCAAAAGAAAAAACCTTTCTGAATTTACATTTGGTTTGTCATATACTCCACTTAAAACCTAAAAGTACAAATCACTCAAATTTTATGCTTCACATCACTTTCAACTTGAGTATAGATTTGTCTATATTGATCTTCAGTGTAATCAGGATTCATATTGAATATACTGTTCTGACTAGGTTAAAAATTGACTTTACTATCAATATCAGCAACATATTATCTGCATACAACATTATGTGTTACCATTTGCTGCCTCAATTTGCCTATTTTTTTTTAATTTCTTGACCATTTTGTCAAGGTTGCTATTACTATGTTATTTAAGATACGTAAACATCAATTAATTATTTACTGTTTTTTTTACTGGGTGCAAAAAAATAGAAACAGGTCTGAAGAAGTAGAAATAAGGAAAATTTTTAACCTTGCACTAACACTGTATGTATGTTATGAACAACGTCATCACACATTTCCCTCCTTCTCCCTCCTCCCCAGTCCCACTTCTCTATGAACTTGATATAATTTAATAGAATTATTAATTTCCATTATAAAATAAAAAACTGTATGTGAAACATAGGAATTATTGTTAACACTGGTACTGTAGCTTCCATCAAACCATAGCATGTGCATCCTAATTTCTAATAAAACAACCTGCTGCATTTCTTTCTTCTACTGTAAGCACATTGAGTTAAATCCTTAGGTAACTAAGGATAAACTGCAGAAATACCAGAAGGTGAGTCAGGAGAAGAGAAAAATGCATATTTTTGCCTCCGGGGCTTAGTGCTTGAGGGGATATGTAGACATCTTTTGATGTTTAAAGTTGAAGTGCTCTGTTTATCAAACACAGAAAATATACCCATGAAACCTTTTGGCAGGTGATTATCTATGTGAAGTTGCTTGTCATATTGTTGTGGTTTAACCCCAGCCAGCAACCAAACCCCACACAGTCACACATTCCTTGCCTCACCAGCAGGATCGGAGGGAGAATCAAAAGCATAAAATCTGAAAAACTCATGGGTTGAGATAAGGGCAGTTTAACAGGGAAAGCAGAAGCCGCTTACACAAACAATGAAAACCAAAGAATTTATTCACTGATTCCCATGGGAAGGCAGGTGTTCAGCCTCTCCAGGACAGTAGGGCCTCATCATGCATAACAGTGACTTGGGAAGACAAACACTGTCACTCCAAATGTCTCTTCCTCCTTCTTTCCCCAACTCTATATACTGAGGAAGATGCCATATTGCATGAAATGTCACTTGGGTCTGTTTGGGTGACCTATCTTGGCTGTGTCTCCTTCTGACTTCCTATGCTTCCCCAGCCTCCTTACCAGTATGTCAGTATGAAAAGCAGAAAAGGTCTTGGCTCTGTGTAAGCCCTGTTCATCAATAACAAAAATATATCTGTGTTATCAACCCTGTGTTCAGCACAAATCCAAAACACAGCCCATACTAGCCACAGTGAAGAAAATTTACTCCAGCCAAAACCAGCACACATACACATACAAAATTAAAGGCTAATAAATTTTACACAAAAATATTTAAATATCTTTAAATGTTACTTTTCATTGTCCTTGAGGTGCCTGGAAATGTTCTTATTCTAGGCAGTGTAAGAAATAATCTTTTAAAGAGACTGAAATGAAATTATTTATTAGAATTGAATAAATTATTGTTCAAAATTTTATATCATAAGTTAATCATTGTGCACTGGTGTATGTCTTTATTTAACACACAAAATTCTACTTGGGAAGTACTGTTTCCAAAAAACACCATCTGCATACATTCAAAAAACAGTATAGTGATACATCTGCTTTTGTTATATAGATTCAGGGTTCATATACTTTGAAAGCATTCAAATATATGTGTGTGTGTATATATGTGTAGATATGTACCTGTATGAGCATATGTATTTGTATATGTAAATGTGTATTTGTATGTGTGGTTTTTATCATGCTCTGATAAATTTTAAAAATTAATTATGCACATAATGTATGAAAATTATCATGTTTTTTCCTTTGTATGTAAGTGAAAAAAATGTGAAAATGAGAAGAAAACCAATTTTCTTCTTTCATTTTTTCTTGCCTTTCTGTCATTCACTGCTACCAGTAAACAGTAGAGAAACAATGATAGACTTGAGAGACAGAGAAAAAGAATATGAGAAAAATCAAGCTGCAAAGGCTGAACATGGGGAAAAACATGTTTACTGTTTTGAAGGTATACAGAAAAACAAAGGGCAGGAACTTGGACAAAATTGATGAGCAGAAGGCTAAAAAGTAGTCAGGAATGGATAAATAAATAACAAATTCTGAGAAAATCTCAGGGCAGCTGGATACCAGACAGACATTTCAGGTGAGAGGAGGTGTTTTGAAAAATTAGGAAAGAGGAGAGTTTGAACTATTTTGCTTAGTGAATGCATTTAGTAATTCACAGTTTGTTGTTGATTTTGAAGGAGGGTATTACTTGATAAATATTTTTGAATGATGTAAAACCATATAACTTCATGAGATCAGTGTTGTCTGTCTCTGATCCTTCTAAGTAAATATGAATACCAGAAAACATTAGAAATACATATTGTATTTCCCTGTTCTACAACCAGAAGTTAGAAGACATTATTTCAATACTTTTCAGATTCTCAGTAGAGGTCTTAGTTCTTCTTTGACATATAAGTACTTTTATGATTGTGAACAACAGCATTTCCCTGTTAACCCCCCTACTCCCTCTTTCTAGAAACAGAAGAAACCAAATAGTTATAGTTCTCTAAATAAAGTTTGTTATTTCATAAGCAGATAGCATGTTATTGCTTCTGTCTGCACCACCTGCTATACAAAGTATATATCTATATCCAAAGGCAATGTAAATAATCACCCTACTTGAATAAGGAATTATTTCTACTTATTGCATATCTGTCTCAAAGGAAATAGCAAAGTTCCTTATGAACATCCGTGAGATAAAAAATTACAAGGAAGGAAATCAATCTAAAAACTGCTATTTTTCTGATGTTGTCCTTTGAACATAATAAAATCCTTTTCAAAATCATCTTCTCTTGAACTACATACTTAAGAAAGTTATTGAGAGACTAAGGATATCCCTATTCTTTATAATATTCTGTCAGTTCAGCTTAACATTGATCATATCCCATCTTTTCTTGCAATTTTTTTCTTTCATTTTATAAGAAAGATTTGATATAAAACTGAATAAACTGAGGAAGACTATTAGCCCTTAATAACTAATCAGATTTATTTCCAAGGAATTTTTTTGTGGTTGTTGTTTGTTGTTTTTTTTTTTCTCATTAAAACTGGTGATAAGATTCAGAGTATTTTTTTTATTTTCTTTTTACTTTCTCTTATTCTAGTCAGGGTAAAAATTATGGGATCTATCCAAGAACTGTTTACCCTCTACTACTTAGATTCTTCAAGCTAAACTCAGTTGACTGAAGCCGTAAAATGCCTTTTTAAATCCTCCATAATATCACAGAATCACACAACAGGTAATGGTGAAAGGGATAATCAGAGGTCATCTAATGTAAGCTCCCTTGTCAAGAAGGGTCCCCTGGAGCACATCACTCAGGATTTTGTCCAGATAGCTTTTGAATATCTGCAGAGAAGGAGACTGCACAACCTCTCTGGGCAGCCTTTTCCAGTCCTCTGTCATCCTCACAATAAAAAAGTTCTTCCTCATGTTCCAGTGGAACTTTCTGTGTTCCAGTTTCTGCCCGTTGCCTTGTGTCTATTGCTCAGCACTACTAAGAAGAGCCTGGCATCTTGACAGTCTTCCTTCAGATATTTGCATACATTGACAAGATTTCCTTTCACTCTTCTTGAGGCTGAACAGGCTCAACTCCTTCAGCCTTTCCTCATAAGAGATATGCTCCAGTACCCTTATCATAGTCATAGCCTTCTTCGGGACTCACTCCAGGAGCTCCATGTCTCTCCTGTACTGAGGACCTCAGAGCTGTTCACAGTGCTCCAGATGTGGCCTCACCACGGCTGAGCAGAGGGGCAGGATCACCTCCCTTGACATGCTGCAGTGCCCTTCCTAATGCAGCCCAGGATACCATTGGCCTTCCTGGCTACAAGGACACACTGATGGGTCATGAATATCTTGTTGTCCACCAGAACTCTCAGCTTTCTCAGGAACCGGATGGGGGATGAGGCTTCCAAGTAATCCACACACACGTGGGGGTAGTAAACACTCAAAAGCCTTTATTTCCTGGTTGGGACCAGTCTTAAGGGTTCGGATAAGGGGGTGGCTGGGAGAGGATTTGACAGTACATCTGAGGGCAGGGTTAGTCTTGGGGGCAAGGACGGGAGAGGCTAAGGTACTGGGAGGAACCACACAGGGACACCCAGGGTAGGTGAGAAACCATGGGGCTGCAAGCAGGGGACAAGTGGGAACATCTGGTCAAGCTGGGGCTTCAGGAATAGCTGCCACCCTGAGTCACCTCAGGAGTAGTGGGGTCTGCTGCAGCAGGGCAGGGGAGGGGTGCAGGACCATCTCAGACTCAGGGAAACCATCGAGGTACCTTCACAGCATGGAAAAACCTAAGGGGAAAAACACACAGCAGAGGGGGAAGGATCATGAGGGGTGTGAGCCTTTGAGGTTGACCCTGACACAGCTTTCTTTCCACAGAACTGTTTTCCAGCAGGTCCGCCCCTACCCTGCACTGGTGCGTGGGGTTATTCTTCCCCAGGTGCAGGAGCTGTATTTGCATTACTGAATTTCAAACATCTCCTCTCTGTCCATCTCTCCAACTTATCAAAGTACTGAAAGACTGCACAGTACTCTGGAGTATTGGCCTCTTCTGCCAGCCTTGTGTCATTCATAAACTTACAGAGGGTACATGCTGCCCCTTTATTCAAGTCACTGATGAACAGGCTGAACAAGACCGGTTCTAGTATTGACTCTTGGAGGGCACCTCTAATTACAGCACTCCAACTAGACTCTGTGTAGCTGCTCACAACCATCTGAGACCTTCCATTCAGCCAGTTCTTAATTCACCTCACAGTCCACTCTTCCAGCTTGCTCTTCCTAAGTTCTTGGCTTAAATTCTAGATGTCTCTCCAGAATGGTATAGACATACAGCCCTCAAAACAAATCATAGATTCATACAGTGGTTTGGGTTGGAAGAGACCTTAAAGATAATCTAGTAACAAACCCCCTGCCATGGGCAGGGATACCTTTCACTAGACCAGGTTGCTTAGAAGCCCATCCAGCCTGGCCTTGAATACTTCCAGGCATAAGATATCCACAACTTGACTGGGCAATCTGTTTAAGTACCTCATCACTCTCACAGTAAAGAATTTCTTCTTAATATCTAATCTAAACCTATTCCTATGCCTTTGCAAAAATTCTCCCTCATGATCTCTTTAGATACTGAAATGCTTCTCCAGGCTGAATAAAAAACTTTCTCAGCCTGCCTGGATCAGGTGCTCCAGCCCTCTGATCATCTTAGTGTCTCTCCTCTGGACTTCCTCCAACATTGCTCCATTATGGCTCTCAAACCCACAGAATTGTCTTGGATGTCCCAGGACAAAGCTGATTTCAAAGGGCCATATTAATTAGCAGCAAACTGAGGCTTTTTCACTACTCTGGTGGCAAACTAACTTTCTAGTGAAACTACAAAAAAATAGCAATGATCACCTAAGCACAAGCAATCTTTGCCAATCCAATAGAAATATATTAGGTTGAGTGTGGGAGAATGCTTAACATATGAGGAATGGAAAGAGCATTTCAGAAAATGGTCCTCTGAGGAGAACAGTGCTGAAGAGCAGTGTAGACCAGACCAGCTGCATATATGAGAGACTTGTTGTTGAAAAGTTATGCGTTTTTATTGTACAGGGTCAGAAAGTTTTATTGTTATCCCCTCACATTTATTCCCCCGTAGCTTTGTCCCTGATGAGTCACTTCACTGCTGAGGCACAGGGGGGATAGTCCCTGCCTCATGCTGCTGCCGCAGCTGCTGCTGCAGCCACTGCTGCCACATGGCAGCGTCTGGGACCCACCAGCAGTACCCCTGGCAGGTCTGGGCTGGGGCGGTCCCTTTTGGGAATCGCCTTGCCTCGAATTGCCAATTCAGCCACCGGCAATGTGCCTGCCCCTTCCACCTACTTCCACCTCTGCCCTAATCCCCAGGTTCCTATTGGTTAGTTCTCCCATCATTTGATGAATTGTTCCCCATTGGCTATCCGGTTGCCAGTTACTCACTCTATCTCTACCCTCAACCAATTGTGTCCAAGTTCCATAACCTTCCCTTCAGAACCCTATAAATATTCATGTAGTTCCTCAATAAATATTCACTTTTGTGCCTTCATTCCATCGGGTGCAGAGTAGATTATTATTTCTGGTCAACAGCTATAAGTTGAGGATGACACTAAAATGTCTTATCCCACATTTTACACAAGTTTCAATGCTAACGGAGAATCTGCCAGAAATCTGAGTGTGCCAAACAAGCTGTGATGTCCCTGACCAGGCTGTAAAGATCTTTCTCTGTAATTGTTCTCTACAAGGGCAGCCCCCTGCCAGAATTTTAGTTCCCAGTATTCAAGGTCATCTCTGATGTACTGCAACTGTGCAAGCCTGTATCAGACTGCTCAGAGAATCACGACATTGTAAAAGAGGAGCAGCAAGAACACGCATTGGGGATCACCAGCCATGTATCCTCTACCCATGGCCACAGGGGTTGCATTTAACTTCAGGTCCTCAGTTCTTGCCTGGCCTTTGTCACCAGGAGGCTTTATCTGGCTTTGTGCCTTGCTAATCCTGAAGCTGTATCACATTACATATAGTTGTGTATCCTGAAGCACAGTTGTTGCTGTAAGGCTCAGGGATAAACTTCCATAACTTTCCAAGGTAATTTTGATTTCCGGATAATGATTTTCATTGACAAAGAGTAGTTATTCTGGAGGTCTTTTTAGGTTTTTTTGTTGCTATCCTTTTCTCCCCTCTCCCTGTGTTAGGCTATGTTTTTCTCTGCTACAGAAATATACATACAGAGTGAATTTTTTGCTAATGAATATAAGCTATGCTTTCTGGATATAGATCCCCTTCTCACACACAAATTAACTATTTACTCCTGTTAACATATGCCAGGAATGCAATGGATAGTGAAGTGTCATTTTGGAAACATAAAACTATTTAAAAACTAAAGTTAAACCAATCAATTATTTTCATCCTATTTGCAGACATAACCGTGTTTTTCCCATCATACAGTCTACTCAGCAAGGAAGTAGAGACTTAGCTCATGTGTATAAATTATAAAAAAAACCCCAAACAAATTTTATTTATCTATCAAGGGGAATGATAATTTACACAACACATGATAGAATTTAAGAAGACATCATAAGAAATTATAAAATGGTTGTGCAGAAGGGCCTGGCATTGAACTGTTTCATCTGTCTCAGTCTTAGAGAGGAAAAGAAAAAAAAAGAATAAACTTCCCCAGATTCTGTGGTGCAAAAAACCTCCACTAATTCTAGTCTAATTTTCATTAGAAACAGTCACTGAAATATAGCAAATGTTTTATTAAGGATTAAAAATAAATATCTCCCAAAGTGAATAACCCAATTGTGAGGAACATCATGATTCACACTTTTTTCCTTCCTTTCATGTATTACATGCTTAATAGAGAGAATAAAAGCAACTTCCTATTTAACACTGTACTTCAGTGTTCTCATGAAAATAAGATGACTCCCTGTTCTACGCAACTTTCATCCAGTTAATAATTTGCAGGTTCAATTTAGTTCAAAATATGTCTAAGCCATAGTTTTTCTGATTTTTCTATGAGACATTATTTAAAGATGATTCTATAACCACTACAGATGAAAACCTTAAACCTTAAAAATGCTCTTCAAAAATTAGAAGGATGGGTCAAAAAAGGAAACATTGATTTTCTCCAACATGAGTCCTTCCCTTCCCACAGTACACAGTTCTTCATGAACCACTCCAGCATGGGTCCCATAAGGGGGACAGCTTGCCTCATATGGTGTTCCAGCACAGGGTGAAGTGCAATCTCTCCTCTGGTACCTGGAATACCACTCCTTTGTGACCTTGGTGCCTTCAAGGATATTTCTCTCACATATTCTCAGGTTGACTCTGTTTGACATAGAAGCTTCTAGCAGGTTCTCAGAGAACCCACCTCTGTTGACACCCTCATCCCTGCAAACTTTGCCACACAAACCCAAGACAAGGTTAAAGTTTGCTCTCACAAAATTCAGGGGGTTGGCCCTGCTTTTAGTACTGCTTCCTCCTCTTAGGATCATGAACATTGCCTTCTCATGGTCATTACAGCCAAGGCTGCCACGAGATTTAAACTCACAACTGATTTTTCTTCATTCAGGTTCAGGTGAGAACCTTTCCTTGTCAACTTTTCAATCAGCTTTGTCAGGAAATTGTCATCAATGCTATCATAGATTGCTTGTCCACTGATATATAGTCCTTTCAGCAAATTTCAAGGCATGAAAATTCTCCATGAGGACCAGGATGAGTCAATGTGAGGTTTCTTTTGGTTGTTTAAAGAATGATTCACCTACTTTTTCTTCCTAAGGAGCTTTATTGCAGATATCCACTACAAAAACAGCCATATTAATTTGGGCCCTAATCTGGACCCATAAGCTCTCAGCTGACTCCTGCTCTGTCCCAAGACAGAGCTCCATGCATTCCCACATTTCTCCCATATAAAGGACAACCCTCCCTGCTCCCTTACCAGACCTGACTCTCCTGATCTGTATCCATCCATTGTAATTCTCCAATGATGTGAAAAATTACCATATTTAGTTATTAAGCTTCTTCTAAATTAAAATCAGTATTTTGTTTATAAGCCTTAAGCTTGATGCATTTTAGCAATTTTTGTCTGGATTCTGATCAGGTGAAAAAAGTGTATAAAATTTAAGTTTTTTCAAAACTAACTGCATATTATGGGAGAAAAAAAAAATATTACAGTTACTTAGAATCCTATCACTTTTGAGGTTTTTTTGGTTCACTTGAAAGTATTTTATCATCCCAAAGGACTCCATTCAGTAATCCCAATGCCCATACAAGAGTGACAGATGTGAAGCTGATACATTTGCACCTCTCTGAAGAATTAAAAATATCCTTGTTTCTGTTGAAGCTCTTTCTTCTCCCTCTCCTTTAGCTCCCACGCATACTTCTCTCAGCTCTGATGTGGTGATTTACTCGACGGCATTCGTTTGGAAAATGGAGACAAAGCAACAAGAAAAGCCATCAGTTTGAACAGTGGAAAAATTAAAACCTGGGAAAAAGGAAAAACAAAGACAGGCACATCACAGGACCTTGAAAGTAACCTCTTTTGAAGCTAGAATGCCTTTCAGAAAATATTATTGTGATGAGTATTTCACAACTTATATCAGCAGTGATAAAATTACATTTGATTTTAATATTAATGAACTGTATATGTTAGCAAGATGTTGGAATATTTCCTAAAAAGACAGCTCATGAAATTACAGTGTTTCAGTTCTATGTTCATCTGATTAAGGACCCTATTTGGAATCCTCTGTTATTTAAAAAATGCATCCACTATTATTGACAGGGGATTTAGGAAGACAAATTCATAAAATACAAAGATGATAAAATAAGGAAGTGTTTGAGTATGAAGATAATTAGTATTTTACTCTTTTATGCTATTGGAACTATGTTCATATACCTTATTGGACTTTTGCTATGATTTTTAAAATCAATACACACTACAAAACCAAAGATTATGAAGTTCAAGGAAATGTTGAAGTAAAAACATACAAAGCGGCTAACTTTAACACTCTTTCTTTTTTGTGAATAATGATCACCATGATGTTTCAAAGGTATCTGTTGAGTTACAATCCTTGAGCCAAATAAAATATTTGTCATGACCATGATCAGGTGTCACTACTTGATGAAATATATATTTGGTAATGTTTATATAAGTTGCAAGTGTAGAAACAGCAGTTTGGTTTTTTTCTAAATTAATTTTTTCTCCTAATGTTTTATAAGTTTTATAAAATAGTAATCTAATTTTATGCTATTTTAAACATAGTAGCTGTAATTTCAGATTGCTCTTGAAGTCAGATAGGCTTAATTACATTGATTTGGCAGCTAGATAAAACAACAAAAAAAACCCCTGTTCTGGAGATTGAAATGACACCATCTTTCAGGACTGTTGTCTAAAACTTATAAAAGCCACCTACATGCCATGTAACAGTATGTATTTTTATGGTGAAAGCAGCTAGCTGCTCTTGTAAATGTAGTGTTCTTTCAAAAACCCAACTTTCGTCTCATTATAAAAACACATGTAAAGATTTTAGATCGTTCTTCAAAATTAGGAATCATGGTTGGATTACTAGTTGATGCATTTAGGCATTGTCTGACATCTTTTTTAGGGCTCAGGAGATTTATAGAGTAAGAACTTCATCTACTGATAAGAGCATTGGAGCAGAATCTGCAAGCAATGACAACGTCATTGAGTCCTGAAGCAGAGCTGCTTCCTGGGAGCTTTACACCTGGCTCAGATTTGTGCTCATAACAAACTGTTCCACAGTCATATGTGGAGCAAGCTGTGCTGGTTTTGCTTCCCAGGGGAGGCAGCTATAACAGGTTGTGGGCTTTGCTCTGAGAACAAGATGTTGTAGAGCCATACAGCTTCCTCATCATTTTACTGTATGATGTACCTACTGTCCATAGATACTTAGAAGACATTGCAAGATAAGTTTTTCTCATAAACTGCTTTTCTTAGTGAATTTTGATCAGAGGTCTCTGGTATTTTCATGAACTGCTACCTCCAGCTTCTTTTCTTTCTATTTCTACATTCATTGAAAAACAACCATAGTCAAATAGGGTTTATATTATTTTCATTTCTATTCTTTTTAGATGCATTATTTTGACAGGAAGAAATAACAGCCCTTTAGGGTAGCTAACTGAAAGATATATAATTCCTCATGTTAAAAGGATTTGATTTTAATGAAAAATTATGGTATTCATAATCTGAGCATTTGTGCATTAGCATATATTTAATTTGCACTAAAATATATGATTAGAGAAATTAACTAGTGTTGTATGAAATAATCAGTTTTCCATAAGAATAAAAGAGTTTAGTTAATAGCACTTTACCAAGAAATGGGCTACATAGGACTGTGAGTCCAGAACCCCATTCTGATGAAGTGAAAATGTTGTTTATGTTCTGATCAGTATAAATCAGCATGTTGTTCTGATTTTCATCCTAGGCAGATTCTTTTATTTGAACTACATAGCTGCCAATGAACTGGTGGAATAGTTTTTAATGTCTGTATTTGCAGGGCATGAACTTCATAAAAAATAATCAAACTAGTTTTAGTTTAGCAACTTTGCCTCCACTGCACCAGCCCAGAGAAGGATCTCCATTTCCTTTAGCTATGACAGTTAGGAAAAGCTATAGCAAAACTAGAATTGTGACAGCAGGCAAAGAGGTTGTAGACCTATTTGAAGGGCCTCAGACACAATAAAAGAAATGGCAGAAAAAGTCACAAAGCACGTAGAATCAATTATATTGGCTCAGGTCAAAGATATAAATGTCTATATTAGCAAGTAAAAAATTTACAAAGATAGGAGACTAAATTAGGTAGGTATGGTAGAGTTCATGCAGTGTCAACCATACCCATTCATGTCTTAGAGGCTTTTTGAGCCATACCTCACTTTTGTGTATCTTTGGATTTCTCTTACACACATCTAGTCCATCCTTGAACTAGTTTAAACTTTCAGCTTTCCAGAGTGGATGTTCCGGAAGGAATCACAACATTTATTTTTATTGTTGTTGTTAATAATTATTTCCGATAACTTAGTTTGATGCCCTTAATTATTTTGTTCACTCCTTTACAACCTCTTTGATTTTGTAGACCTGTATCATATCTCCTTTTATTGGTTTATGGTCTTAATTTATTTAGTTGTTTCCTTTGGATGCAAGAAGGTTCACTCTTATGATTGATACATAGACCTTCTTGGACCTTAACTTTCAAACTATCATTATGTCCCTGAGATAGGGAGCCAGTATTTAAGTAGCAAGTGAAAGATAAATTTATTTAATGACACAATAGTTTTCTGTTTTGTACTTCATTTGTCTTCTAATCATTCATGACATACAATTTTTTTTTGGTTTTATTCTATTTACTTTCTCTAGGACCAATTGGAGAAAGTTTGATAAAGAATAAAGTTATTGAAAAGATATGGAAGAGCATGAGGTCTTTGTGGTTTAACAAAGGTTTCATTGGCCAGAAGATAATGACATGTATAAATATGGAATTTTTAGATTTAGAAAAGGAACTAGTTGTTCTAAGGACATCAGATCATATTCAAACTTTCAGATTATGGGTTGTAATTATGTTTCATACTGTTGCAGAAATGACAGGTTGCTGCAGCATTTGAATGCAGAAACAAGAAGACTGCTGTATCTGACCTGACCCTGACAGTCCCGTGCATCAGTTGTGGATCAGGACCCTTAATGTTTGCTTTGTGGATGATGATATTGCTTCAGAAGCTATCCCATTCTCCCCAATTATAAAGTATTTTAGACACAATATTGCAAAGCTATTGCATTCTGAGGAGTTCAAGCCTGTTGACAACCTGATATTATCCAAACTACATTGGAGCTGAATCAGTAGCAATCCACTTTCTTAGAAAGGATACTGCAGTATTGCTAGCAGGTGTTTTGAAAAATGTCCAACAACTCATTATAGTGGTTAAGCTTAAACTGATATTTACAGGTGTTTTCCTCCCTTCACCAGTAAAGAATGTGCATGATTAATAATATTTTGATTAATAGTTTATAAATGTTCCTAAAATTGCTCAAACAATGTAAGGAAGATTTAAAATAGTGTCCCCGGAATGCAGTGTTTTTAAAACTGTTGGTCTTGGAACAGTTGTCTAAAGCTTGTTCTATAGAGCTCTCTCCACTTGTACTGTTCCTAAGGTACCTTAGATGCCCAAAAAGACACCTGAAATGTGCATGGATTGGGAAATGTGATGCATAAGGCAATATTAAAGCAAGAGTTTACTAGCTGGTTCTGCTACTGTAGCTTTTGCAGATTTGAAAACTCAACTTGAAATATGATGTGGTAGACACTAATAACCTAGCCTTGACTGCTGGACAACTGGTATTATATAAGTTCTTCTTGTCAGAGGATTACACATCTGTAGGCACAACAGGGCTTAATTACAATAATTACATACTTCAAAGAAGTACTGTAAGATTTTAATCCTCTGAAGCTTCAGTGTTATTGTTTTAAATATTTGCAAACAAATAGGATTGCACATATATTCATCAAAACATTTTATTATGGCTTCTGAGTAAGTACACTTTTTGATATATACTGATCCATGCTGCTTTTCTGAGGAGAAAATTAGTCTCAGAACGTTCAGTTGGAGTTGGATAAGTAAATGACTAGTTTTTTAGTCCTTTTAGTGGGTTGACCCCTGCTGGGTGCCAGGTATCCAGTAAAGCCACTCTTTCACTCCTCTCTGAGACTCTGCAACTGGACAGAGGAGAGAAAATAGAATGAATGATTCATGAATTGAGAGCTGGGAGATTTCACTTACTGATCACCATCATGGGCAAAACAGACTCAAAGTGGGGATATTAATTAAGTTTATTACTGACAGGATCAGAGAAGAGTGAGAAGTAAAATAGTCTTGAAGGCACCTTCCCTCCACCCCTCCTTCCTTCTATCTTCTCCCCCTGAGCAGTGCAGGGAGATGGGGAATGGGGGTTATGGTCAGTTGTTGTGTCTGCCATGGGGTCCCTTCCATGGAAGACTTCATGAACCTCTCCGGTGTGAGTCCATGCCACGGGCAACAGTTCTTCACAAACTGCTGCCATGTGAGTCAGTTCTCCGTGGGGTGCTGTCCTTCAGGCACAAGCTGTTTTAAGTGTGGGTGCCCCACAGGGACACAGGTCCCACCAGAGAAACCTGCTCCAGTGTAAGCTCCTCTCTCTGTGGACTGCAGGTCACTGGCAGGACCCTGCTCCAGCATGGACCTCCCAGAGGTTCATAGTCTCCTTTGGGCATCCATCTGCTCCAGCGTGTGCTCCACTACAGGCTGCAGGTGGATCTCTGAACTCCTGTGGTCCTCCATGGGCTGCATGGGCACAGCTGCCTCACCATGGTCTGCACCACGGGCTGCAGGGGAACCTCATTCTTAAATAAGTTGTCACAGAGGCATTACTATCACTCCTGAGATTGGCTTGGCCTTGGCCAGGAGCAGGTCCATCCTGGAGCTGGCTGGCATTGGCTCTACAGGACATGGGGAGACGCTTCTGGAAGCTTCTCACAGAAGTCTCCCCTGTACCCTCCCCTGCCCCCTCCAAAACCTGGCCACAGAACACCAGTACAGTCCTAAATAGGAGTTGAATTCTGGGTACTTGGAATTCTTGAAAGGTGGGGATTTCTGACGTGAAACTTCTTATAAAAGAAGGGACTATCATGAGAACACCTGCTATCCAGATTTGTTAATGATAAATGCATATGAATGAGCTATAGTAAATGGGTAAGCCGCTGGCTCTCCCTATGGAAAATATGACTTGATTAGCAGGAATACTAAAGAAAGAAACCTCTGTTTTCTTTAGAGCCACGTATGATAAGCTACTCCCAGGTCAATCAGAAGGGCCCTTAGTCTGGTGGGGAGCTTTCAGAAAGTCATCTTTCTACGAAGTAATTTGCCTTTCAGAGGGAAGTAGTTAATAGCAATCACTTCAACAACACTGGAAAATTACTTTTTAAAGTTGATTTGGTTAGAATTATGCTTTATTTATTATTCTATTTTATTTTATTTATGTTTATTATTTACAACCCTATGAGGCTGGAAAAAATCAGAGTTCCACTTCAGGGAGAGGAATAATGATGTTTTTCAGACTACAACTTCACATTTAGCTCCTGCTGCTGTTTTGTATCTTCTCAGGCTCTCTGGGAATTTTTTGTATGAGAAAATACTTGAGCAGTTCACATTTAGACAAATATTACCTGACAGAACATTCAGGCATTATGCTTTTGTAGGAATTTTCCACTTTCCTTATTTCTCAGTCTGCCCTGGGAGAAGATATCAGTATCCGATATCACATTTAATAAGATGCTAAGTAGAACACACAGTTGACACTGACATCAAATTGGTTTTTTACTGGCACTACAGAAGTATTCTGGTATAACAGAAATATAATAATAAGGGTTATATTGCTGAAGTGCTCTAGTTTTCTTTTATGCTAGAGAGAATTTCTTCGGTGTTCCCTGTGAATGGGGAAGCTATTTTTTTATTCAAGGTTTCATAAATTACATACTGCTAATCCAAACCAAGTAGTTGGTGGCTTGGCCTTCCACAGGGAGTTGCTTGAGAGCATCACTGCTCCTGTCACCCCCTTTGAGGTATGGAATGACAGTTGTGTGCACAGTATCTAATACATGCACGGTATCTGGGTCCATATACTGAGGATTTTGAGGAAGTTTCTATCTCAGTAGTTTGACACATGTTAGTAATTACAGCAACTTTTGGTGTAATCTTTTTATGAGTATTTTCATTATTATCATCTAAACAAGCTCAAAATATTCAGAACAATAGAAATTCAGGCTCTTTATCTAAGAATAAGTAAGCTTAACATGGAATTATTTGGGATTAATATACCTTTCTAATTAGCGCAGCAGAGGATTTATTATAAATTAGCATTGTTCATCAAAAGACAAGCTTTGTGGTTATGGATTTATAAATGGTGCACAGCTTTTAGCTAGGCCTGTTAGTGGCAAAAAAACCCCACTTTTGCTTTGCAAAAACTATTAACCAACTAAGCCTTAAAACTCTGTTATTTGTCTTTGTTGGAAAAAAAAATAGAAAGTAGTACAGTCATTAATTTAGAAGGATTAAAATGGTTTCTTTTAAACACAATTCTTTTAAACACAACTCTAAATCAGTCATGATTTAGACTATTTTGAAATAAGCTATGAGAGTGAAGTTGTGTGTGATGCTGTGCATTGTTTTTATTAAATATATTAAGGTACTGGAATCAACAGCTATAAGTGTATGCTGTAAAGACCAACCCCTTATGAGAGTAGTAATGGTGCTGTTTCCATTGCTGTTGGTAGACCACAACGTCATATTACTTTAGGTATGTAAAGGCCTAAGGATTTGCCTGGCCTTGTCTAGATTTGTCTGGACTTATTTTAGCTCTTCTTACTTAAGCAGTAAATTGTGCAATAGTTAAGTGACTAGAGTTTAACTTGCCTTAACTGGTTTTATTTTAGATTTATACAACTAGATAGTTTTATACAGAAGAAATTATACCATATAATGTAAATGTCTAAAAAGGCCAGAATTTTGAGTCTAACAACTGTTAGGCACAGTCCTCAGAATAGTCATCAAAGTTCTTCTCTGAGCAGATGCCCTCGAGTCAACAAATATTTCTCCTGTTCACAGGAATAACTTTAGTTTACAGAACGGTTTGCTAGGAAAGGTGCACAGCTGAAGCTGCTGTGATCACTGAACTTTGCCAGAGCACATTTGTTCACCAGACATGGCTGATAATGCTTTAAAACTGTGACTATTGCTGAAATGAAATTGTAAAACTGCACAGCTGCTTCTATGTCCTGCCAAAAATATCACAGAGTGGGAACAGTGGCTCTTCTGGGCAGATCTTCTGGCTTATTCTGATCCACTACCTCCTCTTCCTCACCTGGTCTTTGATATTTTTTTTGTGTGTTCTTGAGACAGCTGCAAGTAGCCAAAGATCCTGGACTTCCCTGATACTGAAGAGAGAAATAGAAGATAGGGTTCCTGTGGGAGAAGGGCAGGTGACAATGGGCAAAAATAGAGATTAATTTAATAGATTTTTCACAGCAATGAAGGACTGCAGGGGAGAGAAGGAAATAATTGCCTTTGCTCTGAGCATATCAGTTAAATCACATTGCCTTACTCCCCAATTTCTCAGCTAGGAAAACAAAGTCCTGGACAGCACTGATAGTCCTGCAGTGCCAGGCCTAGCCAAAACATGCACTGAGGGTTATTTGCTGCATGCACAGGAGCACATTGTGCCCAAAGCAAATTAAAGGCAAGCCCTCTGCCCCAGGCACACTCAACAATGAATCTCTTCTGGTGATGTCTGAGAGGAAGGAAAGGTGATATAGAACACGTGAAGCAGATTAAAGGTCAAATCAGGATGGAGGTTGCAGGTATATTCTGACCTTTTTTCATATGGATTTAAAAAACTCAAATAAACACCAGTTATTTTGAACAAGGTTATTTTAGATTTCATGAGATTTCCCTGCTCAGCTCTCCCCAAGGCACTGTTTGCCAGCCAGTAATCAAGGACTGACACAGATGTGTTGGCAAGCAACCTGATTTGGTTGACCAGAAATCCTCATGCAGGCTCCTTCCTCTACCCTTGAACAGCTGTTACCTACACAGGCAATCCTGTACCACTCCTGCAGTTTGAAAAGTGAACAACTGCTTGCTCTCTGGCACACAGGACTTGGGAGCAGTCAGAGGTACCCTTTAGCTCTCATTAATTTTTGGTTCTTAAAAAATTTATAGGGAGTGTAAATAAAACACATGTAGTGCAGACTTTTCAGCAAGTGGTTGGATTTTAAGAGTCTAAGGAAGCTTCTCTGTCTTTTTAGTCTTGAGAGAGACAAAAGTACTTACATTCTTTTTTACTTTTCTTCCTGACTATTCCTTTAAGTGGTATACATCACATGCCTCATTCAAGATAGGTTGCAGTTACCTGCATCTCTGTAGTACAAGGACACAGAGCATTTGGACCCTGTCATAGCTGTAGCAGGGCTCTAAGAATGTGCAGTATCTTACAAAGTACAACCCAGGCCAGGTCTTCAAATCTGCAGTAACCATCTCCTTTGGCAGGAACAACTCACCGTTTTTTTCAAATTACATTTAGGGCCATAATGATGGAGAGCGCTATAATCCCACAATGTGTTGATGGGGTCTTGTTTTTTCAGAGAAGTGTTTTCTTAGACTTTTCTTCATTTTAAGAATTGCCATTAATAATAATTCCTATTAATCAATAATATATGAACCCCTTCCTATTTCCATCTTGCCTTTTTTAAAAAAAAAAAAAACACTGAAAAAATGAAAAAAGCTTGAAGTAAAAATTTTCAGCATTTACCCTGATCCTTTCTGTCTGTCTTTGTAATATAATGAATAGCGCAGGAAAAGTGTCATTGAGAAACAGGTATTTCTTCAGCTTTAGAGAGGTGAAATTAAACCTGTCCCAGTATAATGACCAGGTAACAAAACCTGTTCAACCTCCAGCTACAGCACTGGGTGAACAATTCTCAACCTTGTATTTGGGAACTTCTGCATATCAAGCATCTCAGTGGAGAACCTGTTGTTATATATGTCTGAACCTGACTTTTAAACTGTGGGAGTAGCAGCTGGGAGTTAATCTCTTACTTATTCTGCCTCGGTCATTTCTACACATAAGCATAAGCTTTATGAACTTTCCTGAAAAAATTGACAAAGCTGAAATGGATAATGACAATCAGGAACCTTGACACAGAGCTCAAACCTAAGCTGATAGTTTGGGTATGGTCTTACTTGAGGATGTTCTCTTTGGATTATTCTTTGAAAATAATGCTGTTTTCATGATGTCAAGCTTTTCTATTCTCAACTGTACAAGTTTTTTTGTGATGTAAAAGCATATCCCAGTTAGTTTCAACAATTCATTCTTGTCTTTTGTTTCATGAGAACAGGGAAGAAAGGATAGGAAACATAGCTTTAGGATGTTGAATGTGTGGTTATGTGTTGATAATCCCAAAGTGCAGACCATGTTTTTTAACTTTGCTTTGGTATAGAAAGAAAATCTTTCAAAACTACTGAAGCTACTTTTGAAAAGCTTGGTTATGACAACAACAGGAAAACTCTCAAACTGTCACAGTTGTGAGATTTTTTTTCTGTGAAAACAAATGCATAGAGATACCCTGGATATGCTTCAAGTTTCATTTGAGTAAAAGGTATCAAAGGCATTCCTTTTCCCTCTGGAAAGGAAAAAACTATGTCTATCTGCCATAAAAGTAATACAGTATTGACCTGTGATTTTGGCATCTTCTTTCAGCAGCTGTCTCTTCTTCTGTTATCAGACTTTTTTTTTTCTCCTTTCCTATATATGAATTATAACTTCCTGCACTCCAACATGTTGTCAAATTGCCTAATGCTTTTCTGAGTAGCTGCTCAGTAGGGATACGTGTTTTGAACATCTTCAATCCTGAGGTTCTCTGAGTCATTCTCAAAAAACAGCTGGAGTTGGTATCCTTGCTATTGTCCTAAATAAAGATATTGGAATAGAGTACAATCTGAAATATATGTGAGTGAACAAAAGAAGATAAGGTGAAAATCTCCAGAGAGTCATACTGCACAGGCTATATTACACTACAGGTATGCTGTGAATTACAAAATTTACATGGGTATTGCACTAAATTTTAATGTTCAGCCTTTTTTTTCTGCCATGTAGCAATCTTGTAAAAAGATATATGAAAACACTAATTTTATTAGTGTCATCTTCCTCTTGCTGTGTATATGGCAATAAACCAGAACTTATTCTGATGGCATTATCAGTCATAAGCATTACAAATTGACATATTTCCTAGTATGCTCAGCATTATAATGAATTTTGCACAGTGCACATTGATATTCAACCACTATAAAATACTTTCATTAAAGGACATTTTACTCTGCGTTCAGTAATGTAGAAATCTAACAAAGAACAATACACAGACTTAAGTTTTAGCTTGATATGTCAGTTTCTATTCATAAACATGAATAAAATGTACTTGTTCTAATAACATTTGGAGGCAACAAAAAATAAGCCAATCTGTGCTTCAGGATAGCATCTAAAAATGATTTAAAACACACTGAACACTCTTTATTCTGTATACTTCCTCTTCATTTTAAGAGATGTTTAGTATTCTTCAAGCCCAAACTGTTGTTTATCAAGACTTATAAAAATTGTTCATATATAAAAAATGTATTACATTATTTCACCTATTTGATAAACCCAACCTCCAAGTATATATCACAGTCTTAGTCTTCTTATCCCCTCATCTAATAAAGATTTTTGATTCATCTTTCATGGTAGCATAGAAAGTTCAGTCTTCATAAATTTTATGGTGGAAGAAGAAATTTGAAACAAACCGGGGTTTTTTTGTTCAACCTAAATGTTGGGGTTTACTCTACAGCCAAATGTGTTGAACTGGTGTAGTAGCAAACTGACCTTGCAAGGCACTAGCCCCAGGACTTCTTGAAACAATGGGCTGATGAGGATGCCTAAATTTGACACTTGCCAAAGTAAATAGCTATTGCTAAATCGAAAGGCATGCTTATTTATTTACTTACTTATTTGCTCATAATCTGTAATAAACTTAAGAAAAGGTAAGAGCAACCATTTTATATTGTTGTCTCATTGACGACACTAACAACTGACAAGTACAGTCAAACTCTGTAAAATAGAAGGGGTTTTGCCTTTAAAAAATGTAATTACACTTAGACACTAACTTCACATGCACCTAGAGCGTTGGGCCAAGAATATAGATCATGAAATTATTGTAATTGCTTCATGTACAGTTTGAAATTGAACAAGAAGATGTTAAGAAGATGACTGTCCTGCAATGAATCTGTGCAAAGGATTAGATTCTTGTGCAGGGATAATCATGAAAGAGAAAATAGTCATTCGGCTGGTAGGTCAGAAAGAACTGTGCTGTCAGCAGAGGTGCAAAGGACAGAAATAACGGAGAATGAGCTCACCCTTATATCTTCTTTTCTATATCTTTATTCTTTTACTGTCAACAGTTTGTTTCAAAGCACCTCCTTTTCTCATGCTGCTGCTTCAAAGGGACATGTTAAACATCTAGTGCCATCACCTGTTTCTGTAGTTCAGACAAGAGAAATTCCTGCAGTAGGTCAGAAGCAGGGGGAAGTTTTAGTTATAAAAAGAATGCCCATAGGGTCCTAACACTTGTATAAATAGAACAAGAAGCAGAACCCTTGACTCCCAGTGGGATCTGTTCACCACACATATATGTTCTTTTATTTGCTTGTCTAGCCCTAGTAGTTTTATAAATGCTTCTCTCCAAGACATAGAGTAGAACATACTTTGATGACTTCATGACAAAGATATTCTCCTGGCTTGAAAGACATGCAAGGTAGAAATTCTGCAAGATAAAGAAGGTCAAGAGCTGAAGTCTGCCTCTATGCCAAACTCCTTTAGAAATAACACACAACATTGTCTTTATCACCATTTTCATCACAAAGGATTGGTGCCAATTAAGTTAATCCAAGAATATTAGTCTTTCTCTGACTTCAGGATGTAATGAAAAGGAAACTTCATAGACTGATAGGTCTTCCTCATTCCAGCCGCAGGCAGGGAGAAAATGGGAAGTTAAGCCAGACAATCACATTAAGCCTTTTTCTTTGTTTTGGTTTGTTTGTGTTTTTTTTAATTGCCTTTTATGATCCTGGGAGTTTTAACATTCTCTTTTTGAGATGCTTAGTTCTCTATCTACTGTAGAGGAAGTCCAGCTTTTGAATCGTGAGTCTAGATCCTACTGGGTTCCTTAGACTGAGATGTTGTAGTGCCTTACTTAGTGCAAAGCACTCAGAAAAGCACCTAAATAGATCACTTTTGAAAACTAGTAGAATTAGACAATGCATGATAAAAAAAGAGCTACAGAAAGCTACCACTATGATGTTTAACTTCAGAAGGAAAACCATGTATATTAATAAAATAGTAAGAAAGAAACTGAAGGAACTTAATATGCATGAATTCTGTCAGACAGGCAGTATGAAAAATAAAAAACATATGTGAAGCAAAGTCTCTAAAGAATACCTATTTAAAGTCTAAAAAGAGCTAGTTAACAGCTGAGTGTAGTGGATTATTAAAAATTGAAAAATCCACCCCAAACCAATGACAAAGACAACATCAACTAAACACCCGAAAAACTCAGCAACATACAAACCCTCAACAAAACAAAACAACAAAAAAACCCCAAAGTCATTCAAAAGACAAAATTTGGGTCCAAATCAAGAAAGTAGGAGAAAAGAGAATATATGATGGTGAGCTAAATGTTGCAATTTTGAAGAAGTGTTTAGCAGTGACCTGCTAATAGCATTAAAACTTCTTATAGAGGATTTTTAAGTATAGGAAGTCAGGAAGATGGTCAAAGGTTCAGTGAGGGCCCAAAGATGATGCAAGTGCTAAAGAAATACTTAAGGGTAAAATGTCTATAGCAGAACAGCTAAAAAGGTAGTGTGTTTGTTCTACTAATGTGTCTCCATAATGATTTTTTATTAAGAAACTGTCTCAAATTGAAGTGTCAGTAAATGACTATAAAGATAAACCAATAAAGAGATTAATTAGAAATTGACATGAAGAGATGGTATTCAGCCAGGAATGCTAAAGGCAATCAAATATGAAATTGATAACTACCAGTTCAAATCAGGACGATGAAAAGGATCAAATAAGACATCCATTTTAAGAGTCCAGGAGAGAACTAGGAAATGAACTAGGAAATCTGACTTAACTTCAGGCAAACTGTGAAGATTGGAACTTGCAGAGGGAAAAGGAGAGTGAGGGAGACAGAGAGATGGAAAAGTAGAAAGAATCAATGAAGACTCTATACAGAGCAGTCTTTCTATCCAAAAGCAATGCAGTACTCTAAAAAAATCAATGGCTACTTTGAGAAAGCTCCCAGACAGTGGAACTTGATTTTATTTATGAATAAACTGTTAGAATATTCTATGGTTAGCTTTTAACTCCTGCCAAATTATCCTTGTCCTGTTCACAATTTGAAAGGTAATGCAATACAAAGACCATTCTCAATATTGAGTCACATGTTTTGGAGAATATGAAAAATAAACTGGGCCCAACCCTTCATCTCATGTGTCAGAGAACAGCTGTAAGCTCATTAAATATGTTGGAAGGTACATGCATTACAGGGTTTTAATAAGGTCTTCTATCCAGGTAGTCTAAAGAAATGGGACCATTTAAGGGAATCCAAAAATGTGTATCTGTCCCTGGAGTTAATAGAAGGGATCAGAAGAAGACCTAACTGGACATACATAATGACAGAATTTAATTTCACTGCAACTGATATAGGAAATATTTGATGTTATTTGGGATAGTTTAATAGGGATAAAAAGTTTCTGAGAGCCACCAAGAAGGCAGAAAAACTCTTTAGTGTTACTGTACATCAATGAATGATAATTTAGGTTGGAAAAGACCCTTTTCTCCAAAGAAACCTCAAGTCATTGATACATGTAAGAATGTTATTAGGTCTTTGCATCTTTAACATTAATTTTACTTACAAAGATCATCAAGAAGAAAATTGTTTGCTGTTTTCAAAATAACATTTACAATAAACATTAGTGACATAGTGTCACTTTGGCTGTAAACACAGTTAATACTGTGCTTACTATGAAAGCCTCAAAACAATAGAAACTGAAAAAGACTATTATGCATCAATACTGGAAGTATGGCTGAATTGTGTAACATGAAACTCAACTAAATTTGAGGAGGAACAGTGGTGCACAAAACAGTACAAGAAAATTTCATATTCACTATTAAATCTTGTGATTATATACAGAGGTAAAAAACTTTTCATAAACAAATAAAAATCATTATTAAATAATAAATATTTAAAATTCTAGCAATAAAAATAAAAATTAAAATGTATATAATATCTCATCCAAAAACTATAGTAGAAAATAGAAAAAATAATTCATAATGTTAATTTGAGCACAAAATTCCTAGATTTTTTTTTTGCCCTTTGAAGCCAGACCATTACACAATTAGCAAAGATCCTGCTGACTGCAAAACCCCTCTGATTCTTCTGGTATTTTTCTTCAAAATATACTTGTATGGCAAGGCATAAAAACATGAGGAAAAGGCCATGCATAAATCAACTTTACTTTCTAGGTTTTGTCAGCCAGCACTGTAGGGATTGCTTTGAGGTTGCACCTGGACAAAATCCCCTTCTAAGACACATTGATTATCCTAGTTTGTCTCAACTCATTTTATTTCTATACATTTCTTCTATTTTTTTTCTGTGTGAATAAATTCCACAGTTAAATTCTGAGTTGTGAGAAAACAATTCTTTCTCTGTAAATTAAACCTTTTGCCTGATGTTGTAACATTTGGTTCTTGCATTCTAAGAAATGATATTCCTTCTTTTATTTCATTCATTTTATTATGTATCTGTTGTTTCCCTTTGCTGATTTTCTTCTCTTCAGGCTGAAAACACCAGTCCATCTAGTGCTTCTCTAATTATCCTTTTTGAGGTGGTCAAATGAAAAATGCACCTCTTTCTTAGGATTGATGAAAAATATAAGATTTATAGATATTTATACACTTACAATTATTCTACTGTAATTTTTATGGATAAAAAACCTGGGTGAATGGCAAGGTCCAGGGAGTCGTGGTGGATGCTACATCCAGTTGGCAACTAGTCACCACTGGTGTTTCCCAGGGCTCATTACTGGGGCCAGTCCTGTTTAATATCTTTACTGATGATCTGGCTGATGGGATAGAGTGTACCCTCAGTCAGTCTGTGGGTGACACTGAGCTGGGTGGGATGGTTGATCTGCTGGAGGGTAGAAAGTCTCTGCAGAGGGATCTGGACAGGCTGGATTGATGGGCTGAAGTCAATTGTATGAGCTTCATTAAGATGAAGTGCTGGGTCCTGCACTTGGGTCACAACAACTCCATACAGTGCTACAGACTTGAGGAAGAGTGGATGGAAAATTGTGTGGCAGAAAAGGGTACAGGAATGCTGGTTGATAGGAGCTGAATATGAGCCAGCAGTGTACCCAGATGTCCAAGAAAGTCAATGATATCTTGCCTTATATCAGAAATAGTGAGGGCAACAGGACTAGGACAGTGACTGTCCCCTTGTACTCGGCACTGGTGAGGCCACACCTCGAATCCTGTGTCCAGTTTTGGTCCCTGTGTGACAAGAAGGATATTGAGGTGCTGAAGTGTGACCAGAAAAGGGCAATGAAGCTGGTGGAGGGTCTGGAGTACAGGCCTTCTGAGAAGCTGCTGAGGGAGCTGGGGGATGTTTAGCCCAGAAAAAAGGAATTTCAGGAAGACCTTATACCTCTCTACAGCTACCTGACAGGAGGTTTTAGAAAGGTGGGTGTTTGTCCCTTCTCCCAAGTAACAAAAGGCAGAACAAGAGGAGATGGCCTCAAGTTGTGCCAGGGTAGGTTTAGGTTGGATATTAGGAAAAATGTCTTCACCATAAGAGTTGTCAAGCACTGGAACTGGCTGGCCAGGGAAATGGTTGAGTCACGGTGCCTGGAGGTATTTCTAGGATGTGTAAATGTGTTACTTAAGTACATGGTTTAGTGGTTGACTAGTCAGTGTTAGGTAGTGGTTGGACTCAATAATCTTCAATGTCTTTTCCAACTTAAATGATTCTATCATTCTACAGTTGGTTTTCTGTGACAATAATCTCATACAAAATATGCCACAAACACTAGATAATTTTTAAGCTTGCTGTTCTTTAAAATAAGAGATCCAGCATCTGATCCATGTGGCTCATTATATTCTTTTATTTTCTGGGTCTATCAGCCAGTTTTTGTGTAGGAGCATAGGAATATTTTAATCTATCATTTTTGCCACTATCTGGGTGATAACTGAACTGTCACAAGCAGTCAGTGCTGGAGTTTAATAACCTCAGGATAGAAAAAATAATCATTTGCAACACTTACACAAGTATTTTTTTCATTTTCCTATTTTTAATCCCTTTTCTGAATCCAAAGACGATTCCTCTTCCTTCCTTCCTTGTGTTTTCATCTTACTGCAACAATTTTCTTACTTCACTATTTCATCTTTAACTGATCAGAGTGTGATCAAGCTGTAATCCAATTCGACTTTGAGTCTTGCTCTCAGAAATATTTTTTTAAGCAGCAGATCTTGTAACTCTTTCTCCAGCACACAATTCACCTTCACTTCATCCTCTTGGAAACAGCAGCTTCTGACTTCTTCTATCTAGTATAGCACTTCAATAAAGGAAGAGTTCTTTCCAAAAATCACAAACAGAAGTGAGAAAAATGAAAACTAAATAGACTAACTGGTAATATTTCTCAGCCATGAAAGACAATGCAAGACTTGTCAAAGGGCATATTTCCATCATTACCCTCATCTCATCAAACCCGTCTGTCATATGTTTCTCAAAAATTAGCTTTAGAATTTTCATATATTAACAATTCAACATAGTCTTTAATGATATGCAATGAAATTGCCTGAAACTTTCTCACAAATAAGAAACTTTGGACTGATACCCTCTCTACTAATAAATTGTGCCTTCTGAAGTCATTGCATAAAAAATGTATTTGGCCCATTCTGGTTT
>JAOXXN010000001.1:56486516-56499261 GCA_026770055.1 Myrmophylax atrothorax
TATTTTTTTCAATTTCATTCCTGTCTCAGTTTGAGAAAATTTGGAGACATAAGTCTCCTCCTTTGGATTCAATACTCCTGGTTTCTCCAATACAGAGAGAGACCCAATGTGCCTGGATGTAAGTGAAGAAAAAAAAAATCCAACTCTTTACTAAGAAGAAGGCTAATAACAATGCTGATAAAACTGTGTTAAACCAACCAATAAGGAGAAACATCCGCAGCTTCCCTCACTGGACTAAATCAAGATGGCAGCTGGCCTCCCCCACCTGGAAAAAACACATATGGCCACAGGACACAGACAAGATAGCCAGTCTTCCACATGTTTCACCTCCCCCACAGCCAGAAAACCTGACAGGAATGGTTGGAAAGTAAACACTGGAGTGAGGTTGCGGTGCTGGTACAGGCAGTGGGAGCAGGGCTGTGGACCCCCCAAGTGACTGAAAGGACCTGAAAGGCACCTGAAAGATTCAGCGATGAGACTTGGTTGTTGCAATTTTGATTGTCATTGGTCTAAGTGGTGGCTGTAGTCCTGTTGAAGTGGTGGTTGCATTCCAAACCCATCGTGGTGGTGCTGGAAGCTCCAGATGTTAAGGAAAATCCTGTGTGTTGAGGGAAGAAAACCCAGTGTTGAGTGAAGTCTGAGCGCGATTTTTTGGGGGGCTTAGGCTAGGTGGGAATGCCCACACTACCTCACCTGGACAATGTAGTGCTGAATCACTGGACATTTCATTAGTCTTTGACACCTTCTAAGATGTTACAGCTGCCTGTGAGCTCAGCACAGGTGGATCCATTATGATCCATCCACAGAGCTGAATAACTTCAGGCTATGTCTGAATTGTTTCATTGCTTCCCCAGAGGGGGCTTATTACTGCTGAGTCATTTGTAGGAAGACAAAGAAAAAACACACTAGCATGACCGTGTCAGGTCTGCACACCCTCGACACCAGGGTGGTTACTTTGCACATTGTCAGCTTGCACCTGGATTGTCTGAGTCATCAGCATTCCAATTTTCTACACTTGTGAATACATTCTTCTCCTAAGATAATAGTACCACTCTTATCTCAAGCTCCCAACACAGTCAAAATTAGTAGTCATATTTGGGGAAAAGAGAAGGTAGATAATAGAATTTTGTGCAATCCAGGACAAGTCCTCATATGTTTCTAATGGCAAATTCATTTCACCTCTATAGCAGTACCTTGAAGGAGCGATCACGTTCCTGTAATCCCTCCTCCTTAGCATTAGTCAGCATAAGCAGGTTCTGACAACTAATGTTTGGACTAAGCACTAAAATCTGGATTAAAAAACATTTCTTATTTTGTATTTGTACATTTTGCTCAGTAAAGTTCTAATATTTATTAGAAAAACAAAAGGAATTCTCATTATACAGATAGGCAAGCATAAATATGTGAAACAACTCCCAATTTAGCTATATTTTAAAATGGGGCTGTTGTAGATCTGTCTCACAAATTTATTTTCCTCTGTTTATTTTCCACCCAAAAATACGTCTTAATCCCTAAAGCTGTGCTTCATTTGTAAAAATGTTATAACAAGGTAGGGTAGCATAATTCTGTAAATAAAGAAACTCAAATCTTCTGTCTAAGAAATGTTAAATAAATGGCCTAAACATAAATCTCCTCCTTTTTCAATGCCTTTTAAAATTAACTATTTCTGTCTTGTTCTACTTTACTCATCACAAACTTTTATATTTTGAAACCTTCCTATTTTGAACAATCTCCAAACTCTCAGATGCCTCTGTGCTGATAAATAGAAGAAATTTGAGGGGCAAGTTCAAGCTCTGGAGTCCATAATTTCCATGCTGCTTAATTGTTTACTCATGTCCTAGTTCTAGTTTGGATCAGTACAACTGTCAATTTTCCCAAAAAGTTTTCAACAAAACCAGTCTTTAAGATTAATAGATGTAAGATCTGTACCATAAGCTTTGAAGTATCCATTCATCTTTCTTCCAGCTTTTAATAGCAGAGAAAGACCAAATAGGAAAGCTATTGAAAAAAAACCCAACATCCTAATATTCAGTGACTGAGTGTGAATGAAACATGACCTTTTTAAGCTATAGTATCAATTAAAAATGAAAATGAACTTATTAGAAATGCATTAAAAAAAAACTGGAGGGAAAATAGTCATTTGACAAGTAGAAGAGAAATATGATCTTCCAATGAACACTAACTTATAATTGAAAAATAATTAACATATAGTACTGTGAGCATCTGTGTAAACAATGTTGATTACTCATTCTGATAAAATGAATACAAATTTGTTTTACAAAACTTTGTAAGTCATCAGACTGTGTGGTTGGACTGGAAGAGAATGAAAAAGGGTCTAAATAAATTTCATTAGAAAATTTCAGTCTCTCTTCAAGGAAGAATCCTTTAATAAGCATTTTCTGCAAATGTGCAGAAAATCAGGCAACAGAAAAATTAAATGTAACTTCATGTTTAAGATACCCTTTAATCTAAATGAACAAGTAGTTATGATGCATTTATAGAAAAGCTCTTTTGAAACAGTGAGCTTAATGTGCAAATTACAAAACTTTTTTCAAGGAAAAGCAATATTTCTGTTATATGTAATCAATATTGTTAACTTTTGACAGGTATTCTCTGAAAGACTTGCCTCTTCCTTTGACTTTAACATATGAATATTTTCCTTTTAAAATTTATGTAGTCTTAGATGTGACAAAAGATACTTTATCACCCAGGAGATACATTTACTAAAATATTTTACCTTTTTTCCTTTTTTACTTTAGGTAAGTAGGAAATTTCTGGTATGTTACAGATTAGTGGACATTTTAGAAAATTAACATTATGGATTACATGCACATATTCTTTTTATGATCCATTGATCAAACCTGCACTTTAAGACATGGTTTCTGCCTCCTTTCATTTATTTTCTCAAGTGTGAGACTGTGAATTTTCTTACTGTAACCTGTATTTTTTGACAACTCTTAAAAATCTTCTGGAAAAGTTTGATCATTAAATATTCTATAAATGGAAAGAAATAATGAAAATATAAATTAGAACAAATCAGCAGCTATATTGCAAAATTATTTCTCTAATGATTGAATTTCATTTTGAGATACAGAGATATTCTCATAAAAATACAGAAAATACAACATATACAGAATAGAAGAAAACATGGAAGACAGCTCACCACTAACAATGTAATGCAAATTATTTGAGTAAAACCATATTTTAATAAGAAAATAAATTTGGGAGAATTCTCATGCTGCATTGGTTGATGGATTATAAGAATAGCTTTGTCTTACATGGGGAGTAAAATTCATGCTGTGCCACTCCAACACAAAATTAATATCACTGTTGAATCACTATGCTATTAACATTTTTCAAATACCTGCTGGGAATTAGAAAGGATAAGTATATCATCATTAAAGATGTTTTCATTTTACGTAAAACTTGCCTTGGTCAGACATTTATTTCAATAAGTGTATTTCTTCCCCTTTTTGCAGTCCGTGGTTTCAGAAACAACAAAGACAGGGTGTTGTTTGCATTTTTTTACAAAGATAATAGGATAAATCATTCTGAATTCACATAATAAACTAAAATCATCACAAGGATCAAAACCACATGAGTAAGAGATAGAATTACCTTCAAATAAATTCTTTTTTTTTTTTTTTTTTTACTTACCAAACAATTTAGAGATCTTATTTCCACTGTATTTTCTGAGGAATTAGCTTTACTTATAATTATACACATTAAGAGCATTCAAATTGATAAACAGAGAAGAAAAAAAATCTGCTAAGTAACTAAGCCACAGCATCTACACAGTTGCGTATTTAAGATTTCCTGAAATCCTGAGATGAAAACAGGTTTTAAGAAGCATCTCTAAATAATGCAGAACACTGAGAAGATTGAGCTCAAACCCTGTCTTCACACAGTTTTTCTTTCCACCATAACTTGAGCATTTTCATGGTATTGATGTCTTCTGTCTGCATTAAAACATCTTACAGGCTTCACAGGAGAGTCCAGGAATTTAAATGAGGTAGTAGTGAGCAAATAATACTGGTTTTATCACTTCATCCTCCCCTGGATTTTGATTGTAAGAGTCCCACCAGAAGATACAATACTTTACTTCTAGCTGATATTTCAGTGTGAATATTTTACACATTTAACGTAGTTGAGACTATTAATGAAAAATAGTCCTAACTCAATCAACTAATTTTATTTATGTTACTACATTCTATGGGATGAGACACACACAAAGCCAGATATAAAAAATCATTCTGAAATACTACCTTAAAATGAAGTAATAATGTTTAGTATCCAAATCAAGGAAGTGGATAAGGACAACCCTTTTTATTAGAGTTTCCACTCTTTGCCGAAGACGTTTGCTCACTTAAAAGCTTTTTAGGTAATACTTCCTGTTATACCAGCATTCTCAGGATTTTAAGAATGACTTAAGGAATGTGGAGGAGAATGAATATGATTGCAGCTTTTTCTTGTCATGCCAAATCCTGTTAGCATAGTGCTAAGTAGTTCATTAATCTCAGTAACTTTTATTTGAATCTCTCCTTTTTTCTTTCTCTTTGTTTTTTTTTCCCCTACACTTCCGCTCTGCCTCACCCCTTCCCCAGTCAGAACATTTGCATTTTAAATCTAAAACTTTTCATGTAGCATGTTGAGTTAGATTTCCAGTGTCTGAAGCAATCTAACACATTTATGAGTCATCACAGAAATGAGATTCTGGAATAGTAGAAAATAAACCCCAAGATTTAATACAGATTTGGATGCCTCTATGAGAGTGAACATTTGAAGTCACTAATTAGGAGGCATGCAACTGGTGCGTCTGCTCCCCAAATGTGGAGTAAAATTATTCTGGTCCAAAGAGCAGGCAATGAAGTATACTGTTTTCATCTAAAACCACCTTTACATTTAAGAATATAATTTATTCATTTTGTGTAAATAGTATTTCACTCTGTGACTCAGCTCTGGACTCATAATTGGACATCATTGTACCTAAAAAAACCCAGACTGAGAATGATAGAGTATACTTAAAACATTTTTTAGGGAAAATATACCTACATTTAGCTTAACCAGATGCAAAAGAAAGCAGTCGTAAACCACACAAGACTTTAGAATTGACTTGATTGAAATTTGATACAGCATGTTATCAATGTATATGTTTTTAATGATACTAGCTTTTATATTATGTTTATCAAAAGGTTTTGATGCATGATAATTGATTTTCTTAGAAAGCAGATACGTTCCCTATGCATTTTGTGACCACGAACATAAAAGCGTTTTAATAACACCTGCATCTCTGTATTCTGCAAAGAGATGGCACTAGTTGAAACTACCACGTCCCAAATGGTTTTTGCTACTTTTCCTCAAATTCATATATGTGACTAATAATTTTTGAGCAAGCCAATGCAAAGAAAATGTTTGTGTTCATTTGCTTTGCTCAAGTTAAATGTTGTTGCCATCACCTTCCTGGCTTGGATCCACATGGTCTGAGACAGGAAATTATCGGAATTATGTGAAGTATACCTACATACATTTTGCAACTCCTACTTCTTGTAAAGGGTGACTATGCTTACATGTGAACCCAGCAAAGACTTCAGAGCTGGAAATAACAGCAGTGAATACCATTCCTTTATAGTTAGTGCTAATTCAAGTCTGAAGCAGAAGAATTAGAACTCACTTTCTGGTAGTCACTGACTTCTGGGGCTGTTTATGGGGACTATGTATTTCAAATGAATGTCTATGATAACTTCAACAAGCTTCTGACTCTTCACTTTACTAGAATTAGAAAACACTTTTCACTTACTGACCATGTATATTCCTATTTTTATCCAGCTGGAGATTAAAGGATACATACATGCACATGCAAATACACACACACACACAATATCTTGCTGGAGAAAGCACAATATCAATTGGTATAAATGAAAGAGGATTGACTGAGGATTTGATAAGGCAGAAGTCTTATGTCATCCTGCAAGATCACCAGTTCCCTCTATTATTATGTAAGGAGATACAACTAAATAACACGGAAAGCACCAATGCACTGAAATTATAGAAGAGTGTTCTTCATTATATAGGTTATAGGTTAAAAAAAAATGAAGAAAACCTGTCCTTATGTCCTTTTGAGGGAATATTTGACTGAAAACAATCAAAGAGATTTTTATCTGACAAATATCCAGTATATTTCTTCTAACAAAATTACTTTAAAAATCATCCTATGATAAATTTGTACAGTAAAACTAGAAAGACTTCATAGATCTCAGAAATGTTTAATTTATGTATAAGCAAAATGGAATCTTAGCTACTGGGAATTGTTAATAAATTTATGTTAATTTTCAATAAGTTCCTCAATATTTTTTTCAATGCCAGCAACTGCTAAAATGAAAATTAACATATAATATTGAGAGTTAAGTATAAAATTAACCATGTGTTTCCTAACAGTTTATATAAGGTTTTGCTTTTTTGATTTTTAAATAATAGAACTACTAGCCATAATTTCTATGTGTTAATTTTCTGTATATCAACTGTGTATTAGTTTGCCCTTTTTATTGGATAGGTTTAAGCAAACAATTCTTAGTCTGATTTTTCTCATAATGAGTGTACCATATTTCTAGGCCAGCCACCATAATTACTTGCCTTGATTTTGAAAGTTATCTATACTTAATAGAAGTCAGTACTCCAACAATTACATAATTAAGGTTAAATGTTATGATCACACCTATTTACATTTGAAGGAACTGAACAACTCACATAAAGTTTTCTAGAATTTAGAAAATGCCCAGTGCTTGGTAGACCAGACACAACTGAATTCTTTTTCTTTATAGAGCAATTTAAAATTGTGTAATGGCAGCTAAACTAACTTAATACTTTCTCAGTCTCAAACCCCACACTTTTTTTCTGCAACAAACACTATTTCTGATCCAAACTCTTGAATTTTTATTCAGACTCCGGTAAAGGCATGTCTTAAAGCCAACATGAAGGAACATGCAAGTAAATGTCTAAGTTGCAGGAAAAGTCAAGACACACTTTAGATCAAAAAAAATTCAAAAAACAAACCAATGCCAAAGCCAGAAAGCCAATCTCAAAATATTTATGAAAAGGCATGCATTGTGATTTGTATTGCTGAAACCCAGTGGGATCACTTTTTGAATGGTTAAAATTCCAATGTAAGGAAATAGCATAAAAAAAAGAAATGCATCTTGTTTGGGAATAAACCCCCAAACAACTGGATGAAGTTCTCAATACATGTCAAAATACACAAGTTTTAAATTAATTTGATTTCTACTATGTAAACATCTATGTGGATGAGACCTTCTACAAGCAGCTTGAAGCGGTTTCAAAGTCAGATGCACAAGTTCTTGTGGGGAATTTCAGCCAGCCTGATATTTGCTGGAGAGGACACACAGAGAAGCATTAGCAGTTCAGGATGTTCCTGAAAAGCACTGATGGCAACTTCCTGTCACAAGTAGTGTAAATAGGGGAGAATCCCACAAGGAATGGTGTGATTTTTGTTCCCATAAGAACAAATAAGGCTCTGTGGGAGATGTGGAGTTTGGGAGGACACTTGGCTGTAGTAATCATGAGGTTATGGAGTTCAGTATAGAAATGTTGATAGAGTAAGCAGAAATGAGACAAGAAAGGCCATGGCTTATCTAGAATTAAATCTGGTCAAGGATGTCAAGGACTATAAGGGCTTTTGGAAATACATCAGTAACTAAAGGAAAACTAAGGATAATGTTGGGCCTGTTACTAAATGGAAGGGGGACCCTGGTATCAGAGGACACAGAGAAGGCAGAGTTACTGAATGCCTTTGTTGAATCAGGCTTCACTGACAAGACTTGCCCTCAGGAATCTCTGACTCAAGAGACCAAGATTAAGGAATATTGGAAGAAAGACTTTTCCTTGGTGAAGGAGGATTGAGTTAGAGAACACGTAGTCTGACTTCACATCTACAAGTCCATGGACCCTGACAGGATGCATCCACAAATGCTGAGAGAACTGGCAGACACTATATTGAGGCTACTCATGATCATCTTTGAAAGGTTATGGCAATCAGGAGACGTATTTGAGGAGTGGACAAATCAAATATCACCCTGGTCTTCAAAGAAGGCAAGAAGGAGGAGCCAAGGAGCTATTGGCCAGTCAGCCACATCTCAATTCCTGGAAATGGAGAACCTCTTTCTGGAGGGCATCTCCATCCACGTGGAGGACAAGAAGGTGGCCAGTAGTCAGCATGGATTAACTAATGGTAAATCCTGTTAGACCAATCTGAATGCTTCCACAATGAAACACTTACTTGGATGTATGAGGAGAGAGCAGTGGGTATTGTCTAAGCCTTCCGAAGTGTCTCTCATAACATCCTCACAGGCAAACTTGGGAAGTGTGAATTGGATGTGGGGCACTGAAGTGGATTGAGAACTGTCTGACCTGCAGATCTCAGAGGTTTGTAATAAGTGGCACAGGGTCTAGTTGGAGCCTGTTACTAGTGGTGTCCCCCAAGGTTCAATACGGGCCCAATATTGTTTAACTTAGTCATAAATGACTTGATTTAAGGGGCAGATACCTCCTCAGCAAGTTCACTGATGACATAAAGCTGGGAGGAGTAGCTGATACCCCAGAGTGAAGTGCAGACCTTCAGAAGGACCTTGAAAGGTTGGAGAGATGGACTGAGAAGAACTATCTGAAGTTCAACAAAGGCAAGTACAGGGTCCTGCACTTGAGGAGGAATAACCCCATGGACCAGAACAGACTGGGGGCTGACCTGCTGGACAGCAGTTCTGCGGAGAAGGAGATGGGAGTCCTGGGGGATAACAAGATGTCCATGAGCCGTCACTCTGCCCTTGTAGCCAGGAAGGCCAATGGTATGCTGGAGAACATTCGGAAGAGCATTGTCAGGAAGTTGCGGGAGGTGATTGTGCCCCTGTTAAGGCAACATCTTTAGTTCTGTGTCCAGTTCTGGGCCCCTCAGTACAAGGGGGAGAGGGTCTAATATTGTCTTAAGTGTCTGAAAATTTTTAAAACACTTATTTAATAAGTTTTAATAATAATACATTGTCACATAAGATCCAAGGAACTATATGCCACACCTGAATCCCAGGGAAGGTGATGGAGCAGTTAATCCTTGAAACCATTTCCCAGCATATGAATGACAAGAAAATCATTAAAAGTAGTCAATGTGTAATTGTGCTTGATGACTATTTTGCTTGATAATCTTCTATGATGAAGTGATTCACCCAGCAAATGAGAAAAGAGCAGTGGGCATTGTCTACATGGTCTTCAGGAAGGTCTTTGTTACTGTTTTCATTCAGATTTTCAGAGGCAAGCTGTTGATGTATGGACAAGAAAAGAAGACAGTGAGGTGTATTGAAAACTGGCAGAATTTTTTAAAATTAAGTATTCTTTTCAGGGTCACAATAGAGACTGTGATTTTGAAGAGACTGGCACTCCTAAAGGAGGAAACATCTTGGTTATTCAGATTCATTAAAAGAACAGGATTTCACCTAACTGAATGACATTCAGCTCTTGCATCTTAGAATATAAGCCTGTTGTTATTAACACCAACTGTCACTTTATTCTATGAACACCAAAAACTCGGTCTGAGTAACAACATTCATCTAGATTCTACTAATAACTTTTTTTGCATAAAATTCTGTTCTATCTTACTGTCTGTGTTGAAAGTTCATCATTATTATCTCTCACCTTTTTATACAAACGTTATCTAAAACACTCTTTTTTGGTTAAGATCTATGTCATAAGCATGTAATACAACCTAATAATTTCAAATGTAACATACCACTTCATAGGTAATTTGACATGTCTTATGCCACAATACGCTTGCTTCTTTTCACAGCATAAATTCTAGTATCTTGAGATTTCCAAGGCCTTTTCAATATGCTAGATCATGTGTATACATCAGGCTCCAGCAGCTGTTTTTACCCATAAAACAAAGTTAAGATGATAAGTAAATAAACAATTTCATGCCAGTTCAAAGTATCATTAACAGTTGATAATTTATTGTGATGGTTGACATGCTTTTTTCAGAATATGTCACATTATGAATTTTTCCCATCAAAAGGTTTTTTTAGAATAAAATTAATTTATTATAGACAGAAATACTTTAGAAGAATTTTATTAATCACAATTTATATACTGGCAATAAAATGACTGAAATATCAATTATTGTACACAGAACTACTTTTCATTACTCATTTGAAGCAAAATCTAGTGTTTTCTTACCTCTCATTCAACAGCTTTCTTAATGACAAGCAAATCAATTGCTAGAACAACTCTGCCTTCACTCACTTTTCAATTGTTTTTAAATTTGATCATGAAAATATCTTCAGTAGTACTTGTGGTGAGTTGACCATGGCTGGACAACAAATGACTACTTAAAGATACCTCTTCCCTGGATAGAGCGAATATAATGATAGGCTTGTGGGTCAAGAACAGGACAGGCAGAGATCACTCACTGTCATGGGCAAAACACCAACTTTGGAAAAAATAATTGCATTTATTATCAATCAATGAGCACAATGAGAAATAGAACCAAATCTTAAAAATAGCTTCCCTCCAACCATCCCTTCATAGAATCACAGACTATTCTGAGTTGGGACCCACAAGGATCGTCAACTCCAACTCTTAAATCAATGGCCCACATAGTGGATGAACCCATGACCTTGGCATTATTACAACCAAGTTTTTTAACCAACTCAGCTAATCTCAGGCTCAAATTTACTCACAGTTTATCCCTCCCTCCAGCAGTGGAGGGGCACAGGGAAGCAAGGTTGTGGTCAGTTCATCACATATTTTCTCTGCCATTCCTTCTCCTCTGGGGGAGGAATCCTCACACTCCTCCCCTGTTCCAGCACAGGTCCCTTTCTGCAGGGACCCACATATGGACCAGTTCTTCAGGAAAACACTGCTTCAATGTGGGTCCCTGTTATGATCTGATAATTGTGATTATTAAAGAGATGCTGCTGCCCAAAGTAAGGAGCAAATGAGACCATATGCTGAAGTCAGTAGTACAGATTTTACTTAACAGTAAATGTGAGGTAGAGAGAGAGAGAGAAAGAGGTATACAAAATAGGGGTGGGGGGAAGAGAAAGACAGTGACAGATCAAGTAGAAAGATACACTACTCATGCCTCCAGGGTCCTGTTGGTCCTTTTCATCCTGGGCTTCTCAGTGGTAAGGGAAGCCCACAGAATACAGTTCAAGGAGTTAATATACATTCAGGTATTCAATGAATACACCCAAGCAGCACCCCTGCAGGGGGAAGTTTTACACTGTCTTTTCCAACACTGTGGATCTGTTGGCAACACTGCGGATCAGGTGCAGTCCTCTGGTGGGAGGCCTGAAAAATGAGTCTGCAGGCTATGGCTTTCCCTCTCCGGATCCATCCAGGGCTGATTTTCAAGACAGCTACTGAGTTGGCTTTCCTTGGGGATAGATTCTTCTGCACCCAGATTTGTTTACTTGTCTTTAGACATGAGATAGTTGGACAACAGTACCACATTTACCTTATCTCAAGGTGGGCTTTGATGGTTGCAGATGAGCAGTTGCTTCTTGACACAGTTTGCTACAATAGGCAAAGTTGTTCAGTGATCTTAACAGTGTTTGAAGCAAGATCTACAAGTCTCTTATCATCCCTCATGGGGTCACAAATCTTGCTAGCAAATGTGCTCCAGCATGTGCTGCTCTCTACAGGGGTCCACAGGTCCTGCCATGACCCTGGTCCATCACTATCTTTCTTTAAATCTTATAACTGCATAATATTTATCACTTCTCAACTAAAGTGTGCTAGTACTACGATTCCTGTTGCTATGTTTCTATACATATCATACGCTATCTGAAAAGCAACAGATTTCACTAGAAACTATATATTTTAAAATGTGGGAATTTCCTTAATATCAATCTTCTTATACTTTCTAAAGATACAACTATTTATAACTTAATTTTATCAAGAATATGATATATAAAACTCTAGGTGTATAACAAATAGATAAGAAAAAAGCTTCTGACTTTAACAGAGCTGTGATCTTCCATTTTATAATAGAAATTTAGTATGATATAGGCGAGACAGTACTGATTGTAAAGGTAGACAAAATGTTTAAATTTTGCACATTATATTTTGATATGTAAAGTTCTGTAGAGGCATTATGGAAAGTATAAGTATATGCAAAAATCACTCTATGCTGTGCTGGCATACCATAACACTATTTGCTCATTTGTGGATCCCTACTAACACCCACTAATCCACTGTAATTTATTCTAGCATAAGAGACTCACACCTGTACAATTCTTGAGAAAAAAAGATGGGAATGACTTTCACAGCCTTGCATTTTCATCACAATTGCCAAGGACTCCCAGAAGTTTTAGATGAGGTGATCTAAGTCTGTGATTAAGATGGAAGAGAGATAACAAGGGAAATCTATTTTTTTAGCAAAATTTTTGTTGAAAGTATTCTTAGAACCCACATACACAAAATGAACAAGTGCAGATTAAATACCTGAGTGTCATGTATAGTCTAGATACTATAGTGCCAGGCAATCCCAGGCAAATTCTTGATTAAGGATTGTTTGTGAAATATGAGAGGAACAGGTCTCCCTGTTCTTCGGAGGAGTTGAATTAGGTGAACTGTCATAGTAACTTTGTGCTGTTCTGACAGTACAGTTGTGATCATCCTCTCAACAAGGAAGACGCAAACTAGGATGACATACAATTAGCACAATTACAGATTCTCAAAAAAATGA
>JAOXXN010000001.1:56560459-56596310 GCA_026770055.1 Myrmophylax atrothorax
TCTGGTTTGGAGGGAAAAAAAGGCAAAGGAAAACCAACAAAACAACCAACCAAACAAACAAACCAATAACTGAATAACCATGTAAATGACATTTCTATGTGGAAAAGGATGGGTACTTTACTTAAAGTCCTGTTTGATGTGTATCTGAAGAAAAAGTGTTTTCCCAGCCCAAAATATATGTGTTGCTTCTTGAGCTGGTGGGCAAGATAAGGTAGAAGATTCTGTGTTCTGCTAAGGAAAGAGATCTACTCTTCCCATGTGTCACATTATATTACCTACATTTGATGTTCATAGTAAAAAGCTAAAAAAGAAGAAAACTTACTGTGTCAGTCTTCACCTCTGAAGGGAGAAAATAATCCTGAAACATATTACTTGAATTTGGCTTGTATTCACTCTCTTGCGTAGATCTACAAATATTAAGGACAAGACTTACTATCATGATCTCCTCAAATGTAAATCAGAAAGATATGAACAGCAGCCTTATACCATCATAAATTTTAGTGTCAGAGACTCTAAAGACTTAGGTCCTGTGCTTCCTTTTCAAGTTCATATAGTACATAATGTTTATCTGAAAGACTTGAATAAAACATTACACTTTTAAAGACAGTTAAGCTCATTTTAAAGACTACAAGCACTGGTTAATCCATTGCCTCCTACAGAAGCTATTTCAGGGTCTAAGTGCCATCACAACTAGGAAAATATACCTTATTTCAAGATTGTGTTGAGGTTTGTTTTTTTTCTCATTTCAACTTCCAGTCACTTAATCTTCTAGTTTTGTTTATGTCAGCAATGCTCTACCACACTGGTAAAACATCACTCTTCTATAGCTGTCTATGAAGAGTAAGCAGTTCTCAATGTTATCTTTAGTGAAAGGTGTATTTTAGGTATTTAGGCTCCACGTTGTAAAGCTTATTTCCCGGCTTTGAATGATTTGCTTAATTGATGCTTAAAATCACATGATGTTCTCTGCTGTCTCCATGCTGTTGTTACTGTTAGCCTTGACATGGTATATAAATATTAAAAGTTAAAGTGGAAAAAAAACATAGATCCATAGAGGAATTCAGAGTGGAGAGGCATTTAACTGACAAGAAGCATTAATCCTGCCTATTTTGAACTGGCTAGTCTGAAGTAAGCTGAATAGACCTAACAAGAGTCCTTTTGTCCCTGCTAGGGTATGTTGTAATGTGAACATAGGAACTTTTGATACATGACAGAAATTTTTACTTTTGCAGTCAACAGTTAGCTTTTACTATTACTAATCAATCCTTCATTTGAACAAGTATTTTGAATAATCTCTCTCTTGGACTTGACTAAAAACATTAAATGAAAAAAAAAGGAAAAAATATCATTAAATTTTTTTTCATAGCTATATTTCTTTGCTATTTAATAATTTTTTATTCTTCCTTATGTATATACATCAATGCTTTAGGAAGTATTGAGATGTCTAGAATGGAGGGAGAGGGAATAGATATTTATCATAAATTGTTGTCACTGATATGCAGTGACTTTCTTGTCACAGTGACACTTTTGTTCCCTCATATTCCCACATTCAGAGGGTGAGTTGAGACTTCTGCCGTCATGGCATAATAAAAATGTGATACAGGAAAAATGTTTTTTGGAGAGAGATTGCTCTTTCCTGTCCAACTTCTGTTGCAAGTAATTAGCTAACAAGAGGTTACTTGTCTGCTGCATAGCAAGAGTTAGTTTCCTTCATTCCACTCTACAGTTTCAGTAGGGAAGGAATGCTTAATTTCTTGTCCTTTCAAGAATAAAATCAAAATTATCAACATATTTAAAACTATTGATGGTAAACCTAATTTTACATAATTGCAAGTTGCCATAGAAGATGCAAAAGAATTGTTCCTTCTTTCTAAAATCTGGGGGTTTCCCCCCAAGACAATACTACTTTCTCTTAAGATAGCCAGCTCACACAACAAAAAGTTATTTTCCATCCTTTTAAGTGTATTTGCACAACTTATCTAAGACAGACTTTTAAAAGATTAAGAGCTCTACCTCTGAGATATAATAAAACCTGCAAGGTTGATTTCACTTATAAACAGGATTATAATATGCGTAATCTGTGTACTCTGCTTAGTAACACTTCAAAAGGGATGTCAATCCACCCATATAATTGAAAGGTTCCCACATGCACAGTCCTATGTATCCTGGTTCAAAGACTGTAGTTTGACAAAATGGTATATCTTGTTCTAGAGCATTTGATAGAGAATTAAGAATGTGATAATTATACACTGTGAATTACTGAACTATGGCAAACATTCTCTAACAGTTTAGAATATTTTAAAAATCCTGTTCATATTTTCCTTTGACTATTGGAGTAGGACTACTTTCACTGTAATAAATTCAGTGATCCATGTTATATAGTTTAGTTAATAAAGAAATGAATTAGACATCTATGTATGTACACCTATATCTACCTCTAGACCCATACATTTACATGTATATATCACACCACTTTACATATCTTTATTGCATAGTAACTTGAAAACACATAGTGTGTTCTGAGAGGGATTTTAAAATCCCATTGGTTTTCACAGCATGGTGTCCTGGAAATATAAGCTTCTTATTGTTTCTTCTGCTTACTTTTCCTTCTTTTTTCTTTTTTGTTTTTTTTTTTTTGTTTTTTTTTTTTTTTACTGTGGAGTCTACCTATTAAGGACTAACTTTAGGTCACTCACCAAATCAGCACACAGCACTGAAACCTTTTCAGAAGGGACTGTTAGCATTGTGTATTCTATTCACTGTCCTCATACTATTTACTTAGTGACTAGGGAAGAGCTTGACAGTACTGAAGAAGCAGGAAATTAGTCCCTCCCTTATAATCAATTGACTGTGCTAAAACCCTGAGGTTTCCATGTAGAAGAACATATTAGGCAAAGAAAAAGAGTCTCTAATTAAACATGTATTGGGTTTGTGGGGCCAGGTTTTGGTAGCATGGGGGCTACACAGGTGGCTTCTGTGAGAAGCTGCCAGAAGTTTTCCCCCATGTCTGGCAGAGCCAATGCCAGCTGGCTCCAGGATGGACCTGCTGCTGGGGAAGGCTAAGCCAATCAGGAATGATAGCAATGCCTCTGTGATAACATATTTAAGAAGGGAAGAAAAGGTTTTGGTCAGATGAGAATTGCAGAAGGGAAAGAGTGGAGTGAGACCATGTAAGCAACTCTGCAGACATCAAAGGTCGGTGGAGGAGTAGGGGCAGGAGGTGCTCCAGGGGCCAGAGCCGAGGTTCCACTGCAGCCTGTGGTGCAGACCGTGGTAAAGCAGCTGTGCCCCTGCAGCCCATGGAGGACCATCTGGGTGCAGAGATCCACCTACACCCCATGGAGGACCCCACACTGGAGCAGGTGAATGTCCAAAGGAGGCTATGGCCCCATGCCCCAGGGGAAGCCCATGCTGGAGCAGGGTCCTGGCTGGGACCTGCTGACCCATGGAGAGAGGAATCCAGCAGGTTTTCCTGTTAAGACTCATGGCTCTCTAGGACACCCACTCTGGACTACTCTGTTCCTGTGCCTGAAGGGCTGCACCCCATGGAAAAGCAACCCACATTGCAGTGGTTCATGGAGAACTGTTGCCCGTGGGATGGACTCATGTTGGAGAAGTTTATGAAGGACTGTCTCCCAGGGGAGGGACTCCACACTGTAGTAGGGGAAGAACCCCTCTCTCTAAGCAGCAGCAGGACCAACCTGTGATGAACTGATCATAACCCACACTCCCTGTCTCCCTGAAACACTGGTGGGGAGGAGATAGAACTTGGGAACAAGGGAGGGGTGGAAGAAGGTGTTTTTAAGGTTTATTTTACTTCTCATTCTACTGCTCTGATTTTGTTAATAATAAATTTAAATAATATACCTACTTTGAGTCTGTTTTCCTTGTGACAGTGATCAGTAAGTGATCTCTCCTGGTCCTTGTCTATACCCATGAACACTTTGTGATATTTTCTTTCCTCTGTCCAGTTGCAGAGGGGACTGTGAGGTTGGCTTTGGTATGTACCTGGTGTCCAGCTGGGGTCAACGCACTACAAGGTCAAGCAGAAATGCAGAGCTCTGGCAGGCCTTGGGGAGACAGAAATAAACTTCATAGGCATCTTAAGGGAAGAACATGTACAGAGGAATTGGTAAGGTGGTTTGTGAGCCATTTGGTTTTCATATATCCTATTGTTAACTTTGAGGCTTCACTCCCATAATGAATTAAACACCTGAGTTAATATTTCAATACAAGTTGGATTGATATGTATTTAGCTTTGTAAGTTTTGTAATGCTTCAAGGAAAGAGTTTGAGCAGATTCAAAGAGTGGTCTGATTTGATGTTCTGTTAGAGAAAGTGATAATAACTCTTACCAGAATAAAAGGTTCCATATTCCACATCAATAAAATGATACTTTATTATTATTGGGTTTTGCTGTTTTACTCTAGGGCTTTTCATGGTCATAATTTCTTCAGTACAATTTTGTTTGTTTCTTTCTTTCTTTTCTAACCTTCAAATGAAAATACTTTATTTGTCTAAAATCAGTAAATTGTCCTAAAGACTACCAAACAAGGATATTTTGCAAGATCCAGTACTCAGAATATTTGAACTAGCATTTGCTTATTTTGGAATTAAAAAAAAAAATAAATTACCTTTCCATGCTGTTCTACTATTGTGGAAATTTACCTCCAAATAAGAGTAGAGATTCATCTCAGCTAAATGCATTTGCAAGACATTTGAGTGTAGAAAATTTTTGTTACAACTGTCAAACAATTTGCTGTAGTATGTTTTTGAATATAAGTGGCCTATAGATATACATAGCCTTGTAATTTAAATGGCAAGTGTTTGAATATTGGAGATGGTGAACATTCATTTTTTTCTCAATCTTTTTCAGCTTAGAAATTAATTTAGAAAAAGATACAGTTTTGGTGAGGTTTTTTGTGTCCAAAGCCAGATACAGTAAAACCGATCTTCTTGGCATAAAGTAGCACAGCTTCTTGAAACACCATTCTTTTGCTAATATGCAGTAGAAAATATTTTTTATTTTTCACATCACTTAAAACAATTCTTCAGTGTAGAATTTAAAGGAATACTTAAAAAAAGATATATTTGTAATACCTGCATGGAGTGCTTTTGAGCACAATGCTCATGCACATTATAGATGTGTCTTTGTGATTAAATATCTTTGAGATATTTTGTTGTCAATATAAAAATATATTGATCAAAAAATTTGAATCATAGTTTAAGATAGAGCCACTTAGATGTATTTTCATATATTGATAGTGTTCATGGACGTTTTTAATGTTATCTTTAAATAAATAAAACTATAATCAGTAAAATATTGAGTACTTTAAGACTCTCAAAAAGGTAATGCTGAATTATATAGCAAACATTGTAATTCTTCCTCCACATTGTGTATAGCTACAGACATGAAAAGAGTAAATTAACTTGAATACTGTATACTAGACTTGAATATTATACAAGCTATCATTTTTAGGCACAAAGAGATGAAATAGGTATGATTTGAACCTTAATTTCAGTTTCCCCACTTTCATGGATTTAAGCCTGACTATTAATAGACTTTCTGTGATTTAATTTCTTTCACAAATATACTTAATTTTTTACTATTTCATATAATGTTCAATCAAGCAAAAACAATTAAAGAAAAAAGTAGTAGGACCTCTTACAATGGCTAAAATGAAACTCTTATGAAGACAAGAATGAGTAATGCCTCAGTGTGAAACCTCATTAAGCTTATTAAAATATTCATTTAAAATTTATCTGGTCAGGTAGATGAATAAAAAAGTGTAGTTATATTATCTCTACTGTCAACCTCTGCTTCTAAGTAGGGAGTATTCTCATAGAATTTGATTACTGAATATTGTGAAATGAATTAAGACTCCTATTCAACCTTCAATGTGCAATACCATTCCATATATAGAATACAAAAAAAAATGTGTTTTGATGTTTGTATAGTTCACAGAAAAAATGCTAATAAAGATAATGCTTGCAATTAAAAAAAAAGGAAATAGAGATATTTTGAGTGTTGCAGCAGAAATCAGGATTTTTGCTTGTTCTGTGTTCAAATTGTTTCTGTATTTCCATATCTAAAAGTACATTTCTAAAACATACATTAATCTGTCAGTCTCTGTAAACTACATACACAGTTCAAAATTATTACACAAATAATAAATATCAACTAATATTATCATTTTTTTTATTTAGTAACCAGGTGGCTTAGTTTCCCTGAGTGAATTAGACATATGTTGGAACTATTATGACAGCTTTTATTAATAATACATTATTGTGCACTAACCATTGATTTCATAATTTAGTAAATATGATGGGGTACTGAGAAAACAGTGAAAGGAGATGGTTGTGTCCTCTGATCAATGTATTTTATTGCAGTCAGTGTCCTCATTTAAAGGTAACAAATTAAGAATATATGTCTCCACCTTGCCAAGTCATAAGCATCTATTTAATTTTAAATAATCAGCAATTCCACTTATTTTAGCAAATTTAGATGACAATCATTTTTTTACACCTTCTCTACTCTTCGAAGGCAGGTAAAGCAGCCGACTCCACTTTTTGGAACTAATTCTAGATTTTGTGAAGATCATCAATGATTTCTTTCTCTTTTAGACAACTCTCGAAATGCTGTAACAATGTCATGAAGAGTGTAAAAAAGGACAGTGTTGTTCTGACTCCAGCAGGGATTTTTAGACAGTGGCTTTCTACCGGCTTCTAGAAATTGAATGTTCTCATTTGTTCAAAGGTACATTAAGGGTTTTGATATCTGAATCAGTCTGGATATACCTGCTGGGACATAGCTTTCAGCTGATCTCTGTGCTTTACATTTATTTCTGTTTAAACTATAGTGTGTGAATTTGTGGAATAACCTGGACCTTCTCCTGCTTAGATTACAGATATTACATGAACATGAATATAGAAGCTAATCTAGTAGTTAAGACATTTAATGGCAATGCTTTTGTGGCAGTACTGTTAGATAATGCTCAGTCCTGATATATTTTAGCTTTACATTCACTGCAGCCAGATTTAAACAGTTTTTTAAACAGGATTAAAGCAAAATATATTTTTTTAATTCTTTGCCTCTAGCTAAAACAGTATCTTATGCTTCTGTGCCAGTAAGGAATGACTAGCACTAGAAACTTCAAGCTTAATGTTCATTCAAAGGAGATCAGAGTATTGGTGGAAAGCATAGCTTTGCTATATTAACATTAAATGTCTCTTGAGTCAAAAATAACACTGGGCGATAAAACTAATGTATAAAGGATAAGACTTAACAGTTACTTTTTTCTTTCTTTTTAATGGTCTCATTATAGGTTTTCTTTTTTTTTGTTGTTTTTGTTTTAATTTCCAAAAGTTTTCAGGGCCAAAAATTTTATTAAGGCCAAATTTTTCTATTTGGTACTCAACTGGTCTGTCTGTGATCAACTAACATTCAGAACTGTAAAGGTCTGTAAAGATATATTAATATTTATGCAATGATATTAAAATACATGAATGAATATGTTAAAAAAACTCATGCACATATTTTTGAAAAACAACAAAATTCAGCTGTGGTTTACTCAGTGTCTGGATCTCCACTAAAAATGTCTAGGAACATTCAGTCTCAGGATATACTGCATGAAAACTGCCTAAGGGACTCTAAGATAAAAAAGATGATACACATCAGTATTAGTTTTTTCCATAATCCTGCAGTTGTTGAATCAGTGCCACCATTATTTAGGGTACTGAAATCTAACATTTACACAGGGCCCAGAGCCATGATACTAACACTAAGCTGAGATCATACCTACTGTTTGGAAGGCTGTAGTGTAACTATAGATCTTCTCCTCTCTCTCCCACAGTGCATTTCAGTATTATATGTTCTTCCTAGTTTGTAGCTGTACACCTCATGAGTAAAAATTCTGGATTTATTTCTGAGACAATATTTAATATAGATAACTCTTTTTAGATGTTGCTTCCAGTTACAATATAGTTTCTAGTATTTTGTCTGACAGTATTCCTGTTGCTATTTTTAGGTATGCACATTCATTTTTAATAAATGCCTATGACAAAAAATAATTTTAAACTCCTTTAGAGTTTTTATGCTCTCAACCTTAGAGCTGCCTTCTCATAGTATTACCATATTAAAACAAAAATCAAGAAAAAAGAATTTACATTTCACCTTAAGTTGCTCTAACACCAACAATGACAGCTGAAGCCAAGGAGTGCAGAAAAAGGAGTTAACTCTTCTGATGAAGTGGGGGAAAAAGAATCCAGTCTTCATACCATCACTGTTAAATGTGGGTGGAAAACAAGACAATGGAAAGTAGAGGTTTGGTCTTGCAGAGGTCTGAACAGCTTCTGAAGGTGCTGACTATGGCCCTTTTGTCATTCAAGATGATGGATTTAAGAGCGGTTCTGTAAAAGGGGTCTTGGTTGAAAGTACTGCATTTCTAAAGGTTACTGGCAAGTCAACTCAAGATAGGATTTTTTTTTTTATTACAACTGTTCCAAAATAGACTGTATTTGATCTCTTTTATCCTCAGAGCCCCATGAACTGTGCAAATCTCTGCCCAGGGTATTCCATTCAAAATGAACTCCTGGCCACAAACCCGCATTGTAAATAGTAATTCTCCTGGGTTCTTTTGTTTTTCCTTTCAATTTTTTTCTACTTCACAATAAAACTTTGTAAGTATGAAGAGTAAATAGTGGTAAATTGTATCCCCTCTCACATATCAGTGCAAGGCAATGGTTGGCTCTGACTGTATCATTGCAATTAGGATCTGGCTCCATGCCTACATAATCAAGGAAAACCTTTTCAAAACTTCTGTGTCAGTGCCTTAACGTTTAATAATGAGATGCAAACATGACAAGTTATGCCAGTATCATAAACAGTGTCACAGATGATTGATTTGCAGGTCATCACAAGCAATCCCCGCATGCCTTTCTAATTTCCCCACTCTTCACCAGTGTGTAGGGTCATAGGGTCACTCACTCTTAAAGTTCCTGTAATACTGTTCTTTTTTCTTTTCTATGTGAATATAATATTTGGTAGGGGCACCAAAATTGTGGTTTTCCTTAGTTTTAAAAATATGTAAATATGTGCATTAATAACTAGAATTTTTAATCTAGGTATGGCAATGTACTGTTATTTCACAATAAAAATAGGTAGAATTTGTTCTTTTTTTTTCTTTACATAAAATCTGTAATTTTTTAGAAGTGAGCAACAGCTCTCCTGTGGTGTTATAGAAGAGAATTGGGGTTTTATTTTGTTTTTATTTAGTTCTTTCTTTTTTTTCCTTTTCACAAAATAATCCTTTAGACCACAGTTTGCAATCACTGAATATTTATATTAGCAGCAATTATACCCAGCTAATTATCACAGAAGAAAAGGTTAGAATTAAGTTTCTTCATCGGACACCTGCTGCGTAGATAATTAAGTATCTCTATGGTTTCTTTCATTACTGCATTCAATAATAGCTAAATACCAGGGAAACTAGCCAAATCAGACATGATTTGAGGAGATACAAGGCAAGAGAGAAAATATAGAGATAAAAAAAATTTTCAAAAGAGGGCACTAGGGCCTGGATTTGCCATCTGAAATCCAAATAGAACTGTGGAGACAGTCAAATAGTAACATCACCAGGTAGAAATACCTTAAAACGTGGAAACAAGAGCGTTCTTTAAAGATGCCTTTAAAGTACCACTGCAGAGGTTTTTCTGTCATGTCTTACTTTATCCCTCTGACTCTTCCTGATAATCAGCCTATTGGCACAGACTATGTAATTGGTCATGCTCTTGTGCTGTCCCTGCAAAATATTTTTTACTTCACACCTGCTTTTAGATTTCTGTTTCTAATTAAGCTTCCCATCTTCGCTGCAGATCTGAACTGAGGTAACATGCTGTAAAATGTCATTTACTGTCTGCTATAGACTTATTCCCATTCCATGGTCATCTAAGATGCATTGACTTTAAACTCTTTGGAAAGTCATCTATCTGCTATATCTACATTCAGCTACCCAAAATGAGGCAGATCTCACTAAGTATCTTAAGGTTCCTGTGTGGCATATGGAGATAGGTAGAAGTTTTTGAATACTTATAGAAAGTGAATCTTCATATGTAAACTCAGGCCTGAAAGTTGAGATAAGTCTTCTGATAGTTTTCAACATCTTTAATTTCCCTGTGTAATCAAAACTTTTATGATAGTTTGCTTGCTATACACCTAAAAATCAGGTTCAGGGTAAGTTTCTAAAGTATATGTACTGGACCTTACATAGGGTACCGAGAGCAAAGTAACATCATTCTAAGTTGATCTTTTAGTCTCCAGCATTAATATATATGATTAATAATAATAATTCACCAAAATCAATAGAAGAAATATTTTCAAGTAACAGTAATGTCACCCGAGCGGATTCTGGTAATTTTGCTTTCTTCTTATTATAACTGTTTTCTTAAAATAGTGATCCAGTCATAGAATCTTCTAGGTTGGAAAAAATTACCGCACCCAAGTGTAACCCAGCACTGCCAAGTCCACCACTAAACCATGTTCCTAAGTACCACATCTACATGTCTTTTAAACACTCTCAGAGTTGGTGACTCAACCACATCCTAGGCAGCCTGTTGCAGTGCTTGACAACCCTTTCCACTAACAAATTTCTCCTCATATCCAATCTAAACTTCCTCTACTGCTTCTTGAGGTCATTTCCTCTTATCTTGCTGTTTGTACCTAGGGAGAACACACTGATCCCCACCTCACTACAACTTCTTTTCAGGTTGTTTTAGGGAGTGATAAGGTCTCCCCTCGAGCCTCCTTTCCTCCAGGCTAAACAGCCCTAGCTCCTTCAACTGCTCCTCATAAGGCTTGTACTCCAGACCTCTCACCAGGCTTATTGTTCTTCTTTCGATGTGCTTCAGCACCTGAATGTCATTTTCATGGTGAGAGGCCCACAGGATTCAAGCTGCAACCTCACCAGTCCAAACTGAGTATTCCAAATTGAGTAAAGAGTTTTGGAAAAACCTACAAGTTGCTGGATAAAAGTGAATGTAGAATTAATTAATTATACTCCTGCAAATATGAGACATCATGGTTAAGTTACATAATTCCAAAAACCTATCTGATATCATAATGATTTAAAAGGAACAAGAGGGAGTGACCTTTGGAATTTTTCACTCTTAGTTAAGGATAGCTTTGCATAATGCTTAAAAAGAAAAAAAAAAATCACAAGCCAACATAATCTCATTAGATTTGCAGTCAGAAGCAATTCCTTAAAAAGATTAAATATAGCCAGAAGCTACTCTGTGATATAAATTCCATGGAAGACAGATAAAAATTAAGGTCAAAACTTTCAAATCCTAGTTTCTAAGAAAGACTTCTATAAAATCAGCATTTTTACATCCAAAATAAAATCACCTGGCTTTTAGTAATGCTCCAGTAACTTTAAAAATTCTAAATAAAATAAAATTATCAGTTATGATGTTGGTTACATTTCTATTCAGACTGCATAATTTTAGTTATCCCTTTTGCAAAAATTCATAATAATACAGCTTTATTTTTATAAAAAAATGTGAATTAGACTCAAAAAATGAGACACAAGTTTAACATTTTATATTTATATTTAATGTCCAGCACTTGTATTACTTCTTAAAACTGCTCTTTATTTAGTTTGATAATTAGGGTTATATATCAAAGCCCCAGTTATGTCCTCACTACCAGTCCTGCTATCCACAAAGAATCACATGAATTTTACATATAATTTGCCATGTAATTGGCTTAATAATCCCTCTTCCTCAGACGGTAACTGGTCTGGAATCATGCAGAGAGACCTGAATTTATTCAGAATTAAGTAGTTCTGTTCATGGAAGCCATGTGGTCATGCCATTATGATCTTGCATGCAGTCAAGTGGTTTAAAGACAAAGACAATCTACCTGAAACAATTCCCTTAGGATAAAACATCATATGATATTTTCATGTTCTAGTTAATATCTCTCTGTATTTAACAGCTAGCTTAGAAAAAAATCAACTACTTCTGTAAAGCCAGTAGGCATCTAAATTGGAGCTTAGGAAGTAGGAAAATGCAAGGGTCCAGATGTGAAAAAAAAATGATACTTCAATTCTACAAGTGACTTAAATTTTGACTAGTTTTTTGTCACTGACTTGTTTCAGTTCATTTTCAGAAACAGTGGTCCTGAGGGCAACAAATTATAGCTTCAAGACCAACATGCATGATTCAGAGATGATACTCTGCTCTTTCCCCAAGATACCTGGCTCAATGAATGGTCAAGATCACACATAATGCCTGACATCCATCACTATTTTAGGCACCCGCAGCTACAGCACTCCTGTGAGAGTCAAGGTTTTCCCAGGGAAAGGTGAGTGTGAGAGGTACATTTTACAGCTGAAAGACTTGAGTGAAGTTAGGAAACAATATAGTGAAAAGTCATAAAATGAATAGGCACGTACAAATAATTACTCTTTCCAGAGGAAGACAGCTATACAGCAAAAAGTTTAGTCCTCATCATTATTTAGTTCTCTAAAATATATTTCAGGAATGTGGCATAGAAAGAGTTACTAGCTTATACCCACTCTATATTCCAGATATTTTAATCTCAATCCTAACTTTGTCTTGTTCCAAAAGACTGCTTTCACAATCTTGACCACACACTGACCTTTTGTTTTCCTAAAAGTCTGTAATTTGTTTTTAGTGGGTTTTTTTTGGTTTTTTTTCCCTTAGAAATCAGATTATGCAGATAACTTAGTAACATCTTCATTCTTTAAACAATATCTTCATTGAAACTATGACAGTTTTCAAACATTGGTATATGAACAAATGAAGGCAGTTTTAAAGAAAAAAGATATAAATGTTCCCATGTGAATTTCTGTTGGGTTATTCTATCATTTATAGTCAGCTCCTATTGAAAGATCACCAAAAGTCTTTTAAATTGAAAAGGTATTATTCTACTACACATTGGGGGTCATTATCAGTTCCTACAAGAACAAGGACTCCTAGATATTTTCCACTTCAAAATAGAAATAAAAGGATAAAAGTCCAATTCTTATGTTGCAATTAATGGAAACAAACATGTTTCCTGGGATAAAAGTGTAATCAGTCTCCTACTGACTAATGAAAACCAAGAAAAAAAAAAAATGCAGATTTGTAGTACAACAGCTATTACAGGACATACATACTTGTAATGCTTCTTGGTTACCTGCTTCATATTCTGAAAGTTGTTTATTGTTAAAAAACAATAGCAAAAAAATCTGGTATTACATCAATTCTCTCTGGGGTTCTGAGACTTTCTATGTCAATATGCCAATGAAATTGAAACAAGACTTTTAGCTTCCGTTTTTTATTTTTATTTTGCAAAGCATTTTTTTTCCTGCTATAAAATGCATCCTAAATATTTCTAGATAGCAGTTAAATTGCTCCCCATATTACAATTCAGTGTTTACTAATGATGAATGTTTTCAGACAGCCTAGTGAGTAGTTATGATGCCTGTTGAACAGTATTTCGAATAATCTTTTGTAATCAGTAATTGGATTTCTTTGTGTTCCTAAAGAGGAGAAAGGGCCGTAATGCAGATTCTTTCTTCTTCCTTTTGAGTACCGAGTACACACAAGGTCTGGAGAAGAAAAAATTTAACAGTGTAAAAGATGAAGGACAATGTAATTTGATAGGCATTGATCTGGCAAACTTGAATTCTGTCCTAGATCAACAAAAATTGAGCCTTCATGAGTTTTAGATGTGGGATGTTCTTGACAGCTTCCTGACCTGCACTTTGAATCTTTCACTCTTTTGAAATAAATTGGTTGAAAGATGTACAGTAATACATTGATTGAAATCTTTATTGATTTACTACTATTGGACAGGCAGAAAAGGGGAAAAAACTATAGAGAATGAATATTACATTTGGGTGAATAATATGTATATCTGGGAAAATGCTGAACTATTTGCAATGAACTTTATCACTGTAGGGCCTGGCTGTATTTTTGTTGTTACTGGTGGTTTGATCTTAAGTTCTCATTACAGCCACATTTGAACTCAAAATTGAGTTCAATGTTCAGTATTAACTCTTATAGTGGTCCTGAGTAGAGGATATTTTGAATTTGAAAAGTTGCTTACAAAAAAACTTACAAAAAAACTTACAAAAAAGTAGATAGGCATTTTATTACTGCCAGGAAAGCTTTACATATAAAGAAGGAAAAGCACAAGCAAATGTCGTTTTGTCTTTTGGAAAACACAGTCACATTAGCATTATATGATCTTTTACATGGGGGACTTAGCACTGAATACCAATAAACTTGTGGAATACTATAATCCTAGTGAGAGTAATACCAAAGAAAAGCACATAGATTTTTTTTATTTTCTATTGACAATATTTCTAGTGTTGTATTCCACACCAGACCAGTATATATAAGTGTTACAACACAACCACAAAATCATAGATTGGTTTGGGTTGGAAGGGATCTTTAAGGTCATCTAGTTCCAATTCGCCTCCTGTGAGCGAGAGTACATTTCGACAGACCAGGCTGCTCAAAGCCCCACCCAGCCTGGACTTAAACATTTCCTGGAATGGTGCATCCACAGCTTCTCTGGGCAACATGTTCCAGTGCCTCACCATCCTCACAGCAAAAAATTTCTTCCTAATATCAAATGTAAACCTACCCTCTTTCAACATAAAGCCATTATCTTGTCACAAACCAATAGTGAGGATGTGATGTTCGTTGTAAATTCTCATCAGGTTGAACAAAGACACCAAACCATGTGCAGGGAGCTCCTGTGTTTTTATTGTACTGTTACTCACTCCAGCAACCAGACTACTGTTTATATTGAAAAAGTGTTGGCTAACAACTCGTCACATTTCTTACAATACACTTCCACAAGAGTGGAAGCCCTTAGATTTCGTAGAGTACACATCAGGTTCTCAGTTGTCACAACAAGCTCCTCAAAAGTGCTGGCTCACAAGCCACATCACATCAATATTCAAAGGTGGCAAACAAGCTATAAACACATCCACAAGCTCCCCACTCCAACAACCATCTTCAGTGCTTGAGTATGGAGTAGAATGTGGTAGCCATGTTTTGCCCAGGCAAAGTGAGGAAAGAAAACAAAGAATATCACCTGTCCTTAAATACCACTGAATGGATGGTCAGGAACTGGGGTTGTGAGACAGAGAGAGAGAGGAAAAAGAGAACAAGGGGATCTGATCCACTTCCTTTTATAGTTAACGTGGTGCACACCTCTCACACAAACTGGATTTTTCAGGCCATTTTGTTCATGCATGCACAGCCAGCCCCTTGAGCCCTCCTCCAGAAGGTGAGTCCAGGTGGGAGGAGAGACTGAGCATGAGTCTCAAGGTGGAGCAGGAAGCTGTTTGAGAACAGCACTGCCCCACCTCCACAGGACCCTCTCTTCCAATCACCCCTTCGGTGTCATAACAGTCAGAAGGTTGGCATAACATGGCAGAGGGACCAGTCAGGAATTGTTGTTTCTTTGTGAGTCATTTTCCTCTTTCTTGTAACTTCTGTCATTAGTATTGTTACTGATACTGTTTATTTTCTTATTTAATTGCTTTTTCCAGTAAATTGTGCTTATCTCAACCCATGATCTTTACTTTTTATACCTCCAATTCTCCTCTCCATTCTACCATAGGGAAGGAGGTGAGGAAGGTGGGAAAGTGAGTGAGAAGCACATGGTTTCACTGGGAGCACTAACTTGGAGAACAGCATTCCTAAACCACAACAGATATATATCCCCAAACCCTCTCTGCAACTAAGACCTTAAACTGACTAAATAAAGTAGAAGTGCTTTCCCTTATATAGCTAAACTACTCATAAAAGAAGAATGCAAACCTGTATCCACCTCGAGAGCTCCCAGACTACTAGAATAGCTGTGAGGTGAAACAGGAAAAACTTATTTTCTCTTTGAATCTAAACAAATCTATAGAGAGGAAAGAATAAATGATTCTTATATGAGAGAGGAAGGACACAATATGGTTGATGTCTTAGTTATGAATTGTTTGGTAGCAGAAAAGAACTCTAGATCTTCTTCCTTACTCCCTGTACTATTTGATCAATGACTCTTTAGTGTTGAAATAGTTAAATGACTCCTAGAGAAGACAGATTTAAAAATCATCTCTTGATGGTTCCTATTGACTCGTTACAGGTGGCTCTGTGCATAGTATGGAGAACCTAGTTGTTTTCTTATACTGATTGGCAGCAATTCTGATCTAACGCCTTTGACTGTCTTCATGCACTCTATATGACTTTTAAGTGCTTTCAAAATTTTGGATTTTATTCTGGAAGAACAGAACTTGTTTGATTAAAAATGCATTTGCAGAAGTCTGTGTCTGACCTTAAGCTCTCTACAGAGAGAAATATACTTCCAGAATTAGTTGCAGAAGTTAACATGTGATGATATGACTTTGGTAAAGTTAGCTTATTTCTCATCCTGTCAATGTTACTCTCCATGGAAGTCTTGCCTTCCAACACACTGGACACTACCCACACTTCAGGTCATTCAGAAATTTGCTACGAGTGCACTCCATCCTACTTTCTAGGTAATTAATAGACACATGACACAGCATTGGGTCCAGTACTGATCCCTGAGAAATGCTGCTAGTTCCTGGTTGCCAGGAGGGCTTTGCACGCTAATCATAAGGCAAATACAGGGTATAATATTGTTCTGAGGTCAACATTTTTAGTATCTTTAATAATGACTTGGACAGTGGGCTAATGCACGCTTTTGGCAAGTTTTCAGAAGAAACTAAACTGAGAGGAGTGTCTGATATAGATGGTGTGCCACCAGTCAGAGGAACCTGGACAGCCTGGAGAACAAAGTAGAAAGGAACCTCATTAAGTTTGACTGGGGAAAATGCAAAATTCTGGAATAATGCCAGACACCAGCACACACGAAGGATCAATAATCTGGAAAGCATTTTTGTGGAAAATGCCCTGGGAGTCCTGCTGGACAAGTTAGACATGAACCAGCAGGGCACCCTCACGGGAAAGAAGGCCAACTCTGTCCTGGGCTCCATTAGAAAAAGCATTGCCATCAGGTCGAGGGCAGGTGATCCTTCCTGTCAACTCAGTACTGGTGAGACTACATCTGCATTACTATGTCTTCTCCTGAGCTTCCTGGTAGAAAATAAGTACTTACTGAAACAAAGCCGGAGCAAAGCTTCAGGGATTTAAACATCTTTTATGTGAGGAAAGGCTGAAATAGCTGGGAGATTTTAGACTGGGAAAGAGCCTTCAGGAGACTCTGATCAATGTGCATAAATACATGATGGGACAATGTAAAGCAGAAAGAGATAGGATTTTCTCAGTAGAGACCAGTGATAGGACAAGAAATAACAGGGGCAAACTGAAACACTGGAAATTCCATTTCAATATAAGAAAATACTTTTTTTTTACAGTGAGGTTTGTCAAGCACTGGCACAGGTTTCTTAAGGTGGTTGTGGCGTCTACTCTGTGGAGATAACCAATACCTGCTGGAGCTGGGCAACCTGCCCTAAGTAACCCTGCTTAATTAGAGCAGTTGAACAAGGTGATCTTAAAAGTCCTCTTCCAACTTATTCTTTGAGCTAAGTGGCCCAGACAATTTTGCATAGACACTGTTCTTTACCTATGTAGCCCATTTCTTACCAATGTGATAATAATTAAAGTGAAAATTAACAATATTTTTTAACATTTTATGAAAATTGAGTGATAAGCTATGTACATATTGTAAAGGACAAGGAAACATGATTTTGTATGAATGACATTTCATAGGCATACACAGTTTAAGGTATGCCTTGTAGAGAATAAATCTTCATCAAAACCTAATTATATTTATACTCTCTGAGGGTGTGCTGGTTTAAAGGTAAACCAGTGGGAGAAATGAACCCAACTCAAGAGAGATTTTAAATCAGATTTACAGTTTACTCAAATTAGGCCCTGTGTCAAGTGCCATGTGGTCCCCCTGACTACAAAGTAAAAGGAAAGAAAAACCTGTTGAAGAGGATGATGGTCACAGTCTGGTCGAGAATGGCAGTCGCAGTTCTCTTGAGGTTCTGGTCCTCCTCTGGATCTGACTAGTGGTACCAGAAGTCTCCAGACCCCAATATTACATATTTTTAGATTCAGGTGGGAATGCGTGGTACCTCCCCCCAAGGCAGGGAGTTTCACAGTGGGTGCTTTAACCCTGTGAGTCATGGGATATTTTTGGAATTTTTGATAGTTTAGGTTATTGCAACTATAGTTCATGAGAAATGACACAGATGCTGTAGAATACACAGCTTTGGTTACACCTACACAGTGATAAACTGGTCCTGGCTGCTGTAACTAGGACAGAGGGAAAAACGATCATCTCAGAATTTTGAAGATGTTACTACTGGGGTTTCTGAGATCACACTGTTGACACTGTACTTGTACAAATGCAGCAGACAGTAAAAGTGTCCAAGAACAAAGAAAGAATAATCACTGCCATCTATATTCACGAACTTCAGCTCTGAAATCATGATATGTTAAACAAAACATCCCTTGATAGCAAAATTCCAATTTTCCTTGCTACAGAAACAATCACAAACCTAAGGGAAAAATTTTCAACTCGTATTTTGTGTGTTGTCAGGTACGGGAGATTTAAACATAATCAGAAAAAAAAAAAAGAAAAGATGCATTAGTATGCACTATCAGCTTCTGGTTCTTCATAATCTAGCTAATGACTGATATTAGGAATGTGACTTAAAAAATATAAAATATATAAAAATATTTATATATATAACAGGTATCATGTTGCAAAAACAATATTTTTTTTAATTATTTCAAGTGCATTAAAATAGCTGATCAGAAACTGAATATTTTCTCCAGTTCAAACTTCATCAAAAGCAAAAGCTTACAAGTTTCAATATCATATATCTGATCACCAAGTGGAATTTTTATGTATGCAATCCTACAACCATGTAGCACAGAAAATGAGATTACTCAGATATATTCTTCCACTTCAGTACAATTCACATGAATATTACATATATACTTACAGCCATCCTGTAGAAATAATGAGATTACAAGTACTCTATGCCTCTAAGGATAAGAAAAATATAGTACTCAACATGATTATAATTCTTAAGTCATTGTAGAAGACAATAGAGACTATGCTTTTTATAATAATAAAAGTACTGAAGGGTCACTATTATTTCTTTTCAGAATTAGCCCTTGCAAGTTATTAGCAATACATATAAGGAGGACAGCAAAATTTCCTTTTAATTTTACCAGCCAAATTGGAAAATACAGTGGGGGGGGGGGGAACTTTTTTAGTTGTATGGAAAGTAAAAAAAAATAGGGAAATAAATTTTGTATGTTTCTTTTAACTAAGGGGTTTTTTGAAATTGTTTATTTTTTTGTCTTTTCATCAAAGATTTAGCTAACCTATTCCCGTTGAAACAAATTCTACTGATCCAGTGCTACCTATTACAAAGACTATACAAAATCTCATTTCTCAGAATGCAGCAGAAATAGTACAATAAAAAGAAATTTTCCTTCCTATAATATTAAGCTTTTTCAGCTTTCAGTTAGTCTAGAGTACAATCTATTCAAACTTTTCTCAGGCCCAAGTAATATATATGAATTCAGGAAGTAATACATATGAATTCTTGATGCCTCCCAGTTAAGTGTTCTACTTCTTTAGGCTGTTTTTCCCTTCAGATATAAAAACAGAGAAATGTATTTCAGTGTACATTTCAGCTGCATTTTCTCCTGATAGGAAGAAATATAAATATATTTTTCAAAATAAGAACAATTTTTTTCTCCAAACTGTTAACTAGAAACTTGCTGTATTGCTCACAAGAGTCCTGAAATGCTAAATAAATGCCAAGTAAGTAAAATAATTTCTAAAAGACAGAGTAGAATTTAGATTGGTAATTATTAGCTGGAAGTCTTTAATACTGTCTGAATTAGTTCCTTCATCATTCCTGTAAGTTATTTTCACATCACAAAAAGATTGTGTGAAACATATATGAAGACGGGCATTCATCTTGGTAAAGACTGGTCACACTATTTCAGGAAATGAAATTACTAAAGAAAAAACAATTATACATTGTTTACATGACATAGTTCTGCTGTTTATAGAGTGACCAGCTTTAAATCATAGATACTTTATATCAAGTTGGGAATGAAATTTTTACTTTAGAAGAAAAGGTAAGATTGCAATAGAGACATACTTTTTCAGGGAATGAATGGAATTACAAACTAAAAAAATACCAGTAATGTCGGGGTCAATCCCCAAGGCTCACACCCCCCAAGTTCCTTCCCCCCCTCTGTGTGTTTTTTCCCTGAGGATTTTCCAAGTTGCGAAGGTACTTTGACAGTTCCCCTGGACCTGAGAAGGTCCTGCACCCCTTCCCTGCCCTGCTGCAACAAATCCCACCATTCCTGAGGGGGCACAGGGCGGCAGCTGTTCCCACAGCCCAGGCAGGACCATCAGTGTGCCCACCTGCACCCTGCTCGCAGCCCCGTGGTTCCTCCTCCCTGCCCCGGGTGTCGCCATGTGGTTCCTCCCAGTACCTAAGCCTCTTCCGTCCTTGCCCCCGAGCCTAACCCTGCCCTCAGATATACTGTCCAATCCCCTCCAAACCAGGCCCATACCCAAGCCCTTACAACACTACTGTAACCGCAAATAAAAGGCTTTTGAGTGACCACAAGACGTGTGTGTGTGCAGTGCTTCAAAGCTGCGCCCTGCTCCCAGAGATAGGAAGAGAAGAGACTTAGAGTTTCTGCAAACCATTAGTTTTAACAGGGTGACTTTCCGATACCTATCTGGACATGTGGCAAGATGAAATATGGAGTGGCCAGGTTAAAAGGTGCTGCAAGGTATGCTGTGGTTAACTTAAATATAAATTTATTGTAGCTGAAGATGCAGGAATACCTAATATGGTAAAGATCTGGCACTCTTAAGATGCAGTGAACAGAAGCCCAGTAATTCTGACGAGTTGAAGAAAGTATTGCATGACCTTCAAACCTTAGCTGGGAGCATAAAAGACCTGCAGACTGTAGCAAAAAAAAAAACAAACAACAAAACCAACCCAAACCCCAAACAAACAAAAAATCATACAAATGGAACAACAAACAGAAACCTGTACTGATGAAGAAGAGCTCACTCACCATGACCATCTTGCTCCTCCCAGGAATGAACTCTGGATGCTGGCAATTTGTCTTAGTCCTCTAAGAAAGGACCCAAAGGGTCACCAAGAAGATGAATATAATGGCAGAGAGAAGGAGTGGATACAAATAAGTTATTTGTGTGTAACAACATATGTGTTGACATTGGTGAGGTTTATCTACATTTATTATATAATTTGGACTTAAACACTGCTATAAGACTAATTGAACTAACAGTCAATCCTGCATACTAACAGTGTGTTCCCTTTTGCCCATAACAGTATTTGGATATGTCCAACACCCCTGAGAACCTGAAATTTCAAACAGAAGTTTATTTGGATACCTATCTTAGCCCTATATTAGCACCCATATCTTTGCTGAGACAAGTTTAGATGATCACCTCTAGCCATATGGAACACAGAAAGCCGGACAAATACAGATATTGTATAAGATCCTGTTTTTGTAATATGACTGGACACTAGATCATGCAGTGTTGAATGCAAATAAACAGAGGAGACCCTGTCAGCACTCACCTGTTGCATCTTTAGAACTATATCCAAAAGGGTCTGTACAAGAACTTCCTGGTTTCTAAAATGTTAAGGAATTTGTTATAACTGAATATACGCTGCCAATGTACAAAGTTTACATGCAACAAATGTGAATACATTTTACACATATAGTTGCATAACAGATACATATAGTGTATGCAAACATTTATTAATGAAATTAGAAATCACTGTGAAAGGAAATGATGAAGAGATGAGGCTAGTTTTAAATTTTAGGATAATAATTTATTGCATTACTATTCATTACGAATAAACATTGTCAATCCTATTTCTTACTCATTACCAATAATTATTACTAAGTATATAAAACAGTCTTTAACACTTAGAATTTAAAGCAGCAGCAACATGGAGCTGATACTGTATAATTAGAGCTGACAGCCACAACCTTTGGCTCTCCTTGTCTCTGAGATCAAGATAGCTATGTCTGAGAACTCTTTGACAAGGGAAGCTAGAACCAAAGCAGAAATATTAATTCTATCCCATCTTGACTCTTCACTGATGTTTTGTGTTCCACGGATCTCTCTTCAAAAGAAATGAGGTGATCTTACCTGCTAAGGTCATCATATATGATCTTCTAGTATCTATACTTGTTTTCATTTTCCTGAATACTGTTTCTTCTTACTCTACATTCTTTGCTTTTCTTTCACAGATTTCACTATTTTCTGGAACCCTGCTTGTAGACTCCTTTGCAGTAACATTTACATACTGCTGATGTGACCTATCTTGAGTTACAGAGTTATGGAATGCTTGATGTTCTGTTTTGGTTTACTTATGTACAGGTGTAAGACAAATAAATATTCATTTATTCTTCTTTAGTCTACCTTATATATACAGCAGATCACTGTTTTGACTACAACATTGAGTGTAATCAGCTGTTCTATAGCCTGTTCTACCTCTGGTGCCATGGCTCTGACAATCCTAGTTGCACAATTCCTGTTTTCAGTTGGCGATATGAAAGACGTACTTTTAAACAAAGCATCTGGTGTTCTGGGAAGTGAGGTAATCCCCTGGGATTTGAAGAATGCAACTGCAAAAGTTTAAATCCAGGTCTTCTTCTGTCTCAGAAAACGTTTTTGAAAATTTATTCAAAAGCCTTTGATTTTAAGTGAAGTAACTGAAATAACACAGCACAGAGTTTTAAAGTGCAAAGTACAACTTGTTCTCTGCATACTGAATTCACTGATTCTCTTTTGCATTTTGTTCATATTTTATCTATACATGCATGCTCATGATCTTCGGGTTTAAGGTCTAAAGTATCTTCAAGTGAATGAGCATTTTGACAGCATTTTTCTATATCATTCTCCAGGAACTAAACATAATTTTTATTTAAGCATCATTTTCATCTATGATTTGGTTTGTTGCTTAGATTTAGAAAGAATTCACGCTGTTTTGAGCCTAACTGATTCTGAATGCATTATTTCAAACATGGTTTTTAAATATTACTGAAACAAGAAGTATTGGATGCTGAAAAATAACATGTATGCACAATGTGCAATGTTGAAATTAATGTAGGATAACTGACAATACAATTATATACCTTAATAATACATGGAATAATTTTTTCTTGCTTATATCGAGTTATGTATTCAAACAATATTCAGGGAGATTATTTGACAGTTGCATTACACGTAGAAGAACTATAACTTCTATCAAATGCTTTCTAGAAGCTCTTTTCACTGCTGTCAAAAGAGTACTTTTACGTATGTATCTGTAGATGATTAAATATTTGTGTTTCCTCAAAGATTACAGTGTTGAATTTATGTAGAATTAAGAAAAAAATAATTAAGAAATCCAATATTCTTTAACAATCTTCTAACTAATAGAAAAATATTCTTTTAAAAATTTTATAAAAAATACATTAAATGCTGAACTATAATTATGAAGGGGAAAAAAGGAGATGGATATATTTGTCAAAAATTAATCCATATTAGAGCAGAATTTATTTTTTATGTGTTTAAGATCTAAGTAGGTTTGGATCAGTCATGACTATCCATTGCTCGGCATAAAGTGAGAGCCCTACTAACATTTCATGAAGTTCCTTCCTTTTTTCCCACTCAAAGTTTATTTATTTATGCGGAAAAACTGCACTTCTACTACACACAAGAACTTCTCATTAAAAAATCCTGTACCTAATTTTGTTCATCATATTAACAGAGGTAAAGAGGAACTTTAGACTAGTGGAGTTAAAGAGTGAAAGGGTTTGGGGGGGTTAGATCTAGGCATAGACTAGATAGTTTGCTTAAGACTAACAAAAACAAATCCTGTGTTCAGAAAAAGCAATCAAAATCAACCATTGTTTAGGTTTAAAATTACTTATTTTGATTCTTAATTATACAGAGACCTTTTAAAAAGTAAACTAAATGTTAGAGTGTTTGCATTAACAACAGATGCAGACCTAGATGAGTAGTGTGAATTAGACACCTGATTTTAAGGCAATGATTTAAAATTGATTAATGTTGGATGATGAAACTCCCCTCTTATGGTATATCTAAGCAAGCTGCTCTTTAATAAATATGTGTGTGTCTCATGAATTATCCAGGAATATTGGTGTCATTACCTTCAGTAAAAATCAATAGCTTGTTTTGTAACAAAGTGCTTTCTAACACAACTGTGTAAATGTAATGTTTGTAATGGTTCTCTGGTCATTTTCCATACAGGTATTTCCTGGTTAGCTCTTTTTTTTTTCTTTTTCTTTTTTTTTCTTTTTTGGCTGAAAAACTAAGCATCTTTACACAGGGATTCACAATAAGTTTCCTTGGTAAATGTTAAAATAGAGCCAGTTATTACTGAGAACAACAGTGAACTGAAACCAAGTCAAGAAGACTTGAAAGATATTTTTCTAACGTCTTGGCACTGGAAGTTATTTTTTACATAAACGTAAGTATAGAAAATATTACATGAAAATTATGAGATACATTCATAAAAGAATATTCACAGTTCTTAACCCTTGAGGAGTTAAAGAAAAAAAAAAGATTGAAAATCTGTGCACTTTTTGAGTAGTAAACTGCAAAGCAATATCACCTGACAGCTATTTTCCAACTTATGTAATATGACACTGAGAACATTTTCTATCAGCTATAAGTGATTGTTTAACATGTTCACAGCATGAAATATATTATGAAACTATTGAAGTTATTTCACATGAACATCTAACATTTTCTTATGTAAATAGTTTCTTATTCATGATTTGAATAATGATGAAGTGTTGGGACTATTGGTGAATATTTAGTAATTATATTTTACTTGTGAGCACCACCTATAAAAATAAGTTTTTATATAAACTTGAAATTATCCCTGAGACAGGAATTACTGAAGTGCTTCTATTCAAGTTTTTCCACCTGACTAGGATAAAACAATTGCTGAAGGAGTGTTAGAAGAACTTAGATTTCTTTTTGTATCAGAGGTCCCTACAGATGCCTTAGAATTTTTATATATTTGTATATTTTAATATTTCATATATTTGTAGATTTTTTATATAACTGTATAGTTTCTCATACTCAAGGTAGCAACTAACAGTTTCTAAGAGTTTCTCAGTTTTTGCCACATTCCTGCATTTTGGTTAACTGTCTTTTCAATGGACAAGACAACAGCAAGGACATTATGTTTGGTACACTTGCACCTGGACCAGAATAACAAGGCAAAAATAAGATGGAAGGCCCAGAACCCTTGAAGACTCTCCAACGAGGCAGTTCTGAGGGTGGTATCAGGGTAGTACCAGGGGCAAAAAGTTCTCAGGTTGGATGTATCCTTTAGATATGATAATTAAGTAGTGTTATAAATTTGTAAGAACCCTACACTGTGTGTGCACCTATATACTTTGTGCACCCGAGAGCTTTCATAACTGCTCTCTACTTTCCCTGTACTAATACTGTCTTGAAACTTTTTTTTCCTTGATTTTAGGCAACAATAATAGCACTAATATAAAGAAAGCATATTGTCACTTACATAACAAAAAATAAAAAATATTTTATTTCTGGAAAAAGAAAAAGGTTTTTAGCAGGCCTGATCCACACAGTTGAACAAATGCAACTCCATTCACAACTTTTGGTGCAAGGGGTAACTCCCCAAATTACTGCAATTGTTACTTTGCCTAGAAAACAGATCACTGTCTCTTCCTAGTGAATGGAAAGGACAACTAGTGTTCCCAAAAGAATATGCATATGTCAATGTCAAAATATCCCAAAAATGTAAATCAGTATCAGGTTACAATTGTTCAAAATAGACATAATAAAATATAGGAGCTTCAGAAAAAATACTGTGAATTAACCATATTTATATTTCTTCTCTCTTCTAAAATTAAATCTGAGCATAATCTAGTATACAACTGTCTTGATAAAAAAATTCCCCTGATAAAAAAGAAAATTATATTAAGAGAAACACATGTTCAACTTTTTATATAATTTTCTTGATACTAAATTAATCCCAGATTCAAAAAATTCTTCCCATTTATGTTGACACTTAAAGAAATTCCTAAGTGTAAATCTAAGAAAATATTTTAGATAGTATGAAAAACCCAACCCAAAACTTGTACGCTTTCTCCTTGTTTACACTGAGTAACATCGTAATACAGAATACAAATTTAAGATTATTAGCCAGTACTAGTTATGGAAATAGAGACATTGTAAGTAATTTGCATTTAGATTATGAAATTCATTTTAAAATACAAACTGCAATGGCAAGTAAACAACAGCTTCTTCTGTTATCTGACAAAGTTGAAACATTCAACCATCTTTTGATTCCTAGAATTATTAAAATAACTGAAATTAGATTGGAAAAATCATCAATAAATTAAAAGTAAAAAATGAGACTGAATCCTCAAACCGCACTAGGCTGCCATAGCAACTTTTAGCCAGATTTGACCCTCAGTTTTCTATCCAGCTTTGTAACAAGAAGATAATTTAAAATGTCACAAAGAATGACACGTACCTGCAAGTCTGGACAGCCATTGTTAGTTAGTAATAAAACAGAACATTACCATTCCACAGAGTGAAATTAAGATGTTAATTGAAAACTGTGACTCAGGTGACATAGGACTTTATTCCAAGGACAAAGAAAATTACATAATCAAAGGCTCTTGTGGAGATATTTGGTGGAGAGGGTCTTTGTGAGACACATGGAGAGCAGCTCTGAGTGGTACTATTGTAGACACATGGATAGAGTGGCCTTGAAGACAGGAGGCTCGAGAGCCAGAGTGAATCAAGACCGAACCGACAAGACTGTAGAAGAGGGCACCAAAGTGACATCCAAAGGATGCCATGGCCAACCTTAAGACAGTGCACTCACAACTGTGAGTGCTGCACTTAGCTGCCTGGCTTTCCTCCTGGAGAGAGCCATCATGCCTCAAGGGACAAGGAAAGTCATGTAAGCAGCAAAATTGTGCATGTTTCTGTGATTAAAACACTTTTCCCCCCTTTTTTTTCATGACATTTTCATGAGTAATCTCCCATACTATTTCTCTGAGCAGTTGAAAAATTTAGATTAGTTCACCTGTGTTTTCATAAGGGAAAAGACGCCACACATTCTTGGTCTAAGCAGTTGGGAGATAGCAGTCTCAGTAAGGAGGCATCTGCTACATCTCACGTGAGATCAGCCCTTTCCTATCTAAGCAGTCTGCTTTTGCTTGCAAGTGATACAAATACTATTTGCTTTTGCCTGAGCAATCAGAGTCTACACATAACCTGTTGTGGCTGAATCATGACACTGAACAGCTCTCAGTTAAGCTGAGCTAGCTGACTGTCATAAATATCTCAAGCCATTTCAGTATATATTCAAATTGACAAGATTTAAGTTCCTAAAGGAGTTCAGATTTCTCCTGCTTTGCTTCCCACAGTCACTTAACAGCTTTCATGTTTTAATTGTCACTTCTAAAACAAAGTTTTAGAAAGTGACTGTGGAGATATTTTCAGCATTGAAATCTTTAGACTTGAACACAGATCTGCTTTTTCATATAGTGTATTATATGTGTTTCATCACAAGGTAAGTGTTCTTAATTGCTTCTGTTCTGTTTGACTTACATCCCACTTCAAACTAAATAAACTCCACATGAGCAGGAGCATGGATGGATGGTGTAGGCCAAATGTAGAATCTCAAGACCATGCTACTCCAGTCACATGCAAACAATAGGATACTGTGTAGATTTTACCACAGCCTAGAAACTCATTTACCAACTTGAAGCACATTTAGGAACCCAAATCAGAGTGGGAACTTAATTGAATAATACTTTTTTGTAAATACACACTTTGGCAAGTATTTTGGCCTGTGCTTTTGTGAGAGTCAGCTTATTCAAATTTTAAAGAGCATCTATAGATAATCAGTGAAGAGTCATATCATTGTTGTATCATTGTCATATAAATTCACACAATGAATTTATTGTGCACTACCTTCCATTGTTCTACAACTGATTTTTCTATAAAATGCCAATTGATTTCAATAGCATTTATATGACTACCCTAAATGTTGACTTGATATATTCTTCACATTTCATATACAAATACATTTTCTCTTTCAAACACTTTTGGAAACTCTTACTAAACAGAGATATGATTTTTCGATCTGCAATGTTTGTTCTCAACTACTGTAAAAAGAGAGCAGAGAATCTTTATATAATGTAAATTAAAATTTTATAATGTCACATAGCAGGGTACCTACATTGCTGCCTGCCTAGTCTCAAAGCTTCCAAAGTTAGATTTCAGAGATCCAGAAACCCTAAAGCTCCAGGAACACTGGGGCTAGAAAATTCATGTCAAAAGGTTCATGTCAGAGGACCAACATTGCTGCCTCCACACCTTTCTGTTCTGGGCTACTCTGGGCTACCTCTAGTCATGTGACGAGAGGAAGAGACATATGAGGAGTGGCTGGGGTCACTTTGCTTGTTCAATCTGGAAAAGAGGCTACTGAGTGGAGATTTTTTTGCGGTCTACAGCTGCCTCACAAGGAGAAGTGCAGGGGAAGGAACTGCTCTCTCTCTCCTCTTTTGTGAACAGTGGTAGGACAAGAGGGAGTGGCATGAAGTTGTGTCAGGGGAGATTTGTGAGGATGGTTGAGTACTGGAACAGACTCTCCAGTGAAGTGGTCATGGCACCAAGCTTGCCTTTCCTTGCCTCACCTTGTCTTGCCTTCCCTTCCCAAACCTTCCCAAACCTTCCCTTCAAACCTTCCCAAATATTCCCAAACCTTCCCTTCCCAAACCTTCTCTTCCCAAACTTTCCCTTCCCAAACCTTCCCTTACCTTCTTCCCTTACCTTCTTCCCTTACCTTCTCCATGAACAATGGGTCATACAGAGATCATCGTTGATGAACCTATTGTTTTTATAATGGAAATAACCTCTTTATATTGATTTAGATATACATTTTAAGAAATTATGTTTGCTAAATTACCTCCTTTATGTCAACCAAAGTTTTACTTGAGACCAAGGCAATGGCTAAAATTGGACACATTGTGCAAGAAATTCCCTCTCTTTTTACAATTTTTTTATAATTTCTTTATCATTTCTTTCCCTAGACTGGACTTCTTCTTGTTCTTGATGGTTGTTTGTTTGTTTGGTTGGTTATTTTTCTTTGGAGCGATATTGTGGCTTAATAATTATTAATGTTATGAGTCCTTTAGCTGGGGTTCCATTAGCTGAAATTTATCCACATAAAGGGAGTCATTCAGCTTAGTTATCTTTCAAGACTAAGAAAGTACATGTAACTTACCAATTATTCTCACAAGCATTCTTGGTATAAAGTGCTTAAGGGAAAGCTCAAATAAACAAAATAATTGGCAATTTAAGCTGTTTTATGTTCTCATTTGCCCTACAGATTAAAAACAGTGAATGGTGGTGGTAACTGTGTTGGTTTTGGCTAGGGTAGATTTATTTTTCTGAGAGCTATGGGTAGTGCACCTTCAAACATTGAAATACATATTTAGCAAAGGCCACCTGGTTAGTAAACACCTGGGAATCTGCCAACTGCTCTGGCCCTGCCCAATCGAAACTTCTATGCACTTTGGAAGAACATAGAGTTCCTGTAGTGACTATTAAAAACATTCTGGGGATATGAACCTCTGGGAATATTCTCCATGATCACTGTATTAATAAAGAATGAGCTTTGATAAAACTGAATGAGTGGCTGACTGAGGTTAAACCACAACACAGCTCACCTTAAGAGCAATGGTACTATGTAGAACTAAACTGGTAGGTCCCTGTATTCATATGTCTGACCCAAGGCAGTATGCAAAAGTCATTATACTGGAGAATGCCTTCTCCTCCTGTTTACATGAATGCAATTTCTTTCACATATTCTGTTACAGCAAGAGGAAGTATGGCTAGGCTTTGCAAACGAAGATTTGGGAAGGGCTCTGCCCATGTGGGTGGGTGTGTCCTTCAAGCCTGCGCAGTGGATTTTTTAGGTGGGGCACAGCATGCATTAAACTGTCCCCACCCTTTACTCCTAAGGTTCATCTGCTGTGGCCAAGCAAGCTTGGATGGTGACAGTGAAGTCCTCAGGACTAGAACCTACAGCACCCAGGATTCCAGGAGGTCTCCCATCCAAGTATTAACTGGGGCTGACCCTGCTTATCTTCTGAGATCTGATGGGATCGGATGTCAGGGAAGCATTTAACTGCCTCAAGCAAGACGAAGTGATGAGGATACAGATTGCCAATGTCACAAAATGCCAAATGTGGTCTTCTCTTCAGAGAAGCATCAACTGTGTAGAGTCAGCTACAAGTGTATCTGAAAAAAAATTACCATTTAGACAAATGCAATCATAGTTCATATATATAAAGATGTAGATGCATGTGAAGCATGTGAAAAAATGCTGTTGTCAAAACGAATTGCAATTTTACCAAAATATCTGCACCTTGGTATTTTTCAAGTTAGTGATATCCAGTAGTTCTGGAACTGTAAATATTTATATATTTATACAAATCTGTATTTCAAGGCTATGAATAATTTCCTGATTTCCAGGAAAATTTGAAAAGTTCTATTTCTGTTTTCATAAATCAAATACCTGTGACATACATATATTTTTGGGGTTTTTTTGTTTGGTTGGTTTGGGGTTTTTTTGTTTTTTTTCTGGGAGACTTATACAACAGAGGTATCTTTATATTGATACTTTGTATGAGATAATGATATAGTTAGATAGTGTCATTGGCATTGCCCTAAATGAAATAAGTATATATACCAAAGCAGCACCTTCTTGAAGAACTATAATACTTTCATGGTTACCAAAAGAAAAAGAACTTTATTAAGAAAAATGCATGAAAAATTACAATGGAAAAATGGCTCCTTAAGCAACTTAACAATCACCTATAGATTTAAACCATCCTGCCAAACTGGTAGAGGATATAATGTAAACAGAGGATATCACTTTATAAGCATCCCTTGAAAGACCTGAAGTGCTGTATACCTGATTAAAAATCTAGTTTAGTAATGAAGGCAAAATTGAATATCACTGTTAAAAATACAAGGTTTATTCTACCACAAGGAGCAGGCACATTTGTTTGAACAGGGTGGGTAGTGGAAATTGACTGTAAAGCTGTGGGAAGGGCTGTCTAAATGTAAATGTAAATATATGCTTACTCACATTCATACAAATATGTATTTATGTTCATGTACAGTCTACTGATTTTGTATATATGTATGAAAGTATATTCAACACTGGATATAAAAAATATCAGATAATTTAAGATACTGCCTGAACTGGATCCAAGTTCAGTGACGCTGAAGAATGAAGTGGAAAAATAGCACTTTCAATACTTTCATTTAAACATACCTCTCTGTAATTGATAACTAAGCAATTGGATCTAAAAGGTGATCCTTTCACTGAATCTAGCTGATCACATGCAGTCAAAGTTATACACTGTTATCATAGCTGCACATTTCACAAAACTTTCAATGTAATAACTCTCTTTGAAGAAAACTACAAATGTGACAATAGCTGAAAGGGTTAGTCAAATAGAACTTTTTTTCATCTGTGTGCCTAGCCAAGATCATAAAAACATAGAGTCATTGAACCATTAAGGTTGGAAAAGACCTCCAATATCATCAAGTCCAACATTTACCTGAACCACATGTCAACTAAACCATAGCACCAAGTGCCACTTCCAGCTGTTTCTCAAACACTCTCAGGGATGACAATTTCACCACAGCCCATTCCAATACTTAGCCACCCTTTCAGTGAAACTATTCTTCCTGATGTCCAACCTGAACCTCCTCTGGCACAGCTTAAGACTATGTCATCTCATCCTGTTGCTAATTGTCTGAGAGAAGAGGCTGATCTCCAGTTCACTAGAAACTAATTTAAGCTAGTTGTAAAGAGCAGTGTCTCCCCTGAGCTAAACAACACCAGCTCCCTCAGCCGTCTCTCATAGGACTTGCTCTTTAGGCCGTTCACCAGCTTAGTTTCCCTTCTCTGGAAATACTCCAGCATCTCAATGTCTCTCCTGTAGTGAGGGGCTCAAAACAGAATTCAGGATTTGAGGTGCAGCCTCACTAGTACTGAGTACAGGGAGACAATCACTGCCTTAGCCCTGCTGGCCACACTATTTCTGATACATTGGCCAGGATGCCATTGGCCCTCTTGACCACCTGGACACACTGCTGGCCCATATTCTGCCAGCTGAGTAATTTAACCTTTACAGAATCACAGAATCAACTAGGCTGGAAAAGACCATTGAGATCAGAGTCCAACCTGTGACCTAACACTGCCTTTTCTACTAGATCATGGCACTAAGTGCCACATTCAATCTCTTCTTATATACTCCAAAGGATAGTGACTCCACCACCTACCTAGGTAGCTGATTACAATGCCCAGTCACTCTCTTTGTAAAGAACTTCTTCCTAATGCTCACCTAAACCTCCCCTGGCACGGCTTAAGACTGTGCCCTCTTGTCCTACTAGAGGAGATCCTATGAGATCCTTAAAGAAAAAGGCATTGACATAACTTAGGAACAGTAAGCTACACATTCTGCCATATCCTCCTCACTTGAGATAATTGTTATACTAGTCTGGGAATATGGGATCTGAGGTTTCAAAAAATGAATCTAAAATTACCTGCTGCATTGATCAACCTTCTCTTCAGAAAAAGAAAGTGTAAAGGCCAGAGAAATAGAGAGGAAATTATAGAAGAATGATGTCAGAACAAGGAAGCCAGAGAGCAGGCAAACTCAAATAGCTGAGCACAACAGGGACAGTACTGGCTTATGAAAGAGTCTAGTGTCTGAAGAAATAATGAGCTGTGTACAGAGATGTGAACCATGAGGGTGCTATGTTTGGGGGAAGAGTAATGCAAACAAAAGCTTTCTTTTGAATAGTAAGAAAGTGGCCATGCAGCTGATAGAAATATTTCTTTCTGATATATTATGCTCTTTCATAAAAAAAATATACTTCATGAAGTAAAAGCGGTGTGGTGCTTTTCCATCCTGATCCATGTAAAATATTAACGCAAAAACATCACAGCAAATTTTTTGTACTGTATTACTTTCACTGTACATAAACCAAATTCTGTTTCCCTTTTATGCTTAGAATAAAAAAGAAATTCTCCAAGAGTTAGAGGGCTATGGTAACACTTACAAAAGAAAAAGACATTTTTTTAATGTAGGAAGTACAGTTCAACATGAGTTTAAAATCCTATAAATAATGGCCAAATCACTGTGAAAATACTTGCATGATGTATACATAAGTACACTTAGTATTATATATACTTAAAAAAAAATTGAATGTTTAAAAGTGTCTTTTTTTTCCCAAAAATTAGATGGAATTCTACTTGTTAGTGGAGCTACATTTTCATATTTGATCTGCTGACTATGTGTAAATGTTTTCTAGAGTGACCGGTTTTATCACACTATAAATAAGCCTACAATTTTTATCATAAAAAAATCAGATTAAATATTCACTGTGCATCTTAATCATATAAAACATAATTATGACCTAAGTATCACCTGTGCTTTTTACTCAGTGCTAAATATACTTATGCCATTTCCTCAGTCACTTAAGCCACTACTTTCACTCTCAATGAATTTATGTTAATTCAGCTATCAGATTTGTTCCTTCAAAAATTATTTAGGACCACTAACTGTGTTTTGTTTAGAGATATTATTATGAACTGTCATCTGCTTATTAATCATGAGACAAACTTCTTTATTTCATCCTTTTCTGAGTGTATTGACTATTCTATTGATTTACTTATTTTTTGCTTGCACTTTTGGACTTGTAACAGAATGTGCCTTTTATTCCATGTTTCCATAGGTTTGATTTACACACAAGCAACACAAGCTGGCAATGTACTTATTGTAAAGTCATTATTTTATTCAGTGATAAGTAATTGATCCCAATGAAGGTTGTTTTATCTTAACCTAAAAGACAAAAGAGATTAATTTTGAAGAAGGAAACTGTGTCATTTTCACTAGAGGATAAAGAAAGAACCGGAATGATGCAAGAACAGTCTATGGAAAATATTTAAAACAACAGCATATGAAACTGGGTCTGGGATCTCATAAAGTATAATTTAAAGCAATGAGGAATAAAATTACCAAAATTTAAAATATCAGATACAAGCTATATTTTAATACAATCTTGTGATTTTAGTCACAAACTGTTACTTGACTAGCGTAGTATGGCTCTACCAGGCACTAGTTCTGGTTAATGGTGTAATGTAAGATAAAATATATGGGAAAAGAATAGAGGTAGAATATATAGTCACTGACACCGAAGAAACAGAGTAAGAACCCCTTCATATATTGAAAATCCCACTGACTTAATGCATATGCAGGAAGATCTTGGACTGTGAACATAACCACATAGTCTCTAAAACCTTTTTCTCTTTTCATGTTAAAAAATATCCTATGAATAACAAGGTTTGAAAGTATTAATGTTTAAAGCACAACCTGATTGGAAGAATACTTGATTTAAAAATGTATCCTTTTTGCTTTAAGTACACATGAAATGCTTTTAATGATTTCTACTGCTGCTTAATGCATGTCGTGAACTTTTTGCAGCCTTCTATCCCCTACTCATCTTCAAAGCTTCCAAAGCAAAACCTGAAGGACTCCTGTCTTTTTCTGAACAATTTTCCACTACTTTGGGTGTTTGTGTTAGCTCACTTACTTTTAGATAGGAAAGTATTAAACAATATGTCTCAGAGTCAAACTAATTAAGCCTGAATAATTTTTATATAGAGGCTTAAATAACCTATCTAAATATTTCAGAAATAAGCCAGAATGAAAAAAAGAAAACCAAATGATATGATAAGAAGGGGGAAAAGGGTTTGTAAACTTTGCACTTGGGAAAAAATCGCATCTTGAGTTATACACTTAGTACATAAATATGAGATCAAATATAATGACATACTATATATGTCTGTTATGACAGCTTCAGAAAATTCAGTCTCAAAATTTGAACCAAAATTTTAGTTTCATCTCAAGGAACTGTTTTGTTTTTTTGTTTTTTGTTTGTTTATTTGTTTTTCCTTTGTTTTGCTTTGGGGTTTTTTTGTTTTGTTTTGTTTTGGGGGTTTTTTTGTTTGATTTTTTTTTTTTCAGAAGGATGAATTATTTTGTACAGACCATATATATAAAACTCAAAATTCCTAGTAATAAAGTAATAAAACCAGATTTGATAATTTATGTGTCTAAATCTTCTTCTTTTTTTCATGAAAGAAATAAATCCCAGAGACTAAGAAACCCATCAGGAGAGTAAAATTCAATAGATTATGCTTTCAAATAATCAGAAATAATTTCCAGTGGATTATTCCAAATATTCAGTTATTGACAAAACGATTACTGGAAAATTATTTATATGTAACTGTAGTGCCATTTAGTTCATAAAATAAATATGTAAATAAGTGTACATAATCAATAAGCATAAAACTGACCAATTTCACATTTAAAAAAAAATGAAGAAATGGAAGAGGCACACTTTTAGTAGCTTTCCTGTGTTTACTGTCCAAGTTAGTCATACTAATGACATGGAAGAGTTTATTTTTCCCTTGTGTCTTGGGTTGAGCTGGCAAAATGCCAACTGCCCAAGCACAGAGAAAAAAGTGTTCCTCCCCCCCCACCCAGCCAAGAGAAAAAGAAGAAGAGGGAAAAACCCCTCCAAATTAGGTTTATGCTGAAACTAACTATATGTATTTATACAGAAAAGAGAAAATTAAGAGAAAACTACAATATAACACACA
>JAOXXN010000001.1:56603099-56615191 GCA_026770055.1 Myrmophylax atrothorax
CCATTACTGCTTAAGAACATTGCACACATCCTAAAAAGAATTGGACTCCAAACTTTCTATCTGTAAAATATTTTCAAAGTTTGATTTGCAGTGAAATTTTATACAACATTGAGTCAATATAATAAGTAATTTTTGGAGTATATATGTGTACATATATATATATGTGTGTATATGTATGAATATATACATACATATACACACACACATATGTATAAAGCAATACATTAGGAGATAGAGCTGCATGAAAAGGTACACCAATTGTTATATTACTCCATTCTTCTAAGAATATTTTGTCATCAATTTATATCTATATTTATACAATACATTAAATATGAATATATACAGAAACTGACTGGTCTTTGGCTTTTTCTTTATTCTGTTACCCTTCACAACATTTTTAAATGAGTGACTTCTTTGTTATTATTTTTTAGCCCCCATATGAAGGACAGAAATAACTAGAAAATTATTAGGTGTTTTCCTGGTTTTGCTAGTTTGAGTGTAGTTGAACAGAATAATGATTTAAGGAAGTTGTCAGTCACTGTGTCAGTCATATATTTTGCTAAATAAAATCTAAAGGCAAGTGAGTTAAAGTATTAAATGTAGAAATCTGAACATTTATCAAAGTTTTGGAGTCTAAAATAACTAATTTGGAGAAATATCTAATGTCTGAATGCGTAGCTCAGAAAGAGGAGTAATTAAGGGATGAAATTTACTTTGCACTTAGCATCTTTATTAAGTATTCAAGAATTCTGAGTTCAGATAAGTTATGCTTTATGCTGTTTGTCTCTGAAATGGCTCACAAATATGTTTAATATGGAGCACACACTGCAGTGTTGTGAGGCATTCTGCAAACATAAGCTGCGTTAATACATAAGACAAAGTCATAATCTTTCAAAAGCTCATCTACCATAGTATATTTACATGATTATCCCTCTGGACTTCTTGTTTCATCTTTTTTTAACCTGTTAATAAAAAGTGCTTTATAATAGACACGAGTGATAATATCCTGTATTTTTTAAGGTTACTTGAATTTTAATAATATTCAATGTTCATAATATATTTACTATGTTTTGACCTTGGCAATGAAAGTTTCGTTCTGACACATGAAAGTGTAAGGAATTGATCTTGTTTTCCTGTAGGAAAAAATCATAAATAAGAATTCTTTTTCACTTTTAGATAAAAATGCCAAATAAAAGATAAAAAAAAAGCTTATTTTAAATATGCCTTAGAAGAAAAAAAAAGGACAAGGAAAAAAAACTAAAACAAGCTAGACCAAAAATTGAAAACTTTATCCTGGTCTAAAAACTTATGAGTTTTTCTGACAAAGTTGGATTTCCACTACCATGACAAGCACCAGTTATACACTTGCAAAGTGTAATTATGTAACTACAGTGCAGTAACATGAACTAAGTGACTAATTCTGAGTCTGTGAAGAACAAAAATGAATGAAATTAGCCAAATTTGGATACTAAATTCAGTGGACATGGGGAGAGGAAAACTTCACAATACACCTTTTATATTTCAATTCAGGTCAGGCCAGGCTGGCTTTCAGCTGAAAGTAAATATAGTAAGTAAGTAATAAAGATACGGAAATAACTGTGTTGTTGGAAAGTATACATCCAAAAGTGGGGAAAAATGGTACTTAAAGCAGTAAGTTATGTTTTTCATCTTTTCCATCAACCTATTCATTGGGGAGAACAAAATGCATGAAGTGGTTTTTTTCCATAAATGAGAAAATTTATATTTTATGTCTCTTTTTAAAGGACTGTTATTATTCTGACTGCATACGATTAAATTAAACAGAACCTGTTAGGTCAAAATTAACAAGACAAAACAGCAAAAGAGATGAGAAAGGATATCTTATTAAAAGTCGTTGATAGATCCGTGGAAAAGCTGTTAATTTGAATATACCCTCTCTGGTTTCATCTGGAAAACAGGATTTATTTTTCTCAAGACTAAGACTAGTATCAAAGGAAATTACAGAACCTTTAAAATTCTGAATTAGGAAAGATGAAGTACAGAAACTAATATGTATATAAAAGTGAATTCATTAATGAGTCTATGTGTGACAGAGAACAAAAAGGCAAAGTCAATGAGATGCTTTTACAGTGTGGTTTTGGGTTTTTTTTCTTTTTGTTTTTGTTTTTTTTTTTTTCAAACAGAAATGTGATTAACTCAGATGAGGAAAAAAAAATGTAGAAGACAAGTATCCAGAGGCTAGGTGCATAAGTGGGTATTTTTGTTTATCATTTCACTCAATATTTTTTTCACTTCAGTTGTTACTATTTATGTTGAAAAGAAGAAACTATTCTTTTAGTCTTGGTAGTTTTTTTTGTCAGTCACTGGCTTCATATTCTTGAGTGAAAAGGATTACAGGTGTTGAAGACAGTTGGAATTGTTATGATAGAGTAGGGAATGAAGGAAGAATGATTTTGTCCTATTTCAAGATGACTGAACTATATGATTTCATACTGGAAGAGGAGAAGTATTGTCTGACGAAGCATATTTGAGAGAGATTTACAGTAAACTTAAAGTAATTCTGCAAACATGACAACTACCAATGGCAAAAGGGATTCATAGTCAGGTATACCTAAAATACTGAAATGCAACAAAAGAAACTTCTTAGAAAATTGTGAATTCCTTCTGAATGATAAGATGTCAGTTATGGTTAATGGACCACCCTCACTATCTTTTCTGGAAGATAATTTTTTTTAATATTTATATAAATATATAAACAGAAGGCTCATCTTCAACTAACATTTAAGAAAGAATCACAACTTTTTTTGAAAATATTAAAAAAAGATATTTCTTTGGCCTTTTGTTCCCTCTGGCTTTCATCCTGATGATGTATTGTACCAATGCATCACTAGGACAACAATTATCAGAGCTCTTATAGATTATGTATGGATAACAGACATTTTTATAGCACTTTGGTTCTAATAATGCACTATTCTGGTATTTCAGTACATCAGATGGGAAAAAAAATATCCATGCTGAAAAAAAAAGAAATTATGCACCTGAAAGATCAGTAGATGAATTAAGATTTTGCAATGTATTTTGCAAGAAAATAGAGGTATTGTTTTTACAGGTGAACCTTAACTTATAAACAGTCTACATTTTCTGAGAGTTAAGTTTAAAATGATCAAACAGAAAAGGACCTTCCCTTTCAAGACTTTTTTTCTGTAATTCTCTTTCTATACAATATCAGAAAATTGTCATGTTTGTGTTTAAACCAGGTATTGTCTTCCATATCATATAGCTGACCTTAAAGAGTTATAAGTTGTAAAGTATGTTTTCTGCTACTTGATTATTAAAGGACATGAGTTGGCTCTTGAACCAGGCATTTAGGGAAATTTGGCATGTGGTCCTGAAAAGCCACTTTGATAATATTATTTACAGCTAGCTGTCAGAACTGACAGCTAGGACCATCTGTCTGCTGTGCTCCTTTATGTTTTAAGATATGTCAACTAGTGACAGACGTTAAGTATGATTGTTGTGAAAATGTATATTATATCATTCAGTCTTGCAAGAAGGCCTAAGATCATCTGTATTAGAAGCAATGTTTGAAAGTCCCTTAGATTCAGATGGGCATGGTACCTTATTCATAACAAAGTCAACCTCATTTAATCAGAAGAAGAAAGACAGCTGCCCAAGTGAATTTTCAGTGCAATCACTCACATGTAGAAAACTGGAGGTTATTTTTACAATCCTGATTTTTTTTTGTCATACAGAACTTCATTAGGGGTAGACAAGGACTTCATTGCTATTCCCATACCTAACGTTAAGTCAGTCAATACCTTAAAAGTCTACAATAACTGTATAAAACAAAAGGTTGCAAGTAAACACTAGTCACCATGGCTTCCCTTCAAGGCCCTTCACCATCTTCGTTGTCCTCTTTTGGACACTCTCTAATCGCTTAATATCTTTCTCATGTTGTGGTGCCCAAAACTGCACACAATATCCATGATGAGTCTGCACCAGTGCAGAGCAAAGTGGGACAATCCCCTCCCTCAACCAGTTGGTGATGCTTCATCTGAAGTCCCCCAGTACACGGTTGGTCCTCCTGGCTGCCAGGGCACTGCTGACTTATTAAACTTGCCATTCCCCAGGACCCCCAGGTCCCTTTCCACAGCATTGTTTTCCAGCATCTCATTCTCAAGTCTGTACGAACATCCAGGATTGGCCCATCCAAGATGCAGAATCTGGCGTTTTCCCTTGTTGAACTCCATGCTCTCCCAGTTTTTTGTCATCTGTGAACTTGCTTAGTATCCCTTTGAGTCCTGTGTCCAAGTCATTTACAAAGATGTTGAAGAGAACCAGGTCTAAGATGGAGCCCTGTGGAACCCCACTAGCGACAGGTCACCAGTCTAATGTTTTCCCATTCATTCTTACCCTCTGTTATCGATCCATGAGCTAATTGCTCACTCACCACATGATGTGTTTATCCAGCTGTGTGCTGGACATTTTGTCCTGAAGGATGCTGTGAGATACAGTATCCAAAGCTTTACTGAAATCCAAAAGGATTGCATCAGCTGGCTTCTCTTGATCAGCTAGGTGAGTTACCTTCTCATAGAAGGAAATCAGGTTTGATAAACAGAACTTTCCTCTCATGAAGCCATGTTGGCTGTGACCAATGACTGTATTTTTTTCAGATGCTTTTGTATACTTACCAGAATAATCTTCTCCATAACTTTACCAGACACTGAAGTGAGACTGACAGGCCTGTAGTTTCTACAATTCCTTCTTCCTGCCCTTCTGGAAAATTGTGATATATTTTACCAGCTTCCTGTCAGCTGAGACATCTCTGTAATCTTTCTTATTGTAAGTCCCTAAGAGTACAGCAAATTCACAATAATGTCTCCCTGAAGCCTTTTCTTCTCCAGACTGAAAACCTCCAACTCTCTCAGCCTTTCTTCACAGGAGAGGTGTTCTATCACTCTTAGAATTTTTGTGGAAGTTTGCTTTCCCACAGTTCAGGGACCTGAGTTTACGCTATGGCTGGCCCATATTCCTCAGGACTGTAAACTAACAGTGTATGATTACTGCAGCTCAGGCTGCCTCCAACTCTGTCATCACCAATTATTGGTGACCATATCACATTCCCTCATGTAGGGCTGCCTGTCACCATGCTTAGCAAATTTTACTCCACACAATCCAGGACTCACTCTGCTACTTTTTCAAGAGATATCAGGTTGATTGAAATTCCCCAGCAGAACAAATGTCTGCAAACACATTGCCTCTTGTAGCTGATGTACAAAGGCTTCAACAACAGCAACCTTTTGATTTGGCAGCCTGTACTAGACAACAACCACAGGGTTTCCTTTGTTGCTTCTTACCCAGAGGATTCCAATCTGTTCTTCACACAGCATTTTTATACTATCCATTTTCTGATGTAGAGGGCAATGCCTCTTCCCCTCCTTCCTTGCCTGGGCAGCCTGGTCCAATGCCTGACCACTATTTCAGTGAATAGATTTTTCCTAATATTCACTCTAAACCTTTTCTGGCACAATTTGAAGTCATTTCTGTTCATTCGATTGCTTGTTACTTGAGAAAAGAGACTAGCACTCACCTTTCTACAACTTCCTTTCAAGTATTTGCAGAGAGCAATAAGGTCTCCCCTAAGGCTCCTTTTCTCCAGTATAAACAATCCCAGTTCCCTCAGTCGGTCCTCACAGGACTTGGTCCCTAGACTTTACACCAGTTTCTTTGCCTTTCTTTGGAAATCATCAGTCTTGATGTAGGTGGATGGGTCAACTTTATTTAACCTGAAAGAGGAACATGTATAGATGATATGTGTTTGGTAAGTAGCAGAGAAGACTACAACAGCATAAAAATACCAGACAAGAGCAAGCAAGGAAAACTGCAAAGTAAATTTGCCCCTTAGTTACAACTTTCTGGTTGATGAGATCTCAAGTTTGATCACCTTGACCTTGAGGATAAGAGCTAACAAGACAGCTGTCAGTGCTAACTGTGAAACTTAAGCTCTGTGGTAACATATACTCACAAATTATACTCAAATTAGAATGTAACTGTCAAAAAGTGAGAGTTTTGTATGAGCAGCAATGATAATTAATAATTTGTAAGAATCTTGTAATTAAGGTACTCAGTAAATTTTAGATTTAAAGTTTAAAACTGACCAAATTTGTCAGTCTTCTAAATACCCCACCACAGCAATTTTTAGCTCTCTGGTATAAATATACATATTCATTTGCCACACAGGACAGGAAGATAAATGTCTAGGTTTTCAGACATTCCCTTGAGTATAAGACCCTCTGTCCTCTGTTTCAGTGTCCTTAACTTTTTTTATTTAAATCTCCAGTCATGATTATTTGTTTAATGTCTAAATTTTTGGACAAATAAAAATGAGATAAATCCCATCCTAAGTCAGATTACTGGAGAAAGACCGGGAAGGTGATCAGAAGAAAGAAATGTGGCAGAGAAATAGAGTTAGAAAATAAATAAGGAATGCATATAAAAGGCTGAACAGAGAGATATAGAAAATAAAGATGACAGAATAGCTAAGAGACCATCTGTTACTGACCCAGACAAAATGGAACAAACTCAGGAAAGAAAAGTCAGAATAGAAACAAAAGAAATAGCATAAGCTATTTTCATATACTGGCCCACTAAAACAAATTTTATTAGTAATATTTCACAGCTAATTGATTGTACATGGATGTCATATTTCCACTGCTTTCTTTTAAATATTGCAGTTTGTAGATCAGGTGCCTTTAAGAACATCCTCTAATCATATCTTTTTTGGAAATACAATATTTGTAAAAAAACAGCCTTGGAGAAATTGTATCTGGGAAAGAAAACAAATGTTTTTCTCCTGAGTTACTGAGTTTACTTCTGAGAATAGCAGATAGAGTTTACATTTGTCAAGGCCTGGTTATGGACGTGTCCTGTGCCCGTACAGAGGTAATAAGAAATCACTGTTTTGTTTTTAAATAAACAAGAAATATAAATGAAAATTAATGTAAGTTTAAACCTATGATGATATCTTTATACCAAATGAATAAAGAAAAAATTAAAACAGCCAAATAATAGCGTTCTAATAATGGTAATTATATTTCAACAATTGTATTTTTTCCCTCCATAATATTAATATTTCTTAGTACTATATAAAGACATTTTTCCACTAAAAGTCATAAAGGCTGTATAAAACAGTTTCATAAATGCATTTTAAATATAATAAAGGAATTAATCTTCATTTCAAAAAGAGAAAAACAATCAAAAACTTTCTGTTTCTTTGTGTACTAAATTTATCCTTTACTGTAATTAGAATATGAACAGATAGACCATATGAGACATAGATCTTATGAAAGGCATAAACCACTTCTGTAGTAGGTTATCATCAGGGAATTACTAGGATTTACAGAATTTATCTTTGCTGATGGCATGATGTTATTTTCAGTTTTGTGTATTTCTATTAATATGACTAACAGGATTAAACACTGTATAAGACTTTCAATAGGCTTTCATTTTTTTTCTTTAGTTTAATTCTGAATACTCCTAATACTGCTTTTTCAGGACTTTTTTGTTAACAATGAACCATGAGCCAACAGCTTGCATTACCTCCTTATAAAGCAGCATGGAGAATGCTATACAAGTAATAGCCTCTCTTATCTCTCCTAGAAATGTATCAGCAGTCATACCTTTTTACTTTTAAATACAGCTCAATTTATTTACTAGTAAAAAGCATTCAGCAGATAGCTTGAAATGATATGTACCACAGTTGTTATGAAGATCATATTGGTAATCCTAAAATTTCTTAAACACCATGTAACTTACTTTTCAAGACTTTCAGACCTGTGTTCATATCACCTTCTTGTTCCATACCCTATCTAGAATACATATCAATGACTGTATACAGAAGTTATCCTGATGGTACTGAGGGCTCAGGGTTTTTACCTTTGTTGATTTTTTTTTAATTAAAGTAAAACATGATTTATATGCCATCTATAGTCTCTAAGTTTTAATAGAAAGTTGAAAAAATAGCCTGTCTGAATAATGTGAAAGCTCCTACTAAGAAAATACAAACTTTAAATTACAAAAGAGAGAATCAATACTAATACTGTGAGTATATAGAATGTTTTTCATACAGATAATAAATAACACTGACAATATAGATAAAACAGTTACTTTTTATTGTTATTGAATAAGAGCATGGGAAAGTAATGCAAGTTTTACAGCAGAGTTTATGATAATTGCCCTAGATCATCGACTGTTAAAAGTCAATGTATGTTTTCGCATCTATTTTCAAATTATTTTACTAATAAATATGTGTTAGCCATCATATACAATAAATGGGCATAATCTGTGTAGACGTACTATTGCTTTGTATGAAATCAGAAATTAAAATTGAAACAGGATAGATCTGGACATTACCTGTTGACCACCAGGTGACCACTAAGACAGCAACATCAGAACATCAGTACATTGCAAGTAATGAAAAGGAGGTTCTAGCTAACCAGAGCTGAAGATTGAGCATAAATTACAAAATAAAATTCCTCTAAGTATCCATAGGAAATCCATCTAAAATCTATGTAAATTCTTATGATTACTGTTCTCTTCATGCTTTCCTGAGGAAGCTTTCCTCTTGGTATAAATCCCTGTTGTTTCTGCTATTCTCTATCCATTACATCCTCAAGTGTTCTACAAAAGGCATGAGCCCAATTTTTCCCAAAGCCTCCCTCTTCCATAGTGGTTCAGACTGTTTGAACCAACAAAAACAAGCCCTTGTCTTTGCAGTAGCCTACTCTGGTGCCTAGATCTATTCATTAAAATAAAGACAACAAGGAGTAACAAGAAGTCATGACAGATCTGTCAAACAAATTCTAATTCCAATTAGTATTATAGAAGGGATGAGATTTTATTAATATATATTTGGTTCCTAGATTTCAAAATACATTTATAGATAGATTCATGGCATTCTATACTGTTATATAATTCTTTACGGCTCATGGAGAGTTCTCCTAAAAGAAAATTTCTTAAACTGATTGACTACTTTATCTGAAATGAAATATCTTTATTCTATAAAAAGTTAGAAAAAAAATTTCTCACATTCCTAACCAACTTTTTTTTCCCCATACTAGCACTGTTTGGGATTTGTAACTAACACCATTGTAAAACAGAAGATACATGTTCTTTAATAACAAAAATATTGCTTATTACTTATTTTTATAATGTGTCATTCAGAAGCTATTTAAAGATGCAAATTATTACAGCAAAATGTCATGAGGCCATACAGATTTATAAGCTGTTAAATAATCTTCAAGGCAAAAGGAAATAACATGTAACACCTGGCACAGACAGTATGTTTAACAATAATACAAATCCTTTATGGGACATTAACACCTTCAGAAATGAATAATGTCCTAAAATCAATTTCACAAAAAGTTACAGATGAGGGTCAACACGTAATGTAATTGTGCTGAACAAAATCTGCAAATAGAATTTATCTAACTCCTCTATGCAAGATCTCTTACCATTAATATTCCCCAACAGAAAGAATTTAAGGGGTGTTTGTGATGGATGATATTTATTTCCTTGAGGATCTGAACTATTTTGCTATTTATCAGAATTAGAGTTATTATGCATTCTATTCCTCATTATGTGCCTAATTAATTTGCTGTATTAAAAATTCATCTTACTTTGTTCAGATCAGGCAAGCTAAAGCCTTTTAATTTCATTGTGCTCAAAAGATTAATTTTCTCTGCTACCATAAGGACTAATAATTTATTAATATTACCTGAATCAATCAAAAAATCACTTTGCCTCCTCAACATTTGTTGCAAAGCTAGAGGGCTTCTCTAAGCATTTTTGCCCTGAAAATTTAAAATATATAATTTGCAGTAATGATGCTATATTGAACAAAATATTGTCAACTTCTGCAATATATGTATACCCTTACGTATAGGGGTATATAATGGCTTTGCAGTGAAACTAAGACAGCAAAAGTTCCTGCTGAACAGCATGGCTTTAGTGAAACTCACTAGAAATTTTACGTTGTTTCATTTTTACTTTGAAAAGTAGCTAAGGGATTGTGAAAACTGATTGTATCTTTCTCATTTTTAATAATAATTTCATTATTTATTTTTCAGTCTGTATCAAGAAAACAGAGCAATTAAAATTTCTATGACAATACAATTGAGTAAAAAATTTTAAAAATGCACAAATAAATAAACTATTGGATGGACAATCTTCATATTCTCTACATTCAAAAGACTACACAATTTTGACAAAAGTTTGTCTTTGATAAGGACATTAATTTTAGCTATGTTGTTTGAAATAGTTATGTTATGGATGTATGTGTACATATCTGGAATACATATATACTGAAATCTGTAATTTTATGTTCAATTGAAGATTTTTTTAATCTGTTAGAAAATACTGTGACTTGACAAATTTTTTTTTATGTTTGAACTTTCTGTTATTAGTCAGACTTTATGAAGATGTTTATCTCTGACTTCTTTGAATTATTAAAGTCCAAATATAGGTAATTTTATCTCATTAATCCTACTCAGTGTGTTAATATTCCAAACTCTAATAAGGAGTGAAAAATTGCATCAGTTCTTTTCCCTTTTTTATTTCACTATGGGAAATATATATATATATAGTGTATTTCACATGAAAAAAGTATTTATGAATAGAAATTATGTAACTTCCTTCAGACTATGGGCATATATTAAATCGATGTTCACAATTTTCACTAAGAATTATGATGGCTGAGGTGTTCCTTTTATCACTGACTCAGAATGAGATTTATCTTGGCAAACATTAACTGTCTTTACATTTGGTATCTAGTCTAAACCAAACTATGTTGGTTAATTCCATTTCAGAGTCAATAAAAAGAGACTGAAGATACATGATGTGCTGGTTTAAAGGTAAACCAGCAGGAGAAATGAACCCAACACAAAAGAGATTCTAAGTCAGAGTTACAATTAAATAAAAAATATTACAATAAATGCAATTATACAAAGAGAAATTGGTTTTAACACACAAAACTCCAGAATTATAAGCCGGAACCCTGGGGCACAAACACAATGGTGTTCGTCCCCTGTGCTGATCCCCACATGGTTCCCCCTGAGTCCAAAGTAAAAGGAAGTGAAAAACCTGTTGGTGCAGATGATGGTCACAGTCTGGTTGAGAGTGATGGTCTCCTCCTGTTGAGGTTCTGGTCCTCCTTTGGATCCAATGAGTGGGGTCCCCAAGTCCCCAAACCCCCAAGATTATATCCCTTCAGGTCCAGGTGGGACCGCCCAGTCCTTCCCCCAGGGCAGGGAATTACACAATGGGTGATCTCACTCTGTGAGTCATAGGGTATTTGGAATCACTGATGGCCCATTAGCAGACATGACACCTCAGGCTGGGTGTGGAGGTGCTAATGACCTCCTGGAAGAGCGTTATCACAGCTCTTATCTCACAGGTGTCTTTCACTACCAGTTCACATCCTGAATGGTTGGGTGTGCCCTGGCCAGCTACTGAAAATGGTCCGTTGTTAACAGTTTATGGGAAATCAATAGAGGGTGTGGAATACATAGCTTTGGTCACACCCACACAGTGAGAAACTGGTCCCACCTGCTGAGCTAGGACACATGACTATAAGACAGATGGAAAGATTAGACATTTTCAAGTGTCCTCTTTCAGCAGATCTCAAGCCTAGAAGAATTGACATGGACTTAACTTGTACAAGGATGAAGAGAAGCTCGACAAATGCCATTCTTCACAAACAAAGGGGGGAAAAAACTTATTCACCCCAAAGCATCTGAACTACAATACAGATAAAAGAAGAAAGAATCCACTTGTGACACTAATGAAGTCTTAAAAATTACTGGGGTTTCAACAAATATGTTGAAAGACTAGGGAGGATAGTATTCATGCAAGTCCAGGAAATTGTCATTGTCTTGAATTTTCTGCAGGATAAATTGCCACTTACATATATGTTGATAACCTTGTAGATTTTAATTTTAAGAAAACAACTATTTGTCGCAGTCTTGATCTTCGTGGACGAGGATCAGACCGGCGACGGGGGTTCTTGCGCTGCCTGCTGAATACGTTGGAAAGCAGCTGCGTGGGCTTTAGGTTAA
>JAOXXN010000001.1:56673650-56709636 GCA_026770055.1 Myrmophylax atrothorax
CACTGACCAGAAGAAGCCATCATAGGTAGTAGTATATGTAGAATCCCAGAAGATAAGGGTCTAATGTGTATGGATCAAATGCTGATAGCCAGATGGCTGTGAAGCCAATCCAGGATTGTTGGTAATAACTAGCAGGAAGAACAAGATGTGACTGAAGGTGGGGGTCAGGGAGAGGGCAGCACTTTTCCTGGACAAATGTCTTTCTAATTCCTGGGGGTAAGCACGACACAGTAGAGTGCAAATGCAGGAATGAGACCTAGAAGTGGGCATAAATTGTAGGGGGAATAAAAACCATACAAGAACATCAAAGCCCTCAGACCCATTTCCAGAAATGTCTGAAAGAATGGACTCTGCATGATAACTATTTTGCATAGGAAATGATACTGTGCCCCAGCTAAATAAGCAATCACTTGAATGACTCCTTGGGCAAGTCAAGAAATATAAAACAAAGATGCAATTTTATGTAGAGATTTAAATGAATAACATAGTATTATGAGTTTAGCAGTTGTTTTATCATACTAAGAAGATGGAAAATGTAACATACAGAGATGCTGAGAAAAACCCCATTGAATAGAAACTACATTACTAGATTTAGATTTCATGTATTAAATATATATTTATATGAGCTGAAACACAAATTTCAGGAATTTTCAGAAGTTCTGCCACTGCAATTGCTTCCCATCTACATCTTTCTCCATAAGAGGACAAAATAACCAAGAAGTCTCCTCTATTGAATATACCCAGTCATACCTTTATTGAATTAATTAGATGTTTATGAACAACAGTTCTTTAGGGAAGAGTATGTTAATTTTGGCATGACAGTTATTTACTTTTGTTCTGTGTTTATGTACTTGCAGAATGATAACTAATATTCCATTCTGCATTATCTCGTCAGCTCAGCTTGCTGGAGAACATTTTGATAAGGTAAACTAACAATGAAACTGAGCTTAAATTAAGATTTCTAGCATAATGAAGCTCAATATTCACAGCTCCTATTCCACAGTTGAGATCCTGCACTCATTTTGGTGCAATTAAACTGAGGTAGGGAAAATGCTGTAGAATACTGAATATTCTCATTAAATTGCTTTTAAAACTGAGAAAACAAACCAACAGTGAAACTGAGATGACACTAAATGTTACGTCTATATTATATATAAATGCTTTTAAAGATCTTGCTTTTGTTAGTGCAGATAATATTGACTTTGCAGAATACAAGATTTCTTAAGAAAGAAAAATATTAAACCTAGTGGTGCTATGAATTTCCTTTTATCTTGAGTTCAAAAGCACACTTTTACATAGGAGTGTGGCATCAGATGCAGGCTGACATTTGTTGACATGCACATACTATCCAACAATTGACAACTGTAACAAAACATGAAGATTAGGTCTCACAAATTGTATTAAATGCATAATTTATGTGTGTCTCAGTCCCTAAGCAACAGTCTGATCTCAGACTCTGTAGAAGATGATATTGCAGTATACTACAAAGCATTTGGACATAAAGTTGACCAAATTATTCAAAAACTGAAACAGAAAAATAGAAATCAGTAAACTTAGGATCAGTCACTAAATTACAGATGCTGCAGATTAGTCTGTGTAAGCAATATGAGTGTCCTGTAGAAGGAAAAACTAATATGAGAAAAATATTTTCTTCTGTAACAAACTTCTTTTACTGTACACTTTTTAAAACTCTAAACTTTTAAGTTGAATTCTGTTTTCCAATGTGATGAGTAGAGCAATAAAGAACTTCAGTGTAGAAAAAAAATCATTTTTTATAGAAGACTTTCGCTTCTATAAAGCTATTGGGACTGACCCATATGCTATAGCTTAATTTTTGATTCAGTTAAATAATTTAATTCATGTTATTCCAAACCTTGATTCATTTCCCCCCGTTCTGTAGTCAAACACACCAATCCAGACTTGTTATTTGCAAGAGTGTGTCAATGGCAGAATTTTCTTTCAAGCAGCATCAATAGGAATCTTGCATTCTAAATTTGTGTTCTGACAGTAATATAAAGGCATTCAATCATCAAACATAATTCAGAATTATTCATCTCTTACCTTATATTTCAAGTAGGTTTTTTCACCTTTGTTACCACACATTCAGGAATCCTATTGTTTTCTAATTGAGGTTCCCTCTTGTGTATTCATTTACTCTTTATGGAGCATTGGAGAAGTGAAACAAACAAGCAAACAAACAAAGAAGAAGTAGAAACACATTCTAAGACAGTACTGGATGCAGTACCCCAAGTGGGGTCTATGAGGGCAGAGTACAGGGGGAGAACTACTGGTCACAGTTCTTTAGATGTAGCCCAGGATGTAGTTGGCTTTCTGGGCTGCAAGGGCACATTGTCAGCCCATGTTGAGTTTTTTGTTCACCAGTACACCCACATCTTTCCCCTCAAGGCTACTCTCAATCTATTTACTGCCCACACAGTATTTGTGCTTTGGATTGCTCTGACCCATGTGCAGGACTTATAAATATTTTGTACAAGACCATGGAGAAATATGAACTAAATATCATATATGTATATGTCATTAGTGATTCTTCTCTCCTGCCCAACAAAATATATTTTGACTGTATATTCTGAATACTTGTTAAGTGCTCAAGATGTAGAACAAAGCAAAAACTTTGAAAAGATATATATAGTTTCATTTAATTACTTACATGAAGGATTAGAATTCAATATAAGAGACACATTTCTAATTATTTACAAAGAGCCTTTGAAAAATTAATTAGAATCCTTTTGCTGCCATTGACATTCTGTTAGTATTTAAATAAGAAAAGGGGAAATAAAAGGGAGCTATATTACTGTTTGATATTTTTCAAAGTATTAAAGAGAAAAAATCCCATTTATCATAAATATAGTAGAAGGTTACTGCTATTTGGAAGCAAACTTTCTATATGACACAAGAATTCGTTTTAAAACTTGTATATAGACAAATTGCCTTAGAATAAATTTTGTAATATTTCTTTGCTATATTATTGAAATGAAACAAGTAACCTAATTAGCTGGTTTATTCACATATGTGGCAGTTAACTAGCAATAATTTTTTAAAAATTGCATTTATCTCTGTGCTGTAGCTCCAGTCACAAATTAACAAATGTTTCTCCAGATCTACCACAAAGTTTTCAAAAGTAACTCATGAATCACCAAAGAGAAGTGCAACATTAAACTCTCCAAGCATCTGTCTGCAGTTTACATCTAAACAAGTGTATGTTTTTTTCACAGAAGTTGTGAAGAAAAGATTGTTTGGTAACAACAACTTTCTTGCCTTTTCAGAAGTTTAATGAATTTCATTATTTTAGTTTTCAAGTAACTGAATGAAGCATCAGAAAAAAAAAAAGATCATACAGAAAGTAAACAAACTACAAAAGACTACAAGACTTCAGGAACATAATCAAAGAACAAAATATATATAATAACTTTTTAATTTTTTGCCTAATGGCAAAGCAAAAAGATGCATTTAGGTCAGAATCTCAAGATAAAATCACTTCTCTATATACTTATTCAAAACGAATTTGAGCCCATTAGCAAGGTCACCAACATATAGTCTCAATTGCTCATATGTGGAAAGAGGCTGAATATTATTCATAAAGTATATGATTATATTTGATAATATTTTCAATCCTAGCTTTGCTTTGGTATCCATTTGCTTTAGAATGTGTCTGTCATTTTCATTCAAGATATTTCAAAATCAGAATTTTAAATTTTTTTCTATGCAATATTTCAAAGGTTGATCACTTATTGCAACTGAATAAATTCAAATGATCCAGGTTTTGTCTAAAACTATGTATTTTTCAACAGTAAATTCCTTTAGAATGCAATGGCAATATTCCAATAAAATGTTTTTATGAAAGAAAATATTTTTATGAGAAGAATTTAATTTTGCCTGTGATTTTGGGAACTTCCTGAGGTTCAACAAGGCCAAGTTAGAGATGCTGTGCCTGGGTCAGCTCAAGCTGCAGTATCAATACAGGCTGGGGAATGAAGGGTTTGAAAGAAGCCCTGTCAAGGAGTCATTGCTACTGGTGGATGAAAGGCCAGAATTGACCAGCAATGTGCTCTCACAGCCCAGAAAGCTAACCATATCCTGAAGTGGCTCAAAAGTACTGCCAGCACGTTGAGGGAGTTGATTCTGCCTCTCTGCTCTGCTGTGAGTACTTGGAATACTGTATCCATCTCTGGGGTCCTAGCATGAGAAGGACATCAACCTGTTGGAGTCTGTCCAGAGGAAAGGATTCAAAGTTTGGAGCACCTGTGAGGAAAGGCTTAAGGAACTGGGGTTGTTCAGCCTGGAAAAGAGAAGGTTCTGGGAGGATTTTATTGTGACCTTTCAGTACTTAAGCTGTATCTACAAGAAAGACGTGGACAGACTTTTAAGCAGGGTCTGTTGTGACAGGACAAGGTGAAATAATGTTAAACTGAAGGTTGTTTTGGACTAGATATGAAGAAGTTTTTTTACAATGATGGTGATGAAAAACTGGAACAGGTTGCCCAGAAAGGTGATGGATGCCCCAACCCTGGAAACTTTCAAGGTCACATTGGACAGGGCTCTGAAAAACCTCTGCTCTTTGCAGGTGGGGGTTGGACTGGGTGACCTTTAAAGGTCATTTCCAGCCCAAACTATTCTATGGTACATACAGTTTTCGACTGGAACAGAAGTTTCAAATAAGGCTTGAGAAGACAAAGGGAAGACAGGGAAGTAAGAGGAAATGGAATAGTTTTATTTCTTCACCAGAATTTTCTCATCTTATCTGTGGAAGCAATTCCTAAAGGAATCTTCTTGTAGACTTCAATAAAAATCCCACTGAACAGGCAATATCAATAGACAAGATAGCAAACAATTAGTTCTAGTATTTTTATTCAAAAACTCACTTTATTTTATTTTAAGTTTCTTTTTAAATTTGGCTGAACAGTTCTAGAGAGTTCAAATTCTACAGTGGTATGAACCTTAGTGGGGAGTTCCCTTCGTGAATCTCCCTTTTAACCTGCTAAGTAAATAGCTTGAACTAAATATATGAATACTAAAGAACTAAAAGATGAGGTCAATTCCCTCATTTGATAGTTCTTGATTCCCCTACTGACTTTTAACAATAAAAATAGTCTAAATATATCTTACCATTGTCCACATTGTTTCATGGTATATAATAATGATTTTTATTATTTATTCTGTGAAAGCTGAATAAAGGCTGTCTCAACTATGTATTAACACAAAAAATCAATACCGTTCAATTATTGTGGTTCTCAAATGTGCCTTTGAAGATGCTGCATCCAAAGAAAATCTTCAAAAGACAAAGAAACACCAGGATGAAATGGCCTTCAGTTAATTCTCTGAAAAAAGTTGTATACAATACTTTAGTTGAGACCAATATCGTTTTTCTCTCAGGCACAACAGCTTCTATCAAGTATTTTTGTGAAAAAAGTATATAGACTCATGTCTTATTACTAGCTGAAAAACATGGAAAACACATTTCATAATCTCTCATTAACTGAAAACAGTATTTCTTTCACCAATCATGTAAGTCAGAAAGTAGATTTATTTGGTATCCCTTGGTACCTCTGTTCCACTTGGGTTTACCTATAGCCTGACAGAAAATAGGTAGATGCCTTTTAAATTGTCTTTTTTACTTCCCTAGTATAAGTGAGTCTTTACAGAGAGCTTCTGTAAATATAAATTACTGAGCTACATATGAAAAATAAACTTAATCTTCATGTCTTTATGCCTTTACATGCTGAATAACAACACTGTTTATGAGAATAGAGGAATAAAAATGGATTTCATGGTGAAGGAGCATTTTAAAGAAATGCCGAAATCATGAGGAAGTAGAAGTTTACTTTGATGGAAATATTGTAACATGAAAAAAATAATCTTATAAAGATAAAAAAGAATATAAATTACAAACAATTTAAAAGAATATTGAGGAAGTGGTTATGCACATGATGCACACAAAAGGTCTAAAAATACTTTACTATAAACTTCTTAGATTTCAAATCCAATGGTATAAATGGAGTAGAAAAAATGCATTGCAGATGTAAATTTTAGCGTCTGTTGCTACAAATAGTTTTCTGTATGGAGACAAACTAAATACTGTTGTCTTGCTAGTCCAGCAACAACTATCTTAAGATTCAAACAGATGTTCTTAGTTTTTTTTCCCCCACTGGTGCCAATATTCAGTATAACTTTGCCCAGAGGGGTAAGGGAACTAATAGACTATATCTGTAGCATTAACTTGCTGAGAAATGGTCCATCTATGCCAGAGATTTGCTTCAGAGAACACAGACTTTTATTCAGATTCTTTCCCCACGGTGCTCATCATACATATCCCAAATACCTATGAGTAACAGGGGTATAAATGGGATAAAGTATGTAATGGACTGATTCGCAATGTAGATGATTTCCCAGAGACACAAAGCAAATCTTAAAAAGTTTATATGCATACATTTTTCGTTACAAATTTTTTCAGCTTAAACGTACTGGATTGCAAGCAAATCAAGGTTCACTTACTCTCCTGAGCCATCATAATCAAGGAATAAAATCCTATTTTTTTTTCCCACACACATTAAAGAGATACGATAAAAAGTGCTTATTCCAGCGATAACAGTTATTTTTATGTCTCTTCTTTGTTAAAACTATTCCCTCTAAAGGAAAAAAGTAACTTGAATTTCATCAGTAAATGTATAAAGAAGGGTTGCAACACATCAGTGATTAACTGGTAAAATTCAGAGAAATATACAAGTCTGAAGAATGACTGTAAAAATGTAAACAAGATACATGGTAGAACTCATTAAAATAAAATATTTATGTTTGCAACCTGTGATATCTGGAGGATATGGATTTTCTTCTGAATGTTCTTTCCCTTAATATGAACTGTGCTTTGGGTTTTACCTATAAGAGCCTGCACAATTTTGGAAATTTTTTTCAGTGGGAGGAGGGGAAGGTGTTTGTTTTTTAAAAATTTCACTATCAAAAGATTGGGACTTTTCAATTTTTTAAACAAAATAATACACATCATCTTCATGTCCTTCAGAATCACTTTTTGAGCTCTGTTCATGGAGAATACATTTCTGCCAGTTGCCAGATAAAATATCCCATATAACTCATGGATAGCAAACTCACTGTGTTTCAGGTTTTGTACATACCCTATATATATGCTACTTAGAATGCTTGCACATAAACAATAAACCTAGCGAATAAATGTTTGTATCTTATGTACTGGAAATATATAGGACATCTTCATAGCAAGCTCGTTACAGTGCATCTGCATCAGATTCTTTCCATACACTCAGTGGAGTTGACCTTTGTATGCCCAGGATTTCTGAGTGTTTGGAAACTCTAAATATCCTCTAAGCAGATGGGTAAATGTTCAAAAATTCAAGGTTACAGAATATCATGCATTCAACCTACATGTAAATTCCAAGTGGCCAGTGAAGGTTTTAGAAAAATCTGAATGCACTCATGACATTTGATTTATGAAAATATTTGATGTCTAAAAGCTTTTATTAGCACAAGTTTGAAGAATTATTTTTTTAAAAGAATAAATACCCTGTATACAAAAAAGTGAGATGGAACTTTGATTAATGCCTATGTATTGGATAATGACCAGACACTTTCTTTTCTGGAAAGCATCCTACTTCTTCAGTCCCTAAAAAACATTTAGTCTTTAATGATACATATCTGGAAATTCATATGTCATAGGGAAATCTCCAGTTCAGAGTTCAAAGAAGATTGTGTATGTGCCAAAAAATATGGGACATCTTCCTGAATTTTTTATAAAATACTTTTTTTTTTTCCAAAAAGAATAATGTCTATTTATAAGTAACCCATGGTTTCTTTTGAAGGTGACCTAGTATGATGAACATCTGGTATAATTTTAATAATTTATCATAAAGGGAAGTAGATAGGATCTTATTAATATTCTTGTGAAACAATGACATATACTAGGGGTTCTGTCGTTTTCCTCACAAATTAAGAACCAAATGAGGAAAAGAGCCTCTGAGAAATGAAGGGACTTTTGTTTGTGTTATTTCCTTTTTTCTAGAAAACTTAAATAGTGCAAGTTTGGTTTGATGCAAATAAATATCCAGGATATTACACAAATAGTCATAGACAAGGCTTTAATATTTCAAGCTATTCCAAACTATTGTCTAACATCAACCATGAAACTGACCTGGTACTTGATGCTACTCAGTTCTGTACCTTCAGGTTCCCAGCTTTATTTCTAGGGCTTACTACCTTTTAACTTCAATATTTATTTTAGAAGTTCTTAGAGTCATTAATGATCTGTATCCATGCAATACCGTGCTGTTAGTGCTTTCTGTTCTTGTACTATTGTAGCCTATGTGCATTCCTGAAGCTTTTTTCTCACAGTTCAGCAATTTTCTCAGTAAACTTAAACCAAGATCACACTGCAGTTTTACATCTAACAATGCCTTCAATCAGAGGCAGCTGAGAAATAACAGGTGATATGAAAGTAGGCACAGAGAATAGGATTCCCCAAACACCAAACATCAAAATGCAGCAACAGGAAAAGGTCATGCATCCAGGCAGTTTGGGAGCCAGTGTGTCTTCCTTGAGGAAGCCATATAGTTCACATGAGGCACACAATTCTTACACCCTCTCAAGCTATAACAATCAGGCACATACTTTGACAGGCACCAAAAGCTTTGGTGTGACCTGTACTTGGTTCTGAACAAAACTACATTTTCTGAGTGTCAAAGCAAATTATCTCAAGGTAGTAACATCCAAGAAAAAACAAAAAAACCCCACACTTTCTATGCGTTATGGGTCACTGCAACTACAATATTGGTAGAATCACTGGTTTTGAACTAATTTTGAATCAAGAAAATCCTTCCATGGACAATTTCCAGAGATGCTAACCTTATTTCTCTGTGACCCTTCTCCTGTTCTTCAAGCAGACTGGAATGATACTCCAGTACTGACTAGTAACATACAACTCTGGACAAATTGTAACACTAAAAGAAGTGGAAGGGCATGCATGTAATATTAAAACAGGACCTACTAGTATCAGTAGAAGCTACTCCTTTGATTAAGCTAGGTATTTTATCCTGAAATTTATCACATAGTGTTTCATCTTGCTTCTTAGCCTATCCATAATCTGTGACTAAATTATTTGCAGGGAATATTTTATTCTTGTATGAGGCAGGTTAGAGCAGTATCTATAGTTTGAGAACTTCAAGGACCACAGGAATAACAACAGGGTTTTTACAGATTAAATCCATCAGACAGTTACAATTCCAAGTAAGATCTATGTTGCTCTCTGAGCATGTGACTGGCAGTTGTGGAGGAGGATTTGAAGTGCCTGCAAACAAACTGGTACAAGGCACTTTAGAAAGTAGCACTACTCTTTTTTCCTAATATTTTTCTTTTGAAATCTAGCCTGGCTTTAACAAGTAGGGCCTGTGCTGGGAGAGAATAGTAATCATTCCACATCCAAGGCAATGAATAAATCCTCAGGGGAGCTAAAGAACATATGTGAAAGCAATTGCTGTGACTCCATTTGAAAGGTTACAAAAAGCATTCCCCTAACACCCTGTCGTATTCTGATCTGCTGACTAACATAGAAACAAGAGTGGGACTCAGTTGCTCCCTTCCATGCCCACTCCTCACTCTTTGCCTTGTGCTTTCCACTCTTTCTGAGCACATCAAAGCCTTAGAGTTTGTGACAGCATTTCACTTGAGGCAATTGCGGCTAGTATGCTCTCTCCTGTACTCATGACAAGGTAACACTGTGTATGTAGCATCTTTACTCTGCAAATAATATCTTCTACACATCATTTTACAAAAATTTCAAATTAAATATGTGTGTAGAAATATTTGTTATGTTGAGAAAAATATCAGTTGCACAACACAAAAAACCTTTTCCTGGTCTGTGACTGGAAATGTTGAGCAAGGAGCAAGTTGTTTGTCTTTATCTACTTCGTCAAAATAAAATTATAAGACAAAATTTCACGATGTCTGTTGTTCTAGGAAAAATTTCAATCCATTAAATTAGTGATGGAGTTCTTTCTTGATCTTTTGAGCTAATAGGCTGGTAAACCCACTGAAAACCTCTTTCCACTTATCACTTGTATTAGTGCAGACATATGGCAAAACCTCAGGAACATCTATTATTTTAATAACTTGAATTTAGAAAAATGGTAATCGGTCAGCGTTTCTGTTTAACTCTTCTTGAAAAAAACGAGCTTTTTTGGTGGATGTTAAACAACAGTGAAAGATGTCTTTTCAACATGAATTATAGTCTCCAGAAGATTACAGATAATTTAATTTAAAAAACAGGATGAAAAAGCAATTTTGCAGAACAATAACAAAAAAAATCATGAAACTTTTCAGTTCAAAAGTTCTAGGAATTTTCGAATTAAGTACCTATTGTTTCTTAACTCTTCAATTAAAAAGTCAACCTTTTCTAGTTTTCTCTGAGATCTGCTTCATTTAAAATAGATTGAAATAGAAGGCACAGTATGGACTACAACAAGAGGTAATATAGTTGACCTATTACTAACCTCAAGGTTTCAATATTTACATTCTCAAATAGAATATGAATATAAAGGTATGTTTAGTATTTTGGAATTAAAAACAAAGCAAAACAAAACACAACAAAAGAAAAAGAAATAAAGTTTCTGAGTATCCTAATTACAAGAAGTCAGGTATGTTAAATTAAAACAGAAAGAAAGTGTTATTCAAGATACTTTGAGCAGTCTCAGATTTCAAAGTAGTATTCAATTCACAGTCAGTGAATTTTACTCTCTGCATTTGGCCGTCTCTCTGGTGTCTTACTTTTGGCCACCAAAACCAGAACTTTGAAAGTCAATACTCAGAGCTGAAAATGTAAGGCAAATAGATAGATAAGGCAAATATAAAGATAATTCTTGTGCCCTCAATAACTGTTTTAAACAAGGTTTATTTATAATCAGCTTATTGTTTTCTTATTTACACTTCATAATCTTGTGTTCTTCTTTCACATTCATAAAACATATGATTTTAGGCACATCATTGTAGTATGATGTTCTTTTAACAAATGTCATGACATTTGTCCTCCAGGCTGATTCCTATTCTCTTCCCTCATCAGCATTCCTGTTTGGAGGCTGTCCATGCTCTTCTCCTTATTCCTGTGCCAATTCATGACACCTGGCCACAATAACCTTTCAAATGGTGTAGGACGTGGAATTCCCTTGGTTTGGGATAATTTCAATGTGCAGTTAAAGCTATGTATGTTTGGACAGATGCCCAGGTGTTTCATGAGGCTCCATTCTCATTTATAATTTAAAAATCCTTTACCAAATAAGATAATATTTATTCAGATTTGATTTTTCAAGAGACATAGGCACAATTATGCAGAGATACAAGAGAGACATCAGGGCAGGAGGGATGCCAGAGAAGAAAAAACATTGAAGAAAATCAAAATAGCTACCTGGAACAGGGCAGGAGGAAAAGCAGCCAACCCAGACCAGACAGCAAGGAAGTTGAGGAGGAAGTATGACTGCAAAGGGACTGCAGATGATGGAGGAAACTATATAACAGCAACGGAGTAGAACTCGCAGTGCACTGAGCTCTTAACTTCTGCACTGCCCCTCACCTTACCAAAGGGACCAGATATAACATGGGCTGGGGAACTGGACACAAGGAAGTAGGAAGGAAAGGTGTTTTTCAAAGATATTTGTTTATTTGTTTCTTATTTATTTTTTTGAATTGAAACCCATAAATTTTTAATGGGAAATTAATTAAATTGATTAAAATTTCCTACTTCAAATACTTCTTGTCTCAGGACAGGTCTTCAGTCTTTTTAAAATAAAATATGTTGAACTTGAGAAACTGATGTAATGCTTTCCTTTCTGTAGAAATTTTCTTTAAGAATTTTGATAATATCCTCTTTATTACCAATTACACAAATAATATATTGATGAATTTGGTACAAATGGATAAAATGCTTAAAAGTAGGATTACTAGATCATTATTTTAGATTATTTATGTAATTGATATAAATGGTTTCACTGGCTATAATCCATAATTAAACATGATTTTCATTTTTCAGCAAATTACATTTTTAATGTATAATACCTTCTCTGTCTCATCTCATGGCTAGCATTTATTTCTGCAAATTATAAACCATCTCTTTCAAAGTGTGAATTATTTTTGAGTATGCAAAAATAAAGCAGTTAATGAATTAACATGACTTCTAAAATTAGATAGCCTCAAAGATATTAAAATTTTCTGTTGGTCAAAGTATACTTTTTCCCTAAAGATACCCTGTAGTTACATGATAGACTCCCCAAACAATTTGGCCAGTGACTTCACAGAATCACAGAATATTCCAATTTAGAAGGGACCCATAAGAATTATTGAGTCCAAATCCTGACTACCTCCAAGAGTCACACCATGTGCCTGAGAGCATCATCCAAATGCTTCTTGAACTCTGATAGGTTTGGTGCTGTGATCACTTCCCTGGGAACCCTGTTTGATTCCCAATCACCCTCTGGGTAAAGAATCTGTATTTAATTTCTAACTTAACCTCCCCAACACAACTTCAGACCTTTCCCTCAGGTACCGTTACTGGTCACAATGGAAAGAAAGTAAATTCTTTTTACTGTGACTTGTATTTATCATATATTTATCATATATTTATTCTATTCCCCTGTATTTATCCCATAAACACATGCCTTCAGAAAACTTTTCTGTAATTAGATGGGAGTTTCTTAACATATTTGACTTGTTCGTTCCTGCATCTGTTTACTTTTGTATCTCTTAAATACAGCCTTACATTTGTATTTCTGAACATGTAAGTCAGGATCCTTCTGCACCACTATTTTATTAAGTACTGACTAATCCAAAGATACCAGCCTAAGAGGCATTTTTACATGTGTTTTCTGAGACAAAAATAAAACCTATCAACAGATTATAAAAATAATGTCTGCTCTGCAAGACATTGATAAATAAGAGGTGGTTCATGAGAATAAACCTTAAGATAAATGTTTTCACATAGGGGTCAAGGAATCTTTTGATTAAAGTCAATAAAGCAGAATGATGCCTGGGAAGTGCTCTTTAAGGTCAGTGAAACTACAACCTAAATAGTCAAGAGAATATTTCAACCCCAAATTTATCATGGCCTGCTGAAGAGTTCTCCCTGCAGTTAATTTTGTATTTAGTGACTGGAGTTGATTTATATACACACTGTTGTAGAGTATTCTAACAAATATGTTATATTTATTTTCTTCTTGGGAGTGATGAGAGGAACATCTGTGTCCTACACAAATTATGGCATTATGAAATTAACTTTCAAAACTCCATAAAGAGATATGGTAGCTGCAGCAGCTTATTTATTTGTAACTGTATGGTGACCCAGGTAACTGAGTAGCTAGATTTGTTTACCTTTCTTCTTCTTGGCATGTGTGTCAAACATAAGAAAGTGCATAGAGAAATATGTCAAAATATGAGTAGTAGATGCAATAAACCTATAGTTTCATGTGATAAGTTATATAAAGTGAATGTAGTATCTAATACATGATATGTACTGCTAAGTTGTCAAAAACTCCAGACTATCTACATAGATCTACATGCACAAAAACTTACATAATTTGAGAGTTAGACCATACATATAATTGAAAATGGAGATATTTATTTACTATATATGTTTTTCCCATTCAGCTTTGTGGTTTGACAAAACACAAATTAGTAGGTTTTTAGCAGCTTCATATTATCTTAGAATGGCTGCACATCTGAAGGATGAAACTTAAGATGAAATACCTATCTGAATTACTTTAGATCAGGGTGATCTGAATTAGATAGTATTGCATGATAAAGAGAGAGAGATCTGTCATAACATTGCAATTTTCAAGACAAAGAAATAAAGATAGCTGTGGAACAAAGTTATCGTAATAATCCTTGTGACAATATGGTCCTTTCAAAAGAAGTTTGTTTGTAAATTTCTGCACTTAAATGACCACATTTATTGCCAGTTTTCTGTCTTAGTGACTTCCATTAGTAAGCCTATTCAATGGCAACTATGTCTACTCTAAATATTATCATATAATAATTCAGCATGATTTTTTAGTGGCATAGGGTCTTAAAATTACTGTCCATTATACTAAACAACTAGGAAGAGAGAAATGCCACAAAACGTTTAATAGAATCATAGAATGGCTTGCATTGAAAGGGACCTTTTAAAGCCATAAAGTTCTGGTCCCCAAGCGATGGGAAGAGATTCCACCTGCTAGATCAGATTCTCAAGGCCCCATCCAACCTGGTCTTGAACACCTCCAAGGATGGGGTATCCACAAGTTTCTGGGCAGCCTGTTCAGTGGCTCAATATTCTCTGAGTAAAAAAATATCTTCATGACATCTAACCTAAATGTCTCCTTGTAGTTTACCAGTGTTCTTCCTTGTCCTTTCACTATCTGTCTGTGTTAGAAGTTGCCCTCTCTCTTTTTATAAGCCCCTTATAAGTACTGAAAGGTCGCAATTAGGTTTCACCAGAACCTTCTCTTCTCCAGACTGAACAGCCTCAACTCGCAGTCTGTCTTCATCAGAGGTGCTTCATCCCTCTGTTTTTTATCTATGTCTTTCTTGCACTGAGGACCCCTGCACTGGATCTGGTACTCCAGTTGAAGTGTCTCAAGGCAAAGTGGAGGGATTGAATTGCTTCTTTTGACCTGCTGGCCACACATTTTTGATGCAGGCCAGAATGTTTTGACCTTTCATACTGCAGTCCTACCAATGGAAGTCAAAATACTCAAAATTGGTGATAAATAAGACTGCTTAAGTGCAAAAAAATTAGCAACAAGTAAACAAAATTTTTTGAAAGGAAAAAATGTGAATCCTGAACCACAGTGAATTTTCAGATAGTGCTACAGATGTTCAGGTTCAAGGGAGAATCAAAACTAGATAATTCAGTCATAAAACTTCTACATAAAGCTAAGCTACTGAGTCATTTGAATGTGAGAGGAAAATTAGTCAATATGGTACCATGCAATATAGTGCATACATGTACATTTTAAATTATAACTTAGCCTTTTGGTCAGAAGAGTAGAAGTACTGATTTTCTTCCTGTTATTTTCATGATCAGATCATATTTTCAATGAAAACAGTAATTTCAGTGGCTGGAAGATCAAGCCCTCTGTGAACATAACATTACTTAATATCAGCATGTGTTATTCACTGTTCCCTTTTTTTCATTTCTGAATCTCCTTTTGTTTCCTTCTTTCTCTTTTCATTTTTAAGTCCCATTTTATTCTAGTTGCTAGAAAATGAATTATTTTCCAGTTTGCTTTTCTTGGTTTTGGTTTTGGGGTTTTTTTTCTTCTTTTCTGAGGTATCAGATATTTAATATTCACAAATTCAGATATTGTCTGTTTCGGAAGAAGAAAACTTAAACAGTCACAGACCTTCCATGTGAGCCCACATTGATTTAAGACAGGGATATGGGTAGCTTGTCTTTTACCAAGACTGACTACTGATTCTCTGTGAGACAGCAGGGTTTAATACTTAGTCATTGAACAGCTTGTGTAATCATTTGCACCTACAAAACATGTCTAGAACTCTACCTTTGCAAAATACTATTTTAGATTATACTGTTCAGAAGGGAGGACTGGAAAAATATCAAGGCCAGCATTTTAGCCTGACAAACCCTTGAATATTGCTTAATAAAATTCTAAGCTTTAACTCTTGCTCTACTGAGACACTTGTGAAGTTAGAAGGATATATTCTAGAGTTTCTGACAGTGCTGCACTGCCTTGAGGATTGTTGGAGATCTTCCAAACCAATCTGTAACCTATGGCAAAAGAAGTTAACTCACCGAAAACTTGAAATAAACACCTCACTGCAAGTAAATATGAGCTTTCTTCTCACAATTACTGTACTAAGGCCTACTATTTTGTCACATTCTGCTGTGCTACACTTGGAAAGATTATTACCACAGAAAACAGAAAAGAAAATAATGCCAACTACATAAGTATTAAATGTATTTGCTGTACCCTCAAAGAAGTGACACGAAATATATTTGAAATGGAGCTACATTGTATATATGTTGGTGAGGGGTGGGAATATTCAGACAAGAAAAAGCAAAAACTGAGAAAGAGTGAGTTCTGCTTCTGTGAATATGAGGCTATCATTGTGCTATAAGCAATGCAAAGCTTTTGTGTTGTTGCAGATCAAGGAGTAAACACTGTAGCATACAAATGATTAAACAAACAGAGCTTTTTCTCTCAAAGGTCTTAAATAAAATATTGTCATATAAGTAGCAAGAAAAAAATAGAATCTGGAATTTGCTTAGAAGTTATTGTCACATTGTCAGGGGGGTACAGCAGAGCTTTCTTTATGGCACAGCACGATCTAATAGAAAATTGTGCTTCCTGTGCGTGGGCTCTGAAATTGTCTTCAAAGTAAAACTGAGATATAAGTAAAGAAATTCCTATTAGCTGTACAAAATCCTACTCTGCAAACTGTATAAGCATTCAAAATAGAGATGTCCAGTTTAATTCCAAAACTACAAGTAGATTAAATGAATAGTGAATATGGCTAGGCTATACGTGCTGGAAAGAACAGGTACAACCTAAAAGCCTGACAAGGGCTCTTTAGGAAGGACAGATAGGAAGATAAGGAGGTGGAGTTTCCCTTCATGTGAGACAGCAGCTGGAGCGGATGGAGCTGAGTACATGGAGCTCTGCCTGGGAATGTACGAGGAGCCAAATGATAGTTTATGGATCAGGATTAAAGAGTAAAGCAAAGGTGACATAGTAAGTGTCTTCTATAGGTCACCTGACCAGTAAGAATAAGCTCAGTCCCTCTGCAGACAGACAGGAGAAACCTCACTCTCACTGGTCCTGATCTTCATAAGGGACTTTAAACATATCTGCTGCAGGAACAATGCATCAGCATATAAACAATCTAGGGCATTGCTGGAGTGCATTGATGGCAACTTCCTCCTCCAAATAACAAGAGTCAGAGAGGAGGGGTGTTAAGCGGGACTTGATATTCACCAACAGGGACGGACTCTGGGGATATAAAGATCAAAGGCAGACTTGGCTGCAGGGATTGTGAAATGGTAGAATCCAGGATTCTGAAGGCAGGAAGGAAGGTTAAGAGCAAGCTCAAAACTCATATCTTCAGGAGAGCAGACATTGGCCTCTTCAAATATCTGCTTAAAAAAAGTCATATGGGATCAGGCCCAGGAAAGAATAGGGGCCAAAGAAATCTGGTTGATGTTCAAGGATCAAGTCCTCCTGGCAAAAGAGAGTTCCATTCTGATGGATAAAAAATCAGGCAAAAATGCCAGGAGACCTTGCTGGTAAACAAAGAGCTCCTAACCAAAGTCAGACACAAAAAGAAAGTATACAGAATGGAAGAAAAATGGGTAAGCTCAGAGGAAAACAGAAACATTGTTCAACCATCCAGGGATGAAGATAGCAAAGCCCAAATGGAATTCAATCTGGTTACCGACTTCAAAGACACAAGGGAGAGTTTCTGTAAGTAACTAGGTGACTAAAGGAAGATTATAGGAAATGTAGGCTTATCGCTCAATGAAATGGAGAACTTGGTTACACAGGAGATGAAAAAGGCTGATTTACTGAGGCCCTTGCCTCAGTCGCTATCAGCAAGATCAGTCTTTAAGATCTCAGGTCCTAGAAACTAAGAGGAAAGGCTGGAGCAAGAAATGAGTACCCTTGATGCAAGAAAAGCAGGTCAGGAAATACTTAAACCAACTTAACATCCACAAATCCAGAGGCCCTGATGAGATGCACTGAAGAGTGCTAAGGGAGCTGACATGTTGTTGCAAGGTGACACAATAATATTTGATCAATCAGGAACACTCTGAAAAGTGTCTGAAAACTGGAAAGGAAATTTTCATCTTCAAGAAGGGCAAGGAGCACCCAGGGAACTATAGACTGGTCAGCCTGACTTTAAAACCCAGGAATGTCATATAGCAGCTAATCCTGGAAAGTATTTCCAGGCACATTATGAAAAAAATCATCAGGAGGAGACACATGGCTTCACCAAGGGGAAGTCATGATTGACCAACCTGATAACCTTCTGTTATGAAATTACAGACTTTGTAGATGGAAGGAGAGTAGTGAACATTGTCTGTCAGAACTTCAGTAACATCGCTGAAACTGTCTCACATAAGGTCTGGATGAGCACACTTTGAAGTGTGTTGAAAACTTGCTGAATGATCCCATAGCAAAGTGATCTGTAGCCTGAGGTCAATTTGGAGGCCAGTACTTAGCAGTTTACTCCAGGGTATACTCAAACTCCAGCACCTTGGAGGAAATAATAACAGACACCAAGAATGATGTGGGCCATCCAGTTGGAGAGCAGCTTGGCAGAAAATGACCCGGGGGTCCCGATGGGCACAAATTTGAACCTGTGCCAACCATGTGCCCTTGCTGAGAAAAAAAGTAATGGTATCCTGGTCTGCATTACACAAACTACTGCCAGCATGTCAAGGGACATGTTACTTCCCCTTTATTCAGCACTGGTGACCCCACACCTGGAGTAGTGCATACAGTTCTGGGCTGCTCAGTACAAAAGAGACATGGACACAATGGAAGAAGTCCAGCAAAAGGCCACAAAGTTGATGAAGGAACTAGAGCATTTCTCCTATGAAGAAAGGCTGAGAGAGCAAGCACTGTTCAGTGGAGAAAAAAGGTTCAGTGGGGAATCTTAGGAATGCATGTGAATATTTGAAGGCGAGCAGCAAAGAAGCAGCCAGACTTTTCTCAGCTATGATCAGTGAGAGGACCAGAGGCAATGGGCACAAGATGAAAGACAAGAGGCTCTGTGTGAACATGAGGAAACACATTTTTACTGTGAAGGTGATGATCACTGGTACAGGTTGCCTAGGGACATTATAAAGTCTCCATCCTTGGGAGATATTCAAAAGCTGTCTGGACATAGTCCTGGCCAACAGGCTGTAGAGGGTCCTGCTTGAGCAAGGGAATGGCAGAGATAAACCATCTGAAATTCAATGAAGGCAAATGCAGGGTTCCGCACCTGGGAAAGAATAACCTCATGCACTAGTACAGGATGGGAGCTGACCCTCTGGAAAGAAGCTCCTCAGAGAAGGACTTGGGGATCCTGGTGACAAGGATGACCCAAGGGACTATCCATGACCCAGCAATGTGTCCTTGTGGCCAAGAAAGCCAATGGGATCCTGGAGTGCACTAGGAAGTACATTTCCAGTAGGTCAAGGGAAGTGATCCTCTCACCTGGAGTATTGAGTACTGTTCTGGGCTCTTCAGGAAAAGAGAGATATTTTGCTCCTGAAGCAAGTCCAGTAGAGGGCAACAAAGATGACTAGGGGAATGGACAATCTCTCTTACAAGGAAAGGCTGAGAGAATTGGGCCTTTCTCAAAAAGAGAAAACTGAGATGGAGCCTCAACAATGTCTACAAATACCTGAAGGGAGGATGTCAAGAGAATAGATCCAGGGTCTCTTCAGTGATGTCAAGCAGTAGGACAGGAATCAAGGGGCAAAAATTGATGCACAGAAGTTCCACTTGACATGAGGAAGAACTTCTTCACTGTGCAGGTGACTGAGCACTGGAACAGATTGCCCAGAGAAATTGTGGAATCTCCCACACAGAAGACAGTCAAGAACTGTCTGGACATAATCCTGTGCCATGTGCTATAGGATGACTCTGCTTGAGCAGGGAGGTTGGACCAGATGATGCACTGTAGTCCTTTCCAACCTTATCCATTCTACCATTCTCTGATATGATAGATGTTGAGGATGGATAGTGAATGGAAAAGAAGTGTAGGAAGTAGTGTGGAAATTGAAAGGCAGTAAATTCCTGCTAGCATTGCTGCTTTAGATTCCAGATTTCTAAGACTGAACATGTCACATGTTTGATGGTTCTTTAAAACCACGTAAACATCAGTAAATCTTAAGTAACTTTCTGTGGTGTGGGAGGAGGTGTATGTTTTAATGTCAGACTTTGCCTTGCCTTGCCTTGCCTTCCCCTTGCCTTTCCCTTGCCTGATAATAGAGTCTTCTATCTGTCCCTGTTTTCAAATATTTGCCTTCGTGGATAGCAATTACAATATCTCTCAAGGTGATCTGCTATTTGTCTTCATTAAGATAGCATCAATTGTTGATCAAAGTTTTATCTTCATGAAGATTTCTGACATAATTTTCAAGAGAAACTTTTTATTAGGTACCAAGTTTCCTTGGACTTTCCATATGGGAATTACGATAGCATTTATATCACAATCTAAATATATTTTTTAACAAATTGATTTGTACATTTGTGTTTATGGTGGAAATAACAAACATGAATAAAGTATTTAATATCCTCTGCAACAAATAATCAAAAACTGTGTTACATAGGCATACAAGTATCTAAATGGATTGAAGAAGTCTTGTATTGATCACCAAAAATTTTGTTTGTTCAGCAGAATTTTCTTATTGATTTTATACACTGTACAGTGAATGCAGAGAAATTACCCAAAGTCATTAATTTTAGCAATATGAGTAAGAAAATGTATTTTTGTTTTGTTCTACACTACCTTATGCTAAGGGCTCTAGTACAGTGTGTTTTATTTTACCAAGGTCATGAGATAGCATTGTGAAATTGATTTATTAATGAGAACTCAAAGGACTCCTCACAGGTGGTCACATGGTGACAGTTAATGCTATGATCTGAATAAAGAATGTACAGACTCATGTGAAAATTGGGGTCATAACTTTATTTACACCCGAATATAGTATATGCCTAGACAGAAGACTTAGGTAAGAAAAAGCAAAACAACAGAGTTCTGGAAAAAGGTTCTTGAATGAAAACTCTATTCCTTAGGGTTTTTTCTGTCTTTCAATTACTTATCTTTGTTTACTGGAGTGTTATTATAAATAAGTTGAGCAAAACTCACTAAGAAGGAATTGAGTAGGAGTAATATCACTACATGAGAAAATTGTATCTAAGCTAGCCATAGAATCATAGAATGGTTTGTGTTGGGAGAGACCTTAAAGATCATCTAGTTCCAATCTGCCTGAAGTGGGCAAGGACAACACCTTCCACTAGACCAGATTGCTCAGAGCCCCATTCAACCTGACCTTGAACAGTTTCAGGGATGGGGCATCCACAACTCCTCTGAGCAACCTGTTCCAGTGCTTCCCCTTCTTCACAGTAAAGAATTTCTTCCTAAAATCTCATCTAAGCCTGCCCTCTTAATGTTTACAACCACTACCCCTTGTTCTGTCACTATCTGCATGTAGAGAAAGTCTGACTCTCTCCTTTTTATAAGCCCCCTTAAGGTATTGGTAGGCCATGATGAGGTCTCCCCAAAGCCTTCACTTCCTCATGCTGAACAGCCCAAACTCTCTCACCTTATCTTCGTAGGAGAGGTGTCCCAGCCCTCTGATCATCTTTGTGGCCCTCCTCTGGACATGGTCTAACAGGTCCACATCTTCCATGTGCTGAGGACCCCAAGCCCGGACACAGTGCTCCAGGTAGAGTCTCACAAGGACACTGTAGAGTGGGAAAATCACTTCCACAGACCTTCTGGCCAAACCTTTTTTGATGCAGCCCAGGAATAGTTTGACCTTCTGGACTGTGAGTGCACATTGCCTGCTCATGTTCAGCTTTTCATCCACCACAACCCTGATGTCCTTCTCCACAGGGCTACTCTCAATAAGTTCATCTCCCAGTCTGTACTCATATCTGGGATTTTCCAAACCCAGATGCAGCACCTTGCACTTGGACTTGTAGAACTTCATTAGATTCCTGTAAGACCACTTCCCAAGTTTGCCCAGTTTCCCTGGATGGCATCCCATCCTTCTATGGCATCAACTTCATGTTGTCTGTAAACTTGCCAAGGGTGCACTCAATCCCACTGTCTGTGTCATTGATAAACATATTGAAGAGCACTAGTCTCAGGACAGAGCCCTGCAGGACACTACTCATCATCTGGATGTAGAGCCATTGATCACAAAGTCAGCACAGGCTTTTTCTTTAACCAGTGATGGGGAAAACCTCCATGAAAATAACAACAAAAAATAAGCTGCTCCCCCTCCCCTGATGTTCAAAAAAGTGGTCTATTTTTGTTTATTTTTAGTCTTTTAAATTAATGTGGTATTCCATTTTTTTCTGTTGTATCCATATTCCATACATGTGCATATCTGTATCTATGTGTATATGTATTTATATATACAATATATTGTATATATTCTGTATATTATATATACACACATATATACATATTTAGTTTCTAAGACAAAAATTATAAAATGTATAACAATTCAAGACAGCTGCTTGAATAATACTCTGAATAAAGTACTCTGAATTAGACATTTTATAAGATGTATTAATTTCTACAGGACAAGGATATTCTGCAGGATGCTTGTTTTTATTTTACTGTTAGTATTTCACTTTGAATGCAACATTTTTTGCAATATATGAATATTATGAAAACAGTTTCCTAATGTTAGATCATCAAAAATATTTTAATATATATATATTTCCAATTAATTACAATATAATTGGATTCCAGTGCAAGATAGAATTTTTTTGTCTGCTGCATTAATCCCAGAAGCAAAATTTCTTTCAATCATTCCATGTTTGGTTTTATTTCCTAGGTTATTACCCTGAAAGTTAACTACTGACTTTTGTTCATGCAAAATGCAAACGTATTTTGAAAATGTGATCTTCCTCTAGATATCTTGATATTCATCACAGGAGACTTTATGACCTAAAAAAAAATCAAACCTGTTAACTATGTATAAGAAACAGACAGCAAAGGCTTTACATTAGAGAGTACAATGCAACTTTTGTGGAATTATATTTTAAGTCATTTTTATTTGCATATGTTAAATACTTCTGCAATCTACTATAATTGTCAAATAAGATGAGATGATCCACAAAAATGAATTATCATAATTAACTGGCTAAGAAGCACGCCTCACTTCACTTTCCTTAGCCTGATATCAATGTCACTATCAGCTCTCTGCACATGGAGACTATTATTGTAACTGTCATAGAATTAAATGGAATCTATCCAGCAACATCTGGCTCCTCAGAAGAAAATATGAATAATTCCACCAGCTATCCCATCTCTGCCTGCTTATTCTAATTATGATGTAATGGAGGACATCAGCAGGCTGTGGACTTGGTGATTAACCCAGGGCAGATGAGAAATAGGCCTAGTGAGATGAGCAAGGCACATAGATCAGCTCAATCAATTATCTTTTTTCTCAAGCCTCTAAAACACAGCAATGACCTTGTGATGGGAAACAGTAAGTTACACTTGAACCCATTTAGGAGGTCAGATATTTCACAATACATTACAGGAGCTAAATTTTTGTTTTTCAATTCAGTTACACAAGAAGGAGTATTAAACAAGTATATAAAATGTACAAAGTGTATATATCTGTATATGTTTATATACATGTACATACACACAGACTTTGCAAGCCTCTATGTTTCTAATATAGGTCTTAGCTTGTTCACTTTCTATTTTCATCAGTTACCATATACAACCTTTCCTCCATTGTTTGGTTCCTATTCTTAAGAATCCATCTGCAAGTATTGAAGCAATTTAGAAAATGATATGACAATATAGTGACTAGGAGAAAGAAAACAAGCAAAAACCTTCAAATGTTATTTCCAGTCTTCACATACAAGTTTGGATACATCAACAAAATCTCACTTTTAAAGTATACTCACTTCTACTGCCTTGTGTTCTAGAGACTGTGGAGCTCATTTAATTCCGATTGCAGACCCATTTAGTTCCTCGTCTGTAATGTTATCATGAGCAATTGGACTAATGATCCTAGATTTATTCTGGTAGCATTCTATGCTGCCTACACTAAATTAAGCAATTTGGTGCAGTCAGACACTCATCCACATTGTTGTATTAGGCATCATTAGCAGAAAATTTTTACCATCAAAGCAGATATAATAGAATGGGGAATCTACATCCTAACATAGGTTCCTATACTGAGTGTTTTAAAGACAAAGTAATAACAATCAATCACCATAAAGACAAAGAGTAAACAAGGAGAATGAATCCAAGTAATTAAAATGAATGACTTTAAAGGAAGATGGAGGAGTTTCACAAAGGAAAAAAAAGTACAAGTTCTGATCTCCAGTGAATGTTTTGTGAAGAAAAAATCCCAGTCAAATGTTTCCACTATGAGCAGAGCTCTTTCTGCTACTTCAAGACAATGTAATCTTTCAGTCTAATTCTTAGAGCAAAATAAATGCCATAGGACTTAGCATTTTTGTAGTGCCAGATGCTGCTGCAAAGAGCTTCTATTAGTTTAAATATTGAATTGTTACTTAATAAGGACTTGTAAATACAATGATGGACTTTGATTTAATTTACTTATTTACTTTTATTGACTTAATACTTTTTGTCATCCATGTGGGAAGAAAGCCTTACCTGGAGCTAAAATCTTCCCTTCAGGTTTTAGTGGGCATAATAAAGAGGTTCGGCATTAAAGTCATATTTTTTATTTGATCCTGTATGTTATGAGGTCCATTGCAAGCAGGCTAGATTAAGAAAGGGACTCTATTACCTGCAAGTGAGGAACTACTACAACAATATTCTGAACTCCTGTCAAAGAATCCAATATTCAGAGTAGATGACAAAATTCAAAATAAAAATAAAAATATAACTTAACAAAGCCCCAAACTGAGAAACCCCCTCACCAAACACAGACACAAAAATTTATCATTAACCAAAAAAAATTTGAACAATGAAAACCCCTTCAAATATCCTTGAATTTGGTGAAAAACTCATTTTCACTACCAGTTGTCACTTCCAAGTAATCAAGCTACCTCAGAAATCTGAGCAGACCATAGACAAAAGTGCTCCTTTCACTCTTTTGCCCCTTGACTACAGTGAAGTTTTGTAATTTCAGGGGTCTCAGAAATTGTGGTCATTCTAGAAAACAGACAAATTGCTGTTAGCTCCCGTGACTGGCTAGTAGCCTTCATATCACTGAAGCAACTTGCATTTCATTTACTTAGGCTGCAATGAGAATAAGAGTAACCAGAGAAAGGCAATTGGACCTATTCTATTATAGACAGAAAATAAGACCTTCTGAGCTTTTCCCTGCTGACACTGCTGAAAACATGGGGGAATGAAATTCCTGAGGAAAAATAGAGTTGTCCTACAAAAATGCAGAGCTTTTTTTCTTGACAAGTAATATCTAAAATCAGAAATATTGATCTGCCTTAGCCTGTTGTTTTGTAACATTTTCACTAACTTGAGATACAAATGTAAAGAACAGTTATGTTTCAATTGAAAATGAATTCTTGTTTTCTTATTTATTGAAAGAGGATACCAACATATTTTACTGTCCTTATTGTCAAGTCAACATTTGTTGATTGAAAGAGCATAATAACTGTCTGAACGAATAAATGCTAGAAAATTATCTTCTGGAACATTAAACTTGTTTTTTACTGTAAGTTTCAGGTGTAAGGGTAATGCTCCATTGGTGGGTTGACTCATAGGACAATCTAAAAATTAAATTAAAAGGTAATGAATAGTCAAAAATAGAATTTGATTATGCCCAGAAATCACATCTGAAAATTTCTGGTTTATTAATGCAGGAATCATGAAGAAACCCTCCAGATATTATATTTTCAATATAAATTTGTGAAAAAGGATTGAATTTTTGAACGTTTCTGTTTTCTGCTCTGTTTATTTAAGTAATATAAAAAAGGATGAATCTGATAATCATAGTTTGGTGTTAAAGTGAAAAACATGGCAAGAGTTTTTCCATGAAGAAGCTCTCTGCAAAAAGAACAATTTTTTTTTCTCATCTCTTCCTAGCTATGCAACAAAAAATAAGTCTCACATTAACATGAGGTTTTAGCTGGGAAAGGCACAGCTTGAATGTGTGGAAAAGCTCTTATATTAATATCGAATTGGCAATATGTTTTTTTTTTTTGTTTTGTGATTACAAGTGTTTTCTCTGTCCCATTTTTTAGTGAAAAGCCCTGCTGTTTACTTGCCACATATAGCAAGTGTTATGTCCCCCTACAGCATAATATGAAACATCCTGACACACTTGTTTCAGTTCCCTTGATGGTGCTTTGAACTAAAATGTTTATTGGATTCCCTCCAAGCCTTAGTAACATAATGTCTATAAGTCTTTTTCATATGTTCTATTATTAATACCTATTTTTTTATAATACCAAAAAGGAGCTCAAAATTGGAATTTTTTTAGCAAAAAAAAAAAAGGAGCTTTTTTTAAGATTTAAGGAATTAGTATTATCAGTTTCAACACATTCTTTATTAAATGAACTTTGCTATTTATTCTGCTGAAGAAACTAATATATTAATAAAGCAGTGATCTTTTCAGGAATGGCAAAGTCCTTCAAAAAACTGAAAGTGTATTTGTTTAATTTTATTTATATTATTTGTATTGTATTGCCTTATTCAATACAGTAAGTGTGAGTTGAATCCACTAAGAACAAAAGCTCAGGAGAAAAACAAACAAACTTTGAGTTGAATGATATAGAAATTTATTTATTAAAAAGTTTTAACTTTGTTAAGGACAATGTATTCTTCACCTCAGCTGCCTATTAGTACATACAACATCACAAGTGACAACAGGAGAAAAAGATGTACCCTCCAAGGACTTATGTGAGCCTGATGTTATGTAGCCAGCCTGGGTGCTATTCACTCTTCCTGGTCTTTAATGGCCCTGAATGCCAAGACCAGTCACCTGGAGTCAGATGATCTGTCCATGTTTATATAATACTGCAGGTAACCCAAAACTTAACAGAGTTAAAATATTGGCCACTAGAATCAGCTGACTGCAGTCAGAACTTTTGCTTTTCAAAATTACTGCTTTCAGAAAAGAGGTGTTTGTCTCTGCGAAATACAAAGAACTACAAAGGAACAGACAAAATAAAGAGGATTGGAAAGCCTTCTGAAGGAGACTTTGGTGTGGTTTAAATTGACAATGACCAGAATGTTTCTTTCAGTTGTCTAAGAACTTTTTACCTGTTTTTCTTCACCAAACATTTATTTTACAGTCTCTCTATTTTTCATCAAGATATGTAAGCATGATTCATTAGTTGAACAATACAATGAGAGTAAGTGCAGAATCTGTTATGAAGTATTAAACTAACCCGTAGCCTGGAGGTTTAGTTTATTTGTTCCACTGTCTTACAGGGAACACATAGAATACTTCCAAAATCTTGCTGTAAGAATTTGAATTGGCATTTTGACTTTATGTATCATTATATATATTCTATCTTTACTTTTACTATTTCAGTAGTTTACGGGGGTTTCCTAATTTTTCATTAAACACCATTCAAGTCTTCTAACTTAATTCATTTTTTATATTTCTGCATGATGCAGCATTTAACATTCTTCAGTAGAAGCAGTGCTTGACTATTTTTCCAAAGTTGCTTGGATAATAAATTTTTAAAACATTTCCAGTTGCACACAGGTGAAATTGATGAATGTTAGCATTCCATTCTGTGATACAAAAATAAAAGCAGCACAAAAAGTTCAGTAATTGACAATCTTTCCTGGCAATGGAATGTCATGTATAATCATCACATTCTGAAACTGTATCTGTGCATAAAAATGCAACATATTTACTGGAATAAAAGGCAATGAATAAAACAGAATTAATAAATTTTTGTATCCTTATGCAAAAAAATTATGCTTTATTTCCATGGCACCAATTTAGCATTTCTAAAGGAAACACGGTAAACAAAATATGTCAAGTGAAGTACTCAAGAACATTACTGCTTTTTTACAGTCAACCTTAAATTACAAGCATTCAGCATCTTTCTCATTCAAATGAAAGTCAACTCTAAAACAGATATTTCCGTGGTGCTACATTGCTGAAATGTATGTGGTGTAAAACTTCTAGCAGCCATGCTCTTTGAGTCTTTTGACTCACACAAATGACTGGCTTAAGCCATTCCTTACTGTTAAATGAAATTGTAAGACCGTTATTGATGAATCTGTCTCTCCAAAGGTATATATCTCTTAAATTGTTAAGCATAAAGACAAAACTAACCAAAGCAAATAGCTTTTCTCATGAATTTGTTAATTATGGTATGTTATCTGAAGTATATCTGAATTGAAAACTTCTAAACTTGCAAAATATTTTTTTAACCTTAAGTCATTTTTGAATATTGTTTTTTGAGTAATTCCTTATTTATACTGGGTTCTATTAGCAAAACAAAACAAAACAAATCACTTAAATCCTGCTTTTACTTTATGTGACTGATTTGTGGCTTGTAAAGCTCACTGGGAAGTTTCTTCTTTGGTAAAGCCTTTGACACTTGCCACAGCATTCTCCTAGAAAAAGTGGGGGCTCATGGCTTGAATAGTTTTTTTGAGTATATGTATAATTAAGAGATAATTTTTAATCATAGAGTCATGGAATATATCAATTTAAAAGGGACATATAAGGATCACCGGTTATAAATTACTGCTTCTCACAGGGCTACCTAACACTAAACAATATGACTAAAGTCTATCTGCTCCTTGAACATTGACAGGCTTGGTGCCATGACTACTTCCCTGGGGATCTTGTTCCAGTAACTTTAGTTGTTGAAGAAACCACGTGTGTCCTAAGAGAATATAATTTTAAATTCAGACAAATGATTTCCTGTTTTCTTAAATATAAGTTCTCCCCTAGGAACTGCATTTTCCTTATTATGCCTTTATTTACCAAATCTAACAAACAAACTAACAAACAAACCAACCAAGCAACCAACCTCTCAGCTACATCTACAGTTACAATGAAGACACACCTTGGTGTTACATTAAGTTATCTCCATAAAAAAGCCTCTTGAGGCACTTCTTTGTAAAGATGGTGGTCAGGGATTTTAACAGTTCTTGGATTTTCTCTCTGAACTATTCTTTTTTTTTTTTTTTCCAGTGTCCAGAATCACTTCAGAGGAGTTATTCTCATTCCTAATGTCTGGCATATATTTTGACTCTTGTACATTTAAAGTGGTATTGTAAATTTGGCTCTCTGCAAAAGTGAGGATGATAAGTTCAAGTCAAAGATGAGTTTGAGAAAAGTTTTTAACAGTTCCAAACAACTGCCAGTAACCTTAACTCAGAATAAAAGGAGGCTCAGGGTGTTGAAAATTTCAGAAAATATTGCTCCTTTTCTTTTAAATATTAAATGCTTACAGGATATCAATAGTCTTAGAGCTACATCAAATGCAGAAAGTATTATAAGAACTGTTTCTTCATGTACTCCTACAAATCTCTCAGGAATTTAAGAGATTTCCCTGACTTATGCTGCTTTAAGTCTCTGGATAAAATATCAAATAAAATATGAAGATACAGTTTATGAAAGATTGAGAAGGGTTATAAAATTTGATTTACTGTAAATAATTCATGATGCCCTTTACAGCACTGTGAAATCCTTTCTGGCAGTTCTAGTTTTGGTTATAAATACGCATGCAATGAATACAGGATTATTTTACACAGATAAGTTTTCTAATTGATTGTACACGTGTACCAGTGATATGTGTTTATTAAGAGATGGAGATAACATTCTACTTGAATGTATGGAAATGAAGTAACAACAAATTTGGGATGAAATTGAAACTACTGTCATATTAAAGTTCTGTGAAATGCTGCATTTATGAATCAATTCTGGAGTTTCTTAGTTCTGAAAATTCTCAACAATTTTTTTATATGTATTTGCAAGACTTTTTACTTTGCAAATATGCTTTGCTCCAAACCTATAATATTATATACCTACTATAATATTTGCATAGTTTTCCAAAAAAAGGACTTTATTAAAAAATGAAAAAAGTTTGAAGTTTCTTTTTCATCTTGTAGACATTGTTCAACTACTGCAAAACACAAGATTGCTGTGAAAATTCAGAACTCATATCTTGCTTTTTGAATATATCTACCATAATTTTGCAATTCATACTACTTCTTACAAGTTACTACTTATGGACTCTTTGTCTCGTTACTTGTGACTCACTTGTACTGTTGCAAAAAACCCGCCACAAAACAAAACAAATAAAAACAAACAAACAAACAAGAATAAAAGTCTATCTTTTCCCTTTTCATTTATCCATCAAAATTAAACAAAATTGGGAATTAAAAATGCAAACTATATGAACAACAATGTATAAAAACATGAAAAACTTGGAGACATATTACAGTATAAAAAATTGGGAGATTTGGATGAACAGCTGAAAAAGGACTGGTAGCTCCCTTGCCTTCCATGGCATTAGTGTCTGATGCTATTCTTCATCGGTGTGTTCTAAATGATCAAGAATCACATAAAGGAACATATGACCAATAAAAATGAAGCAAAGAAGATTAGTGAACATGTGATAAGATTAGAGTAGTGGGAAAAGAAAAGTGCTAGAAATGTGAAAGATGGTTTTAAAACCCTTAGGGTATATGAAGACATAGATATGAAGAATGTACTACAGCATCAAAACATACTATATATACATATAAATGTATGCATGATATGTATAAAAATAATAGGAATCATAGTGTCAAAAAAAGTAAACCTGTACAAAAATTCTGTTGACAGTACTTGAATGTGAATCTCATTTTCCACTTTCCTTAATCTTCTGGAAGCTGAGGCAAGTGAAGACTGATTTTCTTTCTTAGAACATTTGTCCTCTTGGGAAATTTCTCAGTAATAAAAAATATTGACATGCTCCAAGTAAAAAGTTTCAATATAGTATTTAAAATGCTTATTCAAACAATGCCAATGTTCACTAAACCTGCCAGCTGAAATAGCACTGGAAGAAGTATATAAAACAGTATTAGTACAGATGGAAAAATATTACCATGTATACACTGTGGATCCTTAACATGATACATGGTTGCCAGAAATTTAGATATGTCAGAGAGAACAGAGCTTCATACACAAAAATCTATCATTGGCATAATATAGAATTTTAGTTCTTGCTTAAGGACTTGTGACTAGGAAAAAAGATGCCTCATTTAAATTCAAATACATATATCTTTTCCATTTATGATAGCCACAGTCTCTGTGTTGCTTGTGTTATTTGAAAGGAAGTAAACCAAAAAAATCACACTTCACATCTGCAAGGAAAAATATATCTAAACAGGAAGAAATTATGATGCTGAAACAAATATGGGTTATCATGAATAAGTAAACTTTTTAAACTTAAAATGAGCTGTTTCTGTTTATTATTTTCTCATGCACGGATGTGGTGACTGTGAAGGAAAGCAATGCAATGTTGTTAACGCAGTGCTAGATTCACTTGTCATTTCTAGTGAAAAGGGGGTAACTCAAATGACGCATGAGAGAAAAAAGGAGATCAGTTTTGTGATTATATCTTAGATCGGATTAATATACCACATGCCAGACTTGCTTGTGGAACCCGTGTAACTGCAGCTATCTCTACAAAATCCTGTTCCTTTTTAGTTCTCTTCATCCCTTCCCAAATCCAAGAGAGACAAGTAAAAACACTTCAGTTGTTAAATCTCAGGCTAAGGTAATGTAATAAAAGAGCAAAATACATGGTCTAATCTGAATCTGAATATCTAAAGTTGAAAGATGGTAGGCAGCTCGAGTCTGCTGCTTTGCAATTAATAAATCTTCCATTCAAAGTATGAAAAATATTGAAAAGTTACATTTATATTTACTAAGTGCTAATTTAGGCAGATGTTCTAGATGAGCCTATCATACTTTGGTATCTAAGTTAGGTGTCTGTCGTTCAGTTATGATTTTTGTTTGAAGTCTCAGATATTTGACAATGGGAGGAAAGCAGCTGATATGAATGAAAAATGAGGACACTGCTCTGCTAAATTATTACATTGTTTCCTTCACCTGTTGTGGTTTAGGAATGGTATTCCCCAATTTAGTGCTCCCACTCACACCACACAGGCAGTTGCTTCCCCTCCAGCTGGATGCATGAAAGGCAAAGTTGAGACAAGAAAATCTCTCTGGAAACAGCAATGAGATAAGAAAATGAACAGTAATAGCAGCAATTATAACAGAACTGTACAAAGAGAAGCTGATCTATATACAAAATTCTCACCAAGCCTAGGATGATGAAAAACAAAGGCAGACAGACTTTTCGCCCACCATGCTTTCCCACAAGCAGAAAAAATGCCCTTCCTCCCAAAAGCAAGTTGTTTAATGTCTTAATAAGTTCTGCCAGCAGGGTCCTTTTGCACCTGGCTAATTAGGCCCTAACAAACTGAACCAGAAGAGGACGAGGCAACACTTCAATTAAAGAGGCTATAGCTTTTGGTGGCATGGGATTTTTTTTTTAATCTTTATTGTAACCAGTCCCCTTCAATAGCGAGAGAGAAGAGAGAGAAGAGAGAGAAGAGAGAGAAGAGAGAGAAGAGAGAGAAGAGAGAGAAGAGAGAGAAAACATTGGGTAAGGGCTAGCTAGTACTGCATATTCTTTACAGACAATTATCAGAATAAACACCTTTTTTTCCCTTCTTCCCATTTTTTTTTATTTGAGTTCTTTTCTTTCTACTAATTTTTGCAGTTTCTAAACTCCCAAAATTTTAAAGGTCATCCCAGAAGCTTTATATAATGCATAAGAAAGTTTCTGCTGCAAGAAGAGGATAATCTGAGTTTTACCTGTCTGGTTGTAATTCATATTTTTAAAGTGCTATACTTTGAGTTTGCATACAAAGGATACCTATTTCTTGACCTGATACAGATTTCAGGTTTATGTGAGTATACTTTTCCTTTCTTTTATAAGAAAGAAGACTGTGTAGAGGTGAAATTACTTTTTTTTTTCAGTATTTTTAACTTGCTTTCAAATACAATGCATTTCTGGTGCAGAAATGTCACATATAGTACAGTGAAAAGGTAACAGGAAATTATGTAATTTCAACTTCAACAAGTTGAATGCAGAGTATTTTTCAAAAGTGTCATACAAAATACATTTAAAATAAAATGCACTTTCTAGGGGGGAAATATGTTTTTATTGTCAAATTCAATCCTTTTCCTTGAAATTTAATAACTTTTATTTTTTCCAAGTATAAAGCTTTGGCTATTATGTATAAATAATGTTCAGTTTCTTTGTAAAAATAAATTATGATTTCTGAAAATCCTAGGTTTATATTTGTCATCATCAGAAATCCAAGCTGAGTTTAACAAATGTAGAAGTTTTTTTAATGTCTTATTATGTTTGAAAAACTACCAAAAACATCCCAGAGAAGTCAAAATCATAAAACAGGTAACAAAAAAATCATTAAAACGTGAGTCTTTCACTTAAAAGTAGAAATAAAAATACCCAAATCTCTTAGTTTAAACTTCTGTCAAATCACGATGACTTTTTAATAACAAGAAAATAATATTGATTGTAAAGTTGATTTACTTCCTAATTTCAGTTACTAAATGAAACAAATCAATTTAAGTTAATATAATGGTGTGGTGGTTTGACCCCAGCTGGATGCCAGGTGCCCATCAAAGTAGCTCTATCTCTCCCCTCCTCAGCTGGACAGGAAAGAGAAAATACAATTAAAGGTTTATGAGTTGCAGTGAGGACAGGGAGAGATTACTCACCAGTTTACATCATGGACAAAACACAATAGACTCAAGGAAAGTAGTTGAATTTAACAAATCAAAATCAGAACAGGATAGCGACAAATAAAACAAATCCTAAAAACACCTTTTCTCCCCCACCCCTCACTCCTTCTTGGGCTAACTTTATTCCCACTTCTCTACCTCCCTTCCTCCATCGTCTTAGGGAGACGAGGAATGGGGTTTAGGGTCAGCTCATGACAGTTTTTTTATGCTGCTACTTCCTCCTCAAAGAGAGTTCTTTCCTTGCCCCAGTGTGGGGTCCCTCCCACGGGAGACAGTCCTCCACAAACTTCTCCAATGTGAGTCCTTCCCACAGGCTGCAGTTCTTCATGAACTGCTCCAGCATAGGTCCCTCCCATGGAGTGCACTGCTTCAGAACCAGTGTGGATCCCCCACAAGGTCTGCCAGCAAACCTGCTTCAGTGTGGGCTCCTCTCTCTACTAGTGTGAGACAGTGGATATTATTTGATTATTGAGTCAGGATCAACTGAAGTCTCTGTGTGGTAGGAAGTGCAAGGCTGGAGCCCAGTGAGCAGCCCCAGAATCAACATGGCTGGGCTGGAGCCCACATGAAGGAGCTATCAATCAAAAGGGCAGCCTGGTATCCCACCCACACCACATCCCTTGAGCTTCTGATTGGCTTCATTGCCCCTCACTCTGGCCTAGAGGACACTGATTGGTCAGTAGCCAGATGTCCCACCTGGGAGGCGTGGTTCACAGAGGGCTAAAGCACATAAATAGAGGAGCATGGTAGTCTTCATCTTGCCTTCCCTCTCTTGGGATCTATGTTGGTATGTGAAGCTGGAATTCTTTTGAGGTAGTTATTTTTCACTTAGTATCTTTTCTCTCTATTTCCTTCCACTCTTAATCACTTTTCTTTCTTAATATTTTGGGTAACTTAAAATCAGTGTGTTGGATTCTTCTAAGTTATGTGGGTTGGTGTGTACTACATCAGTGCTTTGTGGAATGCTCTACCATGGTTATATGTTATCCTTTTAAAGTTTTGCCAGGATTCCTTATTTTATCCCTAAATTTAAAGGTGTCTCTTGGGAAAAACATTCAATTAGTAAATAAATACCAGGTATCTGAGTGGGAGCAACCCCATGCAACAGTACAAGCTGAGTGTCAAATGACTGTGAAGGAGCCCTTGTGGCATGGAAATCCATCAGCCTCATGGGTCCCAGTAGGAAGAATGTTGCCAGCAAGTCAAGGGAAGTGATCTTTCACCTATGCTCAGCACTGCCTGATGTATTGTGCCCAGTTATGGGCTCTTCAGTTCAAGACAAAGATGGACAAATTGGATATAGTCCAGAGTAGGGCAGCAGAGATGATTCAGACACTGGAGTTTCTGACAGAAAGAGGTTCAGAGGGCAGGGGCTCACAGCTGGAGAATCAGCTACAGGATTTCATCCCAGGGGAGAGAAGGCTCATGGAAATCTTGTCACTATGAATGGGATGGAATTACAAAGATGAAACTAGACTCTTCTCAGTAATCCCCACTGACAGGACACATGTCAGTAGACACAAATTAAGACACATGAAATTCCGTTCTTCTGTTTATTATTTTCTTTAACTGTGAGAGTGATCAAGCACTTGCACAGGATGTACAGAGAGGCTGTGAAGTCTTCAGTCTTGGAGATATTCCAAACCTGAGTGGCTATTTCCCTTGAAAACCAGTTCTAGCTGCCCCTGCTTTTGTATAGGACCAGGTTAGACTAGACAAACTCCAGAAGTCCCTTCGAGACTTAATGATTTTAGGCTTCTCTGTGTTTTTTTGGTCATGTGCTTTCATGAAAAAAAAATTAATGCAGATCTGAAAAGAAATAAAACTCTTAGAAAAACCTACAAAACGTTATACATAAGAGTCATCCAGTTATTTAAGAAACTTCCCTGTCCAACTGCTCAGGAGCCAGTCTGGAAGTCACTCTTATGCAACCTAAGATCCTCCATAGCTACACACACTAACCTCACATGGTCAGACCAGGTTTCCTTAACAGCTTGATCCCAGGTTTCCCATAGCAGAGTATCAGATGACTAGATACTTAAAGTTTAATCATGATGTGATAACTATATAACAAAGTAACAGCTTGATCTGGTGCCTCCAAGGAGTGACCCTGAACAAGGAAACACCTGGGCTTTTGTTATCCTCACAGTCTAAGTGCTGGAAACTCTGGGGGTTGGCTCTGGCCCTGTCTCTGAGTGTCCTGTCACCTGTCTGGGACTCAGGTCCCTGAGCCCTTTGTTATGCAAAGAGTCACCAGTTTATTGCCTCTTGCCTTGGACTTGGACTCCTGCCCCACCAGAGCTCAATGTGGAGCTCACACTGTCACCTAAAATAGTCGGAAAGAAATGAAACCCTTCAACACTACCTTTTAAGTGAGTGTGGGGTGATGGCCTCTGATAAGGCCTGATGGGTTGAAGGAGATGTCTCAGCCCCCTGGAGGGATGCTCCTAGCCGAGGACAAAGGCATCATGCAAAGCT
>JAOXXN010000001.1:56709736-56722496 GCA_026770055.1 Myrmophylax atrothorax
CAGCTAATAACTTTTAATTAATACAGTTAAGACTAGAAATCTTTGTATTTCTGTCTCCCTCCCTTTCATGTGACAGTGAGCCAAACATGATTTTATTCTGGCCAGAGACATGTAGTGAATCATTCCAGCTACACATGTCCCTTTCAAGATTTCTCACTTATTTATACATTTTTAGCAAACAAATAAGTTAATAGTCATTGGTTCTAAGTTACACAATTTGCATCATTTATTAGTATTCTATCTTCTATTGATTATTGATCTCTCACCCTTAATAGTAGTTGGTCCTCTTACCATTTTTCCTCAGACAGAGTCTCCAACTTCCAGTTTAATGTCTTTGTTCATCCCCTCTGTATCTGGTTACTCCCAACATGTTAATTTAAGATCCCAGATATCCAATCTTCAGCTCCCTCAGGCTTAGTTTGTTGAAGTTTATCAGGCCTAGTCCAGGGAAACCCAAAGCCTGGGTGATTTAAAGATCAAATAAACAAGAGAAGTCTGTGAAAACAATCCATGCCACCCACTGGTGGACAAACCCATTACCATTTAAAATAATCAATTAAAAAGTTACTTAAAACTATTAAAACAAAAAGAAAGTTATGTCATTTCTAATAACACTGCAGCTTGCATGCTGAGCCATCTGCATCAAATGTAGTCCTCAATACAGTTATAAATTGTCAAATACATTTTTTTCCTAGTGCATTTATTAAAATTTTTGGAATTATGTGGTTTGCTTTCTACTTTCGTAATCCTTATAACAGAATAGTGTGTGTGTTGTGTTTTCCGTTTAAATATTGCAAATTATGGTCTTGTTTCTTACTGCATTAAACAAAGAACTAAATGTTTGCTGACACATATCATACATTTGACTACATGTGTGCCTTCCTCATATGAATGTGAAATTCTTGACTTGCAAGATCAAAGTATCCTTGCAAACTGTCATTGGATTATTTGTCTAGAGTCCTAGAGAATCCATGATCTATTCCTCTTATCAGTCCATTCCTCAAAATGATTAAAGAAACAGAGGTGATGGATCCTGCTTTTGCCCAGAAGACAAGAATAAAATTCTCCACCCTGCAGAACTGTGGTATCACTCAGTCTTGTGGAAAATTTCACAGGATCCATTCAGAATAACAGGTGAGAGTCAAGCTCTCAAAGCAAATATCCTCAGAGTATGAATCTTGCTATGGATTTGATCTTGGAGATTAAAAATGTGAAAAAATCATTCTTCAGATTATTGTGTTCTTCACTTTTTTTCAGTGTTCAAGGCCCTGCAGCTCATTTACTCTGGAAATTCATATTTACATATGCACAGTACAAGGGATTCACTGAATGTTTAAATATAAACTACAGCATAGGCATACCATTATATCACTGTGGAGTTCATAGCTCCCTCTGAACTGTGATTCAGAACTGGTTGATGAGCAAGTAACATAAAGCCAAAGTAGTAGATTTGAGTAAGAAAGAGTGAAGAGAATACTCTTAGACAGATGGATGACCTTTTGCCTAAAGAAACACACATACATTTTTTTTTCCTGTTTCAGAAGTCTTACATCAGCTAAATTGCCATTTGTATTCCAATACTATACCAATTTGTGAATAGAACTTACTTCTCCAAAAGACTACACAAGGTAATAATTTCTGGTCAGTAAAGCAAGGTGAAATCTCAAAAATATGTATCTTAATTATGCAGCCTGCATTTTCCCTAGTCTCCCATTCCCCTTTAATTCCAGCGGAATCATTTGATCATCATCTCATATTTAGGTCCAACACACTTTCTCATTTGGAACACAAAATACTCTTTGGACTCAAAACAGTATCATATTACATGTACCCCCCAGTAGCACATATTCCAGGCAGCGTGTTCACTTATATTGCTTTTATATCCATTCACAGGAGATATTGTCCCTTTCTCTAAGACTACAGAATGATCACAGTCTATTGCATCCGGGGATGAATTATTAGAGAAATGCATACAACATTTCCCAATAGTGACATGAGATTCGGGATTAAAGGCGATTGTTAGTTACTTGCTGATTGAGACAAGGATGACAAGTAACTCAGGGGGATGGAGGGGTGGAAGAAGCCAACAACCAGACCAAACCAGAACAAAATAATAAAAATCAAGTTTATAAATATAAGTTTAAAATTAAAGTTTCAATAAACAAGTTGAATTGGAAGAATCTACCAACACTGCTTAACACCTTGGATGTAGTTTCCCTCATTCTAGAAAGACTTATGTTGTGAGGGTGAGTCACTGGAAACAGGGGAATCAGTCTATCTCAGAATTTATTTCAGAAGGGACTCACAGATCTAGCTGACTGCTCTGAAAAAACCAACCAACCAAACAAAGTAAAACCTCTCTCACCTGTTGCAAAAGCCTAGAAGATAAGGGAGTTAATGTGTATGTCTTAAACACTGATAGGTGAACAGCTGTGGAGCCAACAAACAATTATTGGCAGTATGTTGTGAGAAAAAAGAGGATGTGGAGAGGGAGGCTGCACTTTTCTGAGACAAATGTCCTTGTTCCTGCTCCTGAAGATAAGCACAACACAGTACAGTGCAAGTGCAGGAATGAAGTTGAGAAGTAGACGTGGACGGTAGGAGGGAGATCAAGACCACCAAAGATCCATGAAGCCCTCCAACACATTTCCAGAAAGGTCTAAGAGATTGTACTGAGCATGATAATCAATTTGCATAGAAAGTGAAAAACTTATCTATTAAAAGGTACCACTACAAAGCCAGGAGGCCTTTGTATGCCAGGACCCTGGACACTCCACCAGGAGGATCGATGCTGAAGCCAAGACTGGAGATCTTTTTTCTTCCCTTCTGCCTTACTTTCTCCCTATCTTTAATCCATCTGCCTCAGTCTCTTCCCTTTCACCCTACTCCTTTATCCAAAATCCACTGTCCTGTGCTTATATGAGGAGATAAGGGACTAACATACCAATTTCCATGCCAAGTGTATTATTTATGAATAAAACTTTTTAACCTTTGCAGACCCTCTGATTTTTGTCATTCCTTTTGACCACAAGCATATATGAATCCTTGGTCCTCCCTTTCCCTTCAGGTCAGGACACCACACCTAATTTAAAATTTTTTTATTCCTCTAAGATATTTAGGACCAGTTAAAATAGAGGTGACAAGAGGTAATGCAAACAAGAGCAATTTGTGCAAAACCCCACACTTGTGTTAAATTCCAAAGAGCAATTTGTGACAAATTAGAGTAGAATTTTGCTGTGAGAAAATCTCCAAATTTTAAGTTGCTCTGAAAGAATTGATGATTTATTCTGTTATCCAGAAGTCATTAAAGACCTCAGTCTTTAAATAAAACAAATCACATCCTTATATGGGTTCAAATATATATAGTGCAGTTCATAGTTTGAGAACAAACAAATGGACAGGAATGCAAAAATTAAGTAAATTCCCAGTTTTGAGTATGCATTGATATTGCTCTTTCCTTATTCATGTTATTTCAGTAGTTTAGGTGTTGAACTAGATTATCATTACAAGTGGACTAGGAAATAATCTAAGTCCTACCTCAGAAATGCTAAACATTTCATGTTATACTTCCCATCACTTTTCTTTTTGTCTTTTCTTCATTCCATCTTTTATCTAGTGGCTGTTGTTTCATTAGTTGAAGTTGTACTTGAAAGAAGTATTTAAAGACCATTTTTGTCAAGTATGTACTCTATGCTTCAGTAGCCAAAAGTCAGCTGGTGAAAATAGACAATAGGATCACTATGGTAAGTTAACAAATGAACTTATATCAGAGAATCACATTTCTATGATAGTACCATCACCCTCTCTACTTGTTAGAATTTCATCTTTTTAGGATGTCTAAATGTGGTAGCACAGTAGCACTCAACAAAATTCAAGGACTAATGCAAGAAAGTAATGGATTATGTTCCTCCCAGCATTAGTAGCAAAGTCATAAATAGACTGAAAGTTCCATGAGACCTTTAATTGCATTTTTCTCTTCCAAAGAGCTCAGTCACTTACGAAGAAAAGGAAAGGTGACAAATATACCTTAAAGTCTGGTGTCAACTTGAACTGAGAATAAATGAACTATTTCCTTTTTCCTCTCCCTTTGATTTTCACCTCTAGGCTAGAACTGCTGCAGATAAGTGCTCCAGTGCAGGTAATCTCTTAATTGCTGTAATTAAGCTAAGTCAAAAATGTTAACAGCCTAATAAATTCATGTTAGTTTTAAATATAGAAAGGACAGGTTCTCACTGCCTTTTAGCTCTTGAATATATAGAGGGTCCTACGTCCTACTATGGTGATCAAGGTTTAAAATAAAGCAGAGATATCTATTGTCTATACCTGATTTTAAATTCACAGAACAGAATCACAGAATCGTTGAGACCTCTAGAACCTGTCTGGTCCAACCTGCTCCTGTACAAAGCAGGGTCACTTAGAAGAGATTTTTGAGGGAAATATCCAGTCAGGTTTGGGACATCTCCGAGGTTGAAGATTCCACAACTTCTCTGTACAACCTGTCCAAGTGTTTGATCACCCTCACAGTAAAAGAAACAAAAAACCCCAAACAAATGAAACGAAACAAAACAAAAACCCTAAAAAAACAGAAGGAAAAAAAATTCTCTGTTTTCTTGTGTTTAGATGGAATTTCATGTGTTTTAATTTGTCCCTACTGCCATGCGTCATGCCTGTAGGTCCCACCGAAAAGAGTTTGGTTTTATCTTCTTCATTCCATTCTATAAAATATTTATCCAAATTAACAAGATCCCCCTGAGCCAACCTTCTCCTCTGGGATGAACTCTTGTAGCTGACTATCCAGCTGCGAGTCACAGCCCTCTGATCCTCTTCCTGTATGACAGAAACTCCAGTGTCTGAGTCATCTCTGCTGGCCTACTTTGGACTATCTCCAGTTTGTCCATGTTTGTCTTGACCTGAGAGCCCAGAACTGGGGCTGGGGAGTTCCAGTTCCTGTGCTGGGCACAGGTGAAAGATCACTTCTCTTGACTTGCTGACAACACTTCTACTGCAACCCAGGAGGCTGATGGACTTCTGTGCCCCATGGCATAAAAAAACCCATAATAATCTTGTTCAGGACATTAGTGTGTGAGTCCGTATTTCAATAGATAGATAGGATCATTGGTATGTTTTGTTTCTCTTTGCATACTTTTCCTGGTGTTGGTCAATCAGTTACCTGTTTGAGTTCATTAAGATGTTGGGAGAGACATATTTTTCTTTGTAACTGATTCTGTATTTAGTGGGGTTTTTTTCTTTAATCTTTCATTTCTGTGTACAAGGATTTAAGCTCCATTAGGAGAGGTTAGGGTGGTTATTATAAAAGAGATCACAAGACAACATAAGAGATCATGGACAACTGTACTTTCCAACAAAGCAGATACTGTATAGATATTGGAGAGTCAAAATCATTTAATTATTCATTTGAGTTTGTAAGTCATTTTTCATTATCTATAGAAAAACTGTATGCTTCTTTATAGCCATTTAAGTGAATTTCTAAATGCTCTCTTGTGCCTTAATGTCATATCTGGAATTCCCATTGACTTTGAAAGTACAAAATTCAGATTTAACTCTGTAGGAATAAGAGATACATTTCAGACTAGAAGTTCTGAAAACTGACAATATTAAAAAACCATATCAACAGATGAATTTCGAGTTACCCAAGTAAATCAAAGGGTAAACAAAAAGCTGGCTTCCAGCTCCTGTATTATTCTCAGTTGTGGGTGCCTTTCACAGAGTCAGAGCTTCTATCACCCTTTTTGCACTGTGAGTGCAAAGAACAAATCAAGACTTTCAGAGAGTAATCAGGGGAAAGCTTTCTGTTGATCTTTAATTACTTTAAGAGCTCTTGTGAAGCCAGACAACATCTGACAAAAAGTTAAGGAGATGGTCATTCTTTAGTTCTAGTACATTATTTCTAAACTGGATGCATCAGTCAAAATTGCAGTATATAAATAAAGCTGTCTATGACAACATATCACTGCATTAATCTTCCAGTGAAACATTTCCTAATATAAACTCATTTGCTAACTTATTTGCTAACTTAGGCATGAGGTACTTTCTTGACAAAAATGGTCTTCAAATACTTTTTTCAAGTACTACTTCAACTCCTAAAATGACAGCCACCATAAAATAAAAGCTGGAATGAAGAACTAAAAAATTGGGTTAGGAAATATGATATTAAATGTTTGGCATTTCTGAGGTAGGGCTTATACTATTTTCTAAACTATTTTCAGCCTGTAACAACAATACTTCAACACCAAAGCTACTGAAATAACTGATGAATAAGTAAAGAGCAATAAGAATGTGTATTCAGAACTGGGAATATACTTCAGCATTCTTGTCTGCTTTTTTTCAACGTATGAACTGGAACATTGTTAAAGAAGAAATGTTGAAAATGTATAGTCACATGAAACATTTAAGCTTTCCACTTGGGAAATATTCTTAAAATGTTGCAATTTCAGTAAAAGTCTTGGTAATAAATGGAATGTACTTTGTTTTTTGTTCTAGCCTCAGCTGATAAAAAACCATTAGTCCCACTTAAGCCTATTAAGATTCCTGATTTACACCAAGTATTTACATAATGTTTGAAATACCTTACCTACTAGTACAGTTGCATAAGTAAATTGTACAATTCAATACTGATATACACCTACTTTCCTGGGAATTTTGATACTTAGTAAAATAACATAATGCTATTATATAGTATGAAGTGAGAAGTTTAAATCATATAAAGCTGTGTTAGGGACCAGAGTCATGTCTAGGGCCCTGTCATATTTGGTCCGTGGTTGTTTTTGCCAATGTGGTATGAGAAAATGTTACATAATTTCACTGTGGAAAACTCAGCCTTGAAGAAATAAACATTAGTGTAACATCAAACTGCTGAAAACTTAGCCTTTGACAAAGGAACAATAAAGAATAGAGCTGTTGTTAGCCCAAAGTCAGTATCTTGAGCTGTTGCAGCCTCAGCTGGTGCACTGGCCATGCACTGGATGCTGCTGCAGCTGGCAAAATACCACTCCAGACAGAGGAGATACAAGGTGTGGTTCTGGCCTGAGGGGGTGAGAAGGACCTGATGAACACTGTTCTGATCCAGGGAATGCCCTGAAGGTGCACTGCCTACCTGCCCCTCCTGCAGAGTACCATGCTCCATCTCCTTCTCCTGCTTGATAAGATTCCAGGGGTTCGTATGTATCGTTTTCCATCATAGGTAACAAGATACATCTGCTTTGCTATTGTAACTGTGGTATAGAAATAAATTTGCTTTTCTTACTAATAAATTTGCTTTCCTACCTCAGTTGTGTTTTAGTGTGTTTTAGTATTTGCGTGGGAATCCTCCTGAACCCATAACAAAAGCAAAAGCAAGAACTCTGGGACATGATATGAATGTATTTTTAGGTACTAAAAGTGAATGTATCTTAAGATACTGAAATATGAAATACTACAGAAAATCACTGCAATTCTTAATAGAGACATTCTTTAAGAGCAACACCCATTTTGGCAGCAAAAGAGAGTATTCTATGGTAACTTAAACCATTGACAAAATTATAGAGCAATTCACATATTCACTTTTGGCATGGATACTTATTTTACATGGTGTTTTCTAGTACCAAAGGCTCTTCTGGGAGCTCATCCTAAAGAAAAATGAAGGAAGGCCTCGTAACTGTAACACATGATCTCTCTTGCATCTTCCCAACTCTGTGGGTCACTCATGAACTAAATAAAGAAACCACACCTTTTCATGCAGGTTTTTTTTTTCTTTTGCCTCTTTTATGAAACCACAAATTGTTTTCTCTTCTTAATATTTTTTCAAGGATTTCACAGAGCATGCAAACTGTCCAGCTCTTTTACAGGCTTTAGCAGACTCATCTGGTGCTACAGAAGGCTGGCAGAGCATGCAGTCTTGCTTTATAAAAAATGAAACAGGTAGCTGCTCTGTGCAGTTAGTAGCTTAAATATATACAGTCAAAGACGCCTTACTGTAAGGGTTTTAAGAAAAAAATCATAAGCTATTATCTCCTCTTTAAATATTATCCCTCCTCCTCAGAACTCCTCAGTAAACAGTATTTTACCCAACTTTACTTTAGCATTCAACCTAGTTTCCTCAGAAGATGCAAATGAGGTTGATGCTCGTTTGTCAAAAAATGCTACTTTTTTTCTGGGTAGGAGTTGATCATATGTCACAGTTTCCTGTTTGTAATACTAATTATTGCAGTGTTTTGCCCTTCTATAAAAATGTTGACAACACCAGGGATATGATACATTTCTATGAGACAGGAGATCTAGGTGGAAGCTGTAGAAAGGAAAGAATTTCAGAGAGAATTAAAAGGACTGCCAAAGAAAGAACAAGGAAAAGGTCAAGGAATTGAATAAGAAAATCTGGTAACAATAGAAATAAAGGAAAAGAAAAAACCCACAATTATTAACTGTTTCCTGTGAAATAAATGTGAGAAATACCAACAAGCTTAATTATATGTAATTCGCTGACATTCTTTGCTGTGTTTTCTTCTTATATGCAGTTATGCAAAACTGGAAATGTATTTGTAGTCTGTGATGCTTGTATATTGATCATTTGATGTTTAGTATGCTAATTACTGAGGTTTTAATACAAAGTCATCAAAAACCCAAACCCAAACCAAACAAGAAAAAAGCACAGAAAGAAACATCTCCCAGCTTACATGTACTTGATCTTCATAAGACTGAACTTCCAGGTATCGAGCAGAAAAGCAGCAACTCTCAGGTTTCCGGAAATTGTAGAACAATGCCTAAAAGCCTTCATTTCTTACGTGTTTATTGCAGCTTTGCCTTGTACAGAATATGCATATATAAAAGTGCGTCACAGGAGAAGAGACCAAATATTTCTTTGAAAATTTTAACAGAAAGGTTGACAGGTGAGCCACTAGTCAGGAGAGAAAGAAATTAGAAGTAATATTTCAATTTGGTCTAAACATGGGATATTCTGGTTAGGTCAAAGGAGTCCAAATGAACAGAGAGATAAAAAAATGCTACTTTAAAGGTTTTAAAAATAATTATTTTGCTGTGTATGGAGAAAATGCGATGACCTGCTACATAAGTCTATTGATATCATCCTTCTACAGTAACAAATGTCAGGAAATGAATAGGTGATATCTTCAAACCAGAAGCAACAAATACTTTATATTATGTATTTTTTAACTTGAATACATCATTAAACGAATAGTTTTGTACTTTTAGATCTTTTCTGAAGAAGAGTAAATCATAGAATCATAGAATGGTTTGGGTTGATAGGGGTCTTTGAAGATCAGCTAGTTCCAAACAACCTGGACTTGAACACCTCCAGAGATGGGGCAATCATAGCTTTCCTGTGTAACCTGTTCCAGTGCCTCCCCAACCTTACAGTAAAAATTGTTTCCTAATATTTAATCTACACCTACTCTCTTTCAATTTAAACCTATTTCCCTTTGTCCTGTCATTACAGCTCTTGTAAATACTCTCTCTCCATCTTTCCCTTCAGGTACTGGAAGGCCACAGTCAGGTCACCTCAAAGCCTTCTTTTCTCCAGGCCAAAAAATCTCAATTCTGTCAGTCTTTTTTCATAGGAGAGGTGCTTCATCCCTCCAATCATCTTGGTAGTTCTCCTCTGGACTCACTCCAACAGTTTGATGTCCTTACTGTGCTGGTGACCCCAGAGTTGAATTCAGCACTGCAGATGGGATATCACCAGAGCAGAGTAGAGAGGCAGAATCACCTCCCCTGACCTTCAGGATATCTTTTGATGTAGCCCAGGACACAATTGGCTTTCTGGGCTGCATATACACTTTGCCAGGTCGTGTCCAGCCTCTTATCCACCAGTATCCCCAAGTCCCTCTTGGCAGGGCTGCTCTCAATCTGTTCATCCCTTGGCCTGTGTTGATACCGGGGGTTGCCTTGACCCCAGTGCAACACTTTGCACTTGGTCTTGTTAAATCTCATGAGATTCTCATTGGCCCACTTCTGGGGCTTGTCCAGGTCCCTCTGGATTGCATTCCATTCTTCAGGTGTGTCAACTCCATCACTCAGCTTCGTGTCAGCTGCAAATTTGCTGAGTGTGCACCCAATCTCTCTATGTCATTAATGAAGATATTAAATAACACTGGTCCGAAAACAGACACTTGAGGAACACTATTCATCACTGATGCCCATTAAGACTCTGAGCCGTTTACCAGTACCCTCTAGATGTGACCATCCAATCAATTCCTAATCTAATGAACAGTCCACCCATCAAATCCCTCATTCTCCAATTTGGAGAACAGGATGTTGTGGGGGACTGTGTCAGACAGATGGTATCCTTGTCCACTGATGTAGTCACTCCATTGTGGAATGCTATTAAGTTGGTCAGGCAAGACTTGCCTTTGGTGAAGCCATGCTGGCTGTTTCAAATCATCTCACTCTCCCCCATGTGCCTTAGCAAAGCTTCCAAAATAATCTCATCCATGATCTTCCCAGGCACAGAGATGAGTCTGACAAGTCAGTAGTTCCCAGGGTCCTCATTTCTACCCTTAAGATGAATACAGTATTTCCCTTTTTCCAGTCATCTGGGACTTCACCTGACTGCCACTACTTTTCAAATATCATGGAGAGTGTCTTTCTAGCAGATATGGAGTGGTTGAAGTCCCCCAGCAAGAGAAGAGCTTGTGAGTGTGATCTCTCCCATAGCAGGAGCAGTAAAGCTTCATTAAGAGGCTCCCCTTGATCAGGTGTCATGTAGTAGTAGACCCAGCCAGGAAGTTCTCAGTGTTGCCCCAGTCTCTAGCTTTTACCCACAGGCTCTTTACCTGTTTGTGCCTGTTCTTCAGAGACAGCTCTTCCCACTTAATCCCTATCTTGATGTAGAAGGCAACTCCTCGGCCTCTCCTTCCTTTCCTGTTTTGTTTTTTTTTTTTTTTTTTTCTGAACAGCCTGTAGCCATCAATAGCCACACTCCAATCATGGGATTCTTCCCATCAAGTTTCAGTAATTGCAACAAGATCATAACTTTCTAGCAACATGGTGGCTTCCAACTCCTCCTTTCTGTAGGATATGACACCCCCCCAACACCTCATACACAGAATAAAACAAATGTATAATAAAAGAAAAAATTTATTTATTTTACCATGTGTTTCTATAGTTAAATGTCAAATATACTGAAAAGTCAACAAACTTCTGCCTTGGTTTGTCTCCAAAGTATCTCCTGATAAATTCATCAATATTGGCTTTTAGTATGAGCTATAACAATTTGGAAAGCTACAATGTTTGGGGGATTTCTGTCTGTTTTGTTTGTTTGTTTGCTTGCTTTGCTTGTGGTTTAGTGTTGTTGTTTTGGTTTTGTTTTGGGGGGTGTTTTGGTTTTTTTTTCACTTTTGTTGCTATGAAGATACAACATGTTTTAAATATCTTTCTTTTTTGGCAGGTAGAGTTGCAAGCAGCAAAGGCAGTACTACACCAAGTAGCAATTACTGTGCTTCAGTAACCCTTCCCTAACTCTGTCAGTTCTAGTTCTGGACTGTTTCCAAGCTTTTATTATGAGGAAATTGGTAGGGATCCATGTAATAGGAAAAAAGAAAAATTACAAGGTTTTTTAGTCCCATCTAGTGGTAGCATGAGGTATATGTTTCAAAACACCAGTCAGTCTCAGTAATAATAGTTATAGAAAGGTTAATAAAAATAATATAAACCAAAGTGCTGTAAAACGTATAAGATAGGAATGAAAAGTTGCAATAATGACGAAATCCATCCCCTTTTTTCTGTTTATTATTTACTATATGAGTGAGAATAGGTTCTGATACCTAAGACCTCAATTATTTTATAGGTATGAAATAGCTGCATTTAAAACTTCGGTGAGCAGGTACATTGTACCTGTTGTAGTCATGCAGTATGTTTGTTCAAAACTTATTTTCTGTTAATAGCCAACCAAACAAAAGGAATGAATTCTTCTTTCTGCCTTCATTGGCCTTCGGGTAAGATGATGCTATTTCAGTTTATATTGCAATTCCATGCAACTTTACTGTAGAACATTAAGTAGAATGTGCAGATGGGTCAAAATTACAAAGGAGAATTAAACCACACAGTTTTTCATTGTGTCTTATAAACAAATGTCTAGCATTTGCAGTGAATATTTGTTTGGGGTTTTTTTCCCTCTAACATTTACCTAAGGAGAATTTAACTCACCTATAAAGGCATCATGTTTTTATTAGTATTCACTGTTTTCACTCTCTGAAATTAAAAGCAAACAGATCAAGAAAAATGTTAGCCATTATGTTTGCTTCGTGGCTGAGATAAGAACAACACAGGGAGCATGTGACAGCATCAATCATGAGAACAAACAGAGACATAAAGTGATCATGTACTGACAAATTAAATTAAAAGCTGAGACTGAAATGGGCAAAGCCACAATATCCTTCATGAACAATGAAGAACAGACTATTCCTTTCTTGGGTGACCTGACAAATATGTGGATTTATCTGTTTTCTGTCTCCCTTGCTGAACTAACTTCCCAAATAAAAATAAAATGTTTAAATCATTAACCAAATCATGATACTAAATAGCTTTACAGATGTGATTTTTACAAATAAAGAGTATACAATTTGTTTTTTCTGCAGTGGTACAGGCTGGGTTGGGAAGGACAGGGCAGAGAAAATAGACAACAACAAAATACCCTACCAAAACCAAGTCAGGAAACATGATATGGAATAAAACAGATGAGTTATAGTCTTTTGCTATCAGATGAGACCCTGTTTTCAAAAGCTCTCTTCATCTAGAAGCTACATTTTTT
>JAOXXN010000001.1:56769514-56780576 GCA_026770055.1 Myrmophylax atrothorax
TTGGCTCATGTTGAGCTTCCTGTCAATTAGTACCCCCAGGTCCCTTTCTGCCTGGCTGCTCTCCAGCCACTCTGTGCTCAGCCTGTAGCACTGCATGGGGTTGTTGTGGCCAAAGTGCAAGACCCGGCACTTGGCCCTATTGAACTCCATCCCTTTGGAATCAGCCCATCTCTCAAGTCTATCCAGAATGAACCACGTTCTTCTATGGTGAGTGATTTCACCACTGTTGCTGGTTCTTCATCAAGCCATCTTCCTCTGTCTCCCATGGTTGAAGGTTACTATGTAGTTCATCAGCTACAAAGTACCATCGAGTTCCCGTTCCCACAAGAGCCTCGCCAGGGTGTTTCCAATCCACTAAACCCCCCGTTTCATTCCCAAATGTGTGCTTAAGGTTGCAAATTTTGTGTGTGGGGAATCATCATGGAAAAAATTTGGGGTATGCTGACTGCGTTCCATCCACAGAGTAGCAACCTCATTTCAGTGTATAATTTCTGTACTGTTATAACTTCTGTTAAGATGTCACTAAAGCTTTCCAGTTTCCTTTAATTTTACACCTAGCCATTTTTCCACAACCTCTCATTAGGCAGTATGAGTAAAACTGCAAATAGTTTGTCTCCTTTCAGACTATTCAGTGCTCAAGCAGGGTTGAAACATTCTTGGGATGTTCAAATACCCGGTATGACAAAATGTATTTTCCTTGAAGCTTAAAATTACCTTCCATCCCAGAAAAATAAGATTGAATTTATGCAGGGAAAAAATATGGGACTCCTCAAGTGCTAACATGAAGTCTGTCTGATCTTGAGAGGCTGAGGACAAGCTAGACATACAGCATTTGGATAAAACACAGATGTACCCACCGAAATGCAGCTATAGATCCTTATTTTACATAGATAGCTTAAGAATAAATAATAGTTTTTATACTAGAAGAGCTTATAACCCAAATAACCTACCTTGAGGTAGCTATTAGTGAAACACTAGATTTTAAAAAAGTTTTCCTTTTTGTAAATGAAAAAGTTTGGAGTTGGAAATATAAATCACTGTTTGTTGTGTTTTCTACTGTAGCAGATTGTGCCACTCTTGGGATTTGTCTTTCACCTTTCCAAAGATTTTATTACAATATTTAATAAAGCTCTGCAATGTATCTTCTTTATTATATTAATTTCTACATAGAGTATTTTTGTACCCAGCAAGTCTTCTTTAGATGTTTTAATCTGTGCCAGGCTCGTTTCAGTAGATCAAAAGTCCAGAGTTCATTGAAACATAGCAGCACTGTAAATCCTTGTGATAGATTTTCTTGCATCAAAATTAGGTCAGGTTTATTACTTACTTTGCAGTTGCTTCTTTTTGTATGAAATGGTATTGACAAAAAAAAAAGTTTATACCATCTAGTATAAAATCCTTATTTACTTCATCAACTCTGGTAGATATGTTCATGGTACTTTAGCAGAGTGTATTAGATGAATATGACATCTCTTTTTCAGATAATATCTCTTAGACAGAAGCATTAATTCTGATTTAAATCATAGCATGAAAATTGTACATGTACAACACTAAAGAGAAGTTTCAGAAGAAAGGCTGGACTAAAGTTCTGAAAGCTATTTTTTTCTGGGAGAAAAAAAACAACAACAAAAAAACCAACAAACCCTCCAATAAAAAATAATACTGATTAAATTTCACTGCGGACAGAATTATAGCATTGAACTTATAAGAATTTCCAGATAGTTTGCTTTTTTGCTAGCTCAGTGTTTGCTTTCATTTCAATACTACTTATAAACTACTCATCTCACAACAGAAAATTGGGTATGACTATTTTCTACCCATCTTTTCCTTTCAGCTGACCACGTGTCCCTAACTCTGCAATGCTCGTACAAGTGTGTGTCTATGTCTAGAAGTAATTAGGAAAATCATTCCCATTATATATAATCTGAAACCCCACAATTGTCTTTATATAACTGGTTAGGGGGTACATCTGAGGAACAAACAAATGAGTGTGCTATAGAATCTGAAACTGTTTTGTCCTGCTTTATCACAAGTAAAATTACCTGCTGAATGATGACAAATGCAACATAACAATAAGAGTGAGAAAGGACATTGGTAAGAAGTTTCGACCATTTTTAGTAACTTTTGTTGCTTCTATTTCTGCTCTGTTCTCAATTTCCTTTCCCCTTTCCTTTCTCATTTCTTTTCTCTCTATCTCAGCCAACACCAGACCACTATGGAAACCTGTGTTTCAGTTTTTGCCCTTTGCCTCTGTTCCTATCACTGGGCACCACTGAAAACATCCTGGCTGCATTCTCTTCACATGTTCCCCTCAGGTCTTCACAGATATTTACAGAATCATAGAATCATTTAGATTGAAAAAGATTTTAAGATCATTGGGTCCAACCATAAAACTAATATGTTCAAATCCACCACTAAATCATGTTCCTAGGTGCCACATCTTTAAAATACCTTCAGGACTCAGCCACTTTCTTGGGCAGCCTATTCCAACAACCCTTCAGTGAAGGAATTTTGCCTAATATCCAACCCTAACCTCCTTTGACACAACTTGAGACCATTTCCTCCTGTCCTATTGCTTGTTAAATGTTGGAGGAGTCTGACTCCCCATCTTGCTACATCCTCCTTTCAGACAATTTTAGAGATTGATAAGGTCCCCTCTGAGCCTCCTTTTCTTCAGGCTAAGTATTACAAGCTACCTCAGCTGCTCATTCTAAGAGGACTAGATTTATGTTCTTGACCCTTCACCAGTTTCATTGACCTTCTCTGGACACACACCAATACTTCAATGTATTTCTTATAGTGAGGCTTTCAAAACAAAACACAGGATTTAAGGTGCAACCTCACCACTGCCAAGTAGAGGGGGAAAATCATGGCCCTAGTCCTGGTTGCTGCATCATTTCTGATGTAAATAAGAGTGCTAACTGTCTTTTTGGTCACACTGAGAACTCCCTGAGGCTTTTCTTTTTCCAGGCTAAAAAGTTCTCTTAACCTTTCCTCATAGGAGATAAGCTGCAGCCCCTTCATCATTGTTCTTAGCCTGTTGCTGAAGTCTCTGCAGTATGTCCATGCCACTTTTGTACTGAGGAGCCAGAATGGACAATGACTGTAATCACATAGTTCCAATGAACCACGCTACTTAATGGTAGTTCATCCCGTGGCTCTATTTCAGAAGACTCCAACTCAGTTTCTCTAGATCAATCCAAAACAGATGGGGCTAGCTCTCAACATCCAGAGTCACTGGGAACTGAGGCCAGAAATAATTTCCTGCCTTTTTCTATTTAACAATATAGACATAACCATAAAGACTAGTTCTTAAAATCTCAGTGCCTGTAATTATTTTACAAATTATGTTGGTATCCAGATTCAAGTCTTTGATGCTTTGGTTAAACATACTGAATTTTAAGATTTTAATTAACCATTCTATTCCCATAGAATATGAAATTAAAGTTTTATCACTTCAGGGACAAATGTGGCACCTTAGTTAACAATGTGTTTGAAGGAAGATTTCAGCTGAAACGTAGGACTATGTTTGCAAACACTTCCTTCACTTTGAACCTGAATTTCTGAATAAGAGGACTGTCAAAACATAGGAACCTAATTTGGCCAACTTTTGACTTGTATCTCCTTTTTAATGTATTCTTAGACAAAGTATGTGCCAGTAGGAGCAGATGCAAAAGAAGAGCTACTTGAGTTTGATGATCCAATGTCCACATTAAACATGCTTTCTGTAATAAAATATTTCTACATCAATATTGCAGAGTAACTGGTCATTACCAATACAGCACATTAAGAGCTGCCCAAGAGAGCATCTTTTGCTTATGTTTTACTCCAAACTAGTTCTCTTTAGTTCTCTAAGACTGATTTATAATGTTGACCAAATATTGCAATCATAAGTAGTGATAGATTAATTTCAAGGGGTAAGCTGAACTATAAAGCTAATAAATATGTACTACAAAGCATCAGAAAGACCTTTGACCTCCTAATGTCAGGTCTCATTTGGACACAAACTAGGGCAAGGAGGAAATTCAGACCCATATAATAGGACAATATGAGGACTAAAGAGTTTATTGATGAAACTTTGCTCTGCCTAACTTGTGTTTTCATGTGTAATGTTTTCTTTCTGTCTTGCTCTAAACCAGATTTTTTTGGTTTTGTGGTTTTTCACTATCCTTTGCACAACACAATTTTTCTTCAGGAGAAAAAATGTTGCTATAAATTCCTAGCCTGTCTCTGTATCATCCTGAAAATACTTTATACCGGTGAAGGCATAATGTTCTGTTCTTTGCATGCACTTCCACCTGACCCAGAAAGCAATAGGAAAAGACAAACAGGGAACCTTCCTCTCTTTTGTCCATCCATATTCTTTAAGAAGTGGAGAACCCATATTTATTGTGAACAATTAGAAAAATTGGAATCGCTATACTATTCAAAGCAAACATAAATCACAGGATCCCAGAGCAAGATAAATCTGTTTCTCTTGTCCAAAACAAGATGGCTTCCATTACAATCATGTGTTGATACAGCAACATTTTGAATACACCTACTCACAGATATATTTGCATTTGCATTGAACTTATGGGGAAGAAAAAAAAAATCTTTGTTTTTTTGCTCTTTTTAACACTCCCTCTAGTTTCATAAGGGGGCTGTTTGGTTTGGTGGATTTTTTGGGTTTTGTTTTTGAGGCTTTCTTGTGGGCTTTTTTGTTTTTTTTTTTGTTGTTTTTTTTTTTTTTTAATTCCTCTTTTTTCTCACATAGTGTTATTGATGGGTTCTCTAAGCTACTGGTGCTGTCAGGATGTTTGTCACTTGCCATAGTGAGGATCAGGCTGTGTACAGAAATTCATTTTCATCAGATACAGAGAGAGCTTTCTTGACAGTAATGGTAAAAAGCATCTAAAATGAGAAGTGTCATCATGTTATAAGAAATGGGTTCCAGGTAAGGCATCTTTTCTTGTGTCTTAGGTTTCAGCCTGAGAAAGCTGAAAGCCAGACTCCTACATCCTTCCTTCCTTCCTCCCTCCCTTCCTGCTTTCTTCCCTTCCTCTCTTCCTCCCTTTTCCTCCCTTCTCCTTCTCCTGGTATAGTTTCAGAAATTGGCTTTCCCAGGAAAAACAAGTAAATGATACAAAGAGCCACTGTTGCCCCAGCAGCCTAGAAATTAACTCAAATGCATACAAATTGATATCACAATTCTCAAAATGTTCAACTACCCCTGACTTTTTCTCCCATCCCCAAACCTCAAATTTCTGTTAACATGAAGTGAAATTCATAAAGAAGAATCATAAAGATCATAAAGTGCATCTGAAAACAGCCTAAAATAACTGTCAGTACATATATATTACAAAAGATCTACAGACTTAACAGTTCTCTGTAAAAGAGTTTTGTGTAATGATAAATACTTGTTTCCAGCCTCCATCACCTAAATATTCCATTTTTACCTTATGCCAGGAATCTAAGCTTCAAGCAGACATCCTAATGAGAGTGCATGCTGTGACAATCTGCTAGGTAAGCTACTATATTCAGAGCAATTTCATTATTTTTAATATATGTGCTTTGCCCATGAATACTTGATATTTCCTTTTACTCCTATCTCATCAAATTCAGGTAAAGATCCATGAAAAGGCAACAATGAAAAAAACACCTGAGTGATATAAACACCTTTTTAGCTTTGCATTTATAAAGCCATTTTTTTAGTTAGTATAATTGAATTTGCTGATAAGCACCTGGGACTTTTTTGTGTTTGTCCTTAGATTAGTAACACCTTTTCCTAACTTAATGTGCAACAGCAATTTTTGTCTGTCCATGATCCCTTAGCTAACAAAATTAGTTTCTACGTAAGATGCCTTTACTGTTGATTTCATGTAGTCAGAAGTTTCAAAACAGCAAGAATCAAGATCTTAGAGGAGGAAAAATACTTCAATACTGATGGTTTATCATGAAAAAGAATATAATTCAGTAACAGTAAAACATAATAACATCAAAGTAATAAATAATGATTTGAATGCCTGCTTTAATCTAACAAATTCAGTTTCTTATGGCTTCCTTGACATACCTAGAACAGATAGGGCAGAAATAATATTGATAAAAAAGGATAACCCTACAACATCAGAATTGAAGCTTGTAATGCAGTCATGCAGGGTAGAACATTCCTTGCACTTTCATGCAGATTATTCCGGACAACTAAATTCTGCAGTCAGTATGAGTCAAAATGGAGCCTACCTTCTCTCTTACTGAAGCTGTAATAGCCATTTTTAGTAACTCCATTGTGACAAATATTTTGCTGCAAATACTGTTCCAATCACAAGAGCAATTTCAGACACCTCAAGAATAGAAAAGTGTGCTTGCTGAACATCATAATTATTGACCTAATGGACTATTTTACTGAAGTTTTTATGTCATCAATATGGCTTTGTACATCTCAATTCAAAATATTTATCTATTTGAATATATAACTAACTGGAAGAGAAAGAACACCATAATATCTGCAAATAGTGCCTTAAATTTTAATAAACTATGCAGTCCATATGTAACAATGTGCAAATGGTAACAGCCATTTGAATATGCATTTAAAATCACATTAAACATGTTTGGATTTCTAAATCTTGTGTTAAAATAATTTACCTAAACTTTTGGTTCAATTTGAGATCAAAAGGGGTCCTCACCTCTTAACTCTAAAGTTATTGTTTCAAATTTGTAGCACCTTTCTTGCTCCAAATAAATTTTTACTATTAATGATAAGAACTAGAAAGGGATGATTCTGTGTTTCCTATGTCCTTGTACTCTTCCCTAGTCAGTCTATGATTCACCTAGGTGGACCATTAGCTAGAACTAACAGGATGTTGTTGGTTTCTCTCTAAACACAGAATGGATAAGGTTGAAAGGGGTCACAGTGGGTCATCAGGTCTAAACACCCTGCTCAGGCAGGATCATCCTAGACCACATTGCACAGGATTGCATCCAGATGTCTTTGAATATCTCCAGTGAGGGAGACTTCATGACTTCTCCAGGTAATCTGTTCCAGTATGTGATCACCTGCACAGGAAAGAAGTTCTTCCTCATGTTCAAGTAGAACTTCCTGTGTTCCAGTTTCTGCCTGTTGCCTCTTGTCCTATTGACTGACACCACAAGAAGAGCCTTGGGTTCATCATCTTGACACCGTCCCTTCAGATGCTCATAGACACTGATGAGGTCCTCTCTCAGTCATCTCTTCTCAATCCTAAACAGGTCCAGCTCTCTAAACATTTCTTCATAAGTCAGGTGCTCTGGTCCCTTTGTTACTTTGTTACTGGACATCTGCCGAGCCTGCTCCAGGAGACCTCTCCGGTGCTGAAGGAGCACAGAACTGGACACAGCACTCCAGATGAGGCCTCACCAGAGCCGTGTAGAGGGGCAGGATCACTTTCCCCTACTTGCTGGCACAGTGTTCTTCCTAATGCAGCCCAGGATACCACTGACTTTCCTGGCCACAAGGGCGCACTCCTGGCTTATAGACAGCTTGTTGTCCACTAGGTCCCCCAGGTATTTCTCCATGATATTCTAATAGGAAATTATTTTCAGACCTGACAGTTTCCTTACTGGGAATATAGTTTTTAATATTACTAATTTTTTTGTTTGATTTCTATTCTTTTTTTTATATATATCTGTGATTCAAATTTTTGCAATCAAAACATTTCCAGTGGAAGTAAAAAGGCAGCAGACTGAAAAGAATGCTTCTCAGAGGTATGATGTATTTAATGTTAGGAAGTCATGGTTAAACAAGATGCAAACTGATCTGTCTTCCAGAAAATAAACACATTCTGAGACTTTAATACATCTTCACTAACCTTTTAATTATTTGATAAGGCCTACCAGCACCCAGTGACATCACAGATCTCATCTGAATGACAAACTTGAGATCTCATTCACAGAAATTATGGACAAGGTGGAGATGGCGGATTCTTTTGTGTACTTAGAACTGATGGAAGTACAGAGCTGCTACTCACTAGCCTCTGTATCTGGGCCTGGAGATTCAGAAGCCAGGCCTGGAAGCATGCTGTCTAAATATAAATTTACCTCCTGATAATTTTTGTACAACCAGGAGTGATTGAAAAAGTATTCCCTGTGAAATGAATGTAGAAAACAGAGGACGTCCAAGTCTATGGTTTAGATAAATCCAGAGATGTACAACTTAATTTGCATATAATAAAAACATAAAACCTGGTAACATCTGTACCACAACAGGGTTTTATTTTATTGACTACAATTACAGCACCACAATTATAGGGAAATTCAATATAAAAAATGTATTACACCTCATTACAACCTTAAAGCAATTACTTGTTGTGTATTTAGTGTGAATATATACATTCTTACATACATTTGCATTATGTATAATACAAACATGCACACAATATTTAACAGGAATTGTTCAGCATTGTGTGAAACAGAAGAATATAAACAATTTATTTCTTTGTAATTCACATTAGAAATGAGTGTAAGCACACTTAACAATTCTTCTGCTGTTTGAACCTCAGAAAATAACACATACAAATGCCAATTGAATTTAATAAATATGGAGACATTGCAAGGAAAAATAAAACATCAGTGTTCTGTCCAGTGTTGTCAGGCAGCGTTGGGTTCATAAAGCTTTGATTGTTCCAAGGACGCTCATAGCTAATAACTTTATATTAGTACAGGGGAAACTAGAAATCTTTGCATTTCTGTCTCCTCCCCCTTTTCTCGTGACAGTCACATAATGCCAGAATTTCATTTAAAGAAAGGATTATACATATATTAGCTGTTTTATTAAAAAAAAAAAAAAGAAAATATAAAAAAGGGAACCAGACACACACATGCAAATTTATGTGAAATTATTTTTATTAGCACTGCACAGGATGTCCTATTAGATATAAGAATTAGATACATTGCATTTAAATGCAATTTAAGCAAGTACAAATAACTGAGTTAATTTCTATTTCATAGATTACAAGAAACTAATGATCTTTGAACTGGATATAAATTATGAGAATAATTTAGGAAGAAAATATGTAGACTATAATAAGGATGACATTGACATGGCAAGCATGCTATTTGCTTAATGATATGATACTGATTTACTTCATGTTAAAATGATGTTCCTTAAAAGCATATAGCAAGAAATAACAGGTAATTCTGAGATAGGATTTTAAAGGAGTTGTTTTGTGTTTCTGGCATATCTTTGTATTAATTTCACACTGTTCACATATATCACTCCGCATACAAACTCATTTAAGGGTTTCATTTTCACATCTCACTTCTTTAACATCACCTGTCATCTTTCAGTCTGCAGGAAAAGACCTTTCTGTTTTGAGGTTGCAAAAGCAATATTAGAAAGCAAAAAAATTCTTTAGATTCACTGATCTGTCCCATATCCAACTGAATTTCTTCTGAAAGCATTTGTGAGACTAAACCCTTCAGGGACAAATTACTAAAACTGTACCAGTTGTCCTTTTAACAACTTTGTTTAACTTTTTATCTTAGGTTTATATGGGAGAAGATTATCTCCAAGTTCTCCTGAAACTTGTATCTTTAAATCTATCTTTAGTTCTCAGATGTAGATTTTTCTAATGCAGTTTTCTATGCCTCAGCACTAATCTTATTTTAATAAACACTGATTTTATTTTTGCTAAAAGCCTTTGACTGTAAAATAATTTGTATAATTCTTTTTTTTTCTTGAATTTCGGTTTTATTCTATTTGAAGCTTTTTTATGTCAAATACTTAGAAAATCATGGGTGAAAGAGAACTTTACCATTAAGATTGGTAATGGGATGGTGACAGTGTTTATGATTAAATTAGACAAAGGAAAGTTTCTAGCTGATAAATATCTAGAGATGATCTGTAATTCACAGAGTCAGAGAATCAGAGAATAGGTTGGGTTGGAAGGGACCTTTCAAGGACATCTAGTCCAATGCCCATTCAACTAGGTCAGGTTGCTCAAAGTCTCACCTAGTCTGATCTTGAAAGGTTCCAGGGATGAGGAATCTACCACCCCTGTGGGAAATCTGTTCCAGTGTTTCACCACTCTCAATGGAAAACCATTCTCCCTTATATCTCGTCTGAATCAACCCTCCTTTAGTTTAAAACCATTACCCCTTCTCTTATTGCAATGTGCCCTGCTAAACAATCTGTCTCCATCTTTCTTGTAAACTCCCTTTAGGTACTGGAAGGTTGCTATAAGGTCTCCCTGTAGCCTTCTCTTCTTCAGGATGAACAGCCCCAACTCTCTCAGCATTTCATTATAGGATGGTGTTCCATCCATCTGATAATTTGTACTAGTTTAATAAAAATATAATGCTGGAAATACTTTGAGAGTAAAAATGCCCACGCTTTCTCACCTATTGTTCATTTCTCTTTTAACATAAGAAACAAAGGCAGGGTCAAATACCTGAAGTTATAATTCAAGTAGAAAAGGTGTAGAGAATGGAAAATTCAAACAGAAGTCGGTGGAATGCCAGGAGTAAGGGGGAAATGAGCACATCTTCTTACTTGTTCATTTTATATAGAGAAATTTTAATGTGAGTTCTCAGTTGTTTCTTTGCCTAAGGTACATTGTGAACAAGACCTTCAGCCTTGACCTTCTTTATTAAAGGCTGGTGTGAATTTGCCACAGACTCTCACAGGTAGAAGATTAGACTACAAACTACGAACTACTGAAAGTACTGTAACATTAGTCTGTTTTCTTTTCTCCTCTTCCTTTTTTTGTTGTTTGGGAGATTTGGGGTTTTTTTGTTTCTTTGATAGTTTTTTTTTTTTTATCTTGTTCCCCTCCCCAAAATCCTTGCAAGTTCTCAGAATTATTTTGTTTTCATTTACAATGTGAGACTGAAAGAGATGAGGGTCTACTTGGAAAAGAATATTTGCAGTCTGAATGTTTTGTATTATCACTATCAAAAGTCTGTAACGGGTTATTTTGTGTTTGTTTGGGTTTTTTTCTTGTTTAGTTGGTGGAGGGGTCGATTTTTGGTTTTTGTTTTGCTTTTTTTTTTTTTTTACCACAAAAATAATGTGTGGAAGATAAGTTATTATTCTGGAAATCTTTAATTA
>JAOXXN010000001.1:56784080-56810740 GCA_026770055.1 Myrmophylax atrothorax
TATATGAAAGATCATATTAGCAACGTCTGATGCTGTATGTCCCTTGTACTGAAAATTTATTTTCTTTTATTTAGCTAACAATATTTGTTGCTTTCACTTAAAGGTTTGTGAGAATTTTAAAATATTTTTTATGTCTCTTGAAGTGACTTAAAATGCAAAATATTAATTAGTTTCCCTTTCTTTTATGAGGTCTACTGAAAAATCAGTTTCAAGTTAAACTAATCTCCAGTTTGTGAAAAGGAAGTCTCACAAGCTTAGGAAGCTTAGCACCTTTTTACACTTAAAATTTATGTTTCTGAAAAGCTGGTGTATGTGTTTTACTTTTTCCCATAAGAATTTTCTGCCTCATGTATGTTATTACTAAGCAGTAGAGTTTAAGATATCCTGTCACTTCACTAAGCAATAACTCATCCTCGTGACTTCCAGTATGTCAAGAATAAAGCTTGGTAGAGAGGTAAGAGAGAGTGGGAATAGGCAATGCAAGTGTAAAGTAGTTCAGCTTCACATTTGTGAATACACAATCTATAAAGGAAATCACTGATTCTTCAAATTTCATTTTAATAGTAATATTTATTTGTATGTTTATAATTGTCAATATGTCTAAAAGTTTTCATGAAAATTTCCTTTTGAATTTAGCTGTAAATATGCTATGGCACCCTGATGACTAACTGGACGTATTTTGTATAGTTGTATTTTACATTGTCACATAGAAGAGAAATTTATTATTAGAAATTACCTATGTCTATAACAAAGATTAAAGACTAGAACAAAAAACCCTGCTGTCCATTGAGGGTAGCCAGAGCAAGTGTTCTTCCTTTACGAAAGTACTTCAAAAGAAATACCTTCCTTCCCCACCCCACCTCCCATTTTTCCACCTGTACTATAACTTACAAAGTAACTTAACATATTAAAAAAAAGGGGATTTTTTCCATTATTGTTCATACCATTAATATTTCAGACTGTCAGTCTGACAAATTCAGAAATAACTGAAATATTAAAGGAACAAAAGGAATGACTGTATGCTTTCAAATTGCATTACAACTGTGAAGTTCTTTATATGAAAAATCAGATCAATCCTACTTTATCTTATCTAACAGCAGCAAAGGTAAAATACAAAGCATGTGGCAAAGACGCATAAATTAGCAGTTTGCAAAAATTTAACACTACAATAACTGTGTCAATCACATAAAATCTTTAAAGTAGTAAGAACAGTTTTAGGAAGATTTCTTGTGGAATTATGATTTACAATTTCAATTTATTGTTCCAGACAAAACTAAACCCAAACGTATTTGTTTGACTTAAATTTAAATATTATGCTATACGAATATTAATTGTATTCCTTTAGAAAAACAAGGGCAAGGTTAATAAATCATATCATTAGACCATGAAGTCATTTATCTTCATAATGACAGCAACAAATACTTGATTTCTTTAAAAAAGACAAAATGTATCCTACAAGAATAAAGTATGCAAGTCTTCATAGGTGATGAAAACTACCATCTTTGAAACTAAAAGCAAGGAAAAAATATAAAAACATTTGTGTTTGGGTTGGAAGAGACTTTCAAGACCATCTAGTCCTCTCCCCCTGTACTGGGCAGGGACTCCTTCTACTAGATCAGGCTCAAAAAGCCTCATTCAATCTGACCTTGAACCTTGAAGTGATGGGGAATCCGCAACTTCTCTGGGCAACCTCTTCCAGCCTTGATGGCACTCACCACGGTTTTTTTCTTCCTTATTTCCATTCTAAATCTATCCTCTTCTAATGGATTAAAAATGTTGTCCCTCGTCATGTCTCTAGAGGTTCTGATAAAAATTATCTGTCTTTCTTACAAGGCCCATTTATATACTGAATATTTTGATATTCCCCCAATGTCTTAGAACTTCTGGGAGAGGTTACAACATTGAAACATAGAATATCCTGGCCCTACATACACAGGAGATTCTGTGAAATTGATTTTACTGGTTTAAAATTTTACTTTACATACTTCGGCTACACTGGTGTACTAAAATGCTCAGCCAACTCTGGGATTATTTTGCATTGCTGAGAAGGGAACTGACTGAGGTGAAGGAAAAATGTGATGTGTTCTTTTGAGTACAGGAGTGTGGTCCAAACACACATGCAGAGACACACACACAGAACACACAAAGAGTTTGGAATCTATTCTTCAAATCCCTACAGATTTTGCAATTCCACTGGCATAAATTTTCATTCATTTTAGAAGCCATAAAATGAACATAGATAGATGTCTACGTTTAGATGTCTGCAATCCAACCCCTGAAATGGAATTTTTCTCACTTGATTTGTAATGTATACATCAAAATGAAATTAATTATGCCATAGGCAATCTATGCAGTAAGCTTAGATCCCTGTTCTCCTGTCATTTATGTTATGATTATACCATTACAAACCTGTTGAGACAGAGACATTATTTTCTTTTATGTTTGTACAACAGTAAGCACATATAAGTCCTGAGGGTAGAGACATAATCATAGTATAAATGACACAAAGAATGTATTTCTAGAAATTATTTTCAATATATTCTTTTGAAACAATTACTTTTTATATGCATCTGTGTAGGTTTGTGGGACGAGGTGTTGCATAAAAGGAGATTTGAGGAGTTTTTGCCAGTCATAGTACCTTCCAGTTCCAAAACAAATAAATGAATTGCTGTTAAGTATTTTATTAAATTATGAGAACATAAATATTTACAGTATGTATATGTAAAATGAGTGGGACTTAGATTTTTTTAATAAAAAGTGTATCAATAATTATATTAATGGAACCATTCGAAAGTTAACCAAAACCATATTCATGCAGGTCTAAATGGCAATCAATTATTTAGATTCATCATATCAAAGAAAATGTTAGAATTTGAATCTGGTATGTCATGCATTCTTTCAAGCTTGATATTAACAATTCTTAACAAAAAACTATATGTACACAACTTAGAAGGAAATTATAGTATTTTCAATATTAAGTGGGATAAATTAGGAAACTATACAGTCATTAAAAAGGGAGCTTAGAAATGCTAATTTTAATTATTTTTTCAACCTACAATATACATGGTTTCATATTTAGTGAAAAAATATTTCATAGTGCCCATCAGTGGTTTAGCCATCAAATATTTAGGTATTGAGTTTTATCTAGATCACTAGGACCCTTTTAATAGCAAATGGAGAGCTGTAGACACCACTAGAAGATGTTTCATTTTACTGATTTTAGGGAGTATTGTACTGTGTGTGTTAATAGGCTACAAATAACTGGGGGTGGACAGGGGTGGTGGGTGGTGATTAGAGGGCTGAATGTTCAGAACTGAGCTTCTGAACTCTCAAACAGAGGACTCCTACTTGCTAGCTGCAGTGGCACCAGGTTGGTTGTAAATTTGCAACAATTAAAGAAAGAGACACAGGACAGAAGCAGCAACTGATAGTCTGATTAGGGATTGTGCTTTTGCATCTGCACTGCTTACACCGGGAAAGCCTGGGACCATGATCCACAAGAAAAGGACTAGTGCTCAAAACTCACCTTCTGTAAAGAAGAAATGATCTTGGAGAAAAGAAGGGATCCCAGAAAGAAGAAAACTATCCTGGTTGGAGGAAAGATCTCGAAAGTGGGGGAAGATCCCAGAGATCAGAGAGCTGTGTTGGAACAAAACATAAGGAATACCGAGGGAGAGACCTTTGCCAGTGATGTCCAAGAGCGGCAGCTATAAGTAGCAGCACAACATTCTGCCCAGCCTTCCCAAACCAGCAGAGACCTTTGTGTTGGGTATGGTAATGTCACAGGCTAGTGAGTAAGCAGGCACATGAGCTAATCAAGCAGTCTAAATACTCCTGAATTATCGGTTGTCATCCCAATCCACCATCTGGATTCACAGTCCATTATCGAGATCTACTACTTGTATTTTATTCAGTTTGTCTACTAACAGTGCTTGTAGGCTTCTTACCTGTCTCCCACACTGCTGTGATTAGCATCTGCAGCAGGACAGCATGCAATAGCCATGACCACTCAGAAGCTTTGTGTTCCACTCCTCAAATATTTCACTCTTGTCACTAGCACAAGGACCATGATGATTAGACAGATCTCAGCCACTTGTTACACAACACTATGGGTTGTCATTTATTGTGTCATGCCTGGACATGTTCTTGAGCTGACTACCTTCTCCAATAGTTTCATGAAGAACTGTCAAGAACATTGTGAAATATAAGCACATTTACACAGTGAATTACTCTTATTTATATGTTTATAAATTCCATCAAAAACTCTAATCTTTTCAAGGCATTTCTCTCTACAAGCCTTGTCAGATTTTCCCATTATATTTACCATCATCTCCACCTATTCTGTTCCATGCTGTAATGTTTTCAAAGTAGAGAAACAAAAATTGCTTGTGCTTCTTCATATTTCCCTAGAGTCCTTGTTAATTTATCACTTTAGTTGACAGGAAGTTGGCTGTAACTATCCCATTCCCAGTGAAGAGGTTCCTAGTTAAGTTCCTTCAAAATTCATAGGCATAAAATATCTGTTTCTCCTAACCTGTGAATAGATGGTAATAAACCCAATGAGACAGGATGAGTACTATTTATCCACTTAACTATTTGAAATATCTTCTGCCGGTATTCTTTAAGTCATTTTCTTTGAGTCTTCTTTGTGACGTGTCAATTTCTTTTCTTTTCTTCTTTCATAATGGCAGTGATGCAAACTATTTTTTTCATGCATTGCTACTTAATCATCTTGGTTGCCATTCAGACTCCCTATAAGATTCTCACTTCTGTTGTTCTTACAATTTTATTTAGCAGTATTTTATTCTCCTAGAAGTTTCCTCTCAAAACGATTTCCTGGTGTGTCCCATATCAGGGAAATACTTATTTGTTTGCTTGCTTTATTCAGTCATGGGGTCCTTTTATAATGTTGCAAGATTCAGAGGATAGAAAAAGACTGCACAAAGCATTTTAAAATACAGAAATAATATAACAATCCATCCATCATCAACACTTTCTAGAGTCTCTAAATTTCTTCTTTGATACCATCTATTTAATCACTGTTGAGATGTGGCTTTACTTAGTTTAAGGTTTGGTGTTATTAAAGTGACATTATTAAAGCATTAGCAAAGTGAATGTTTGACACATAAAGAAAAAGAAGATAATAGAAATTCTTGAAGGAAAAATAACTATTTCTAAAGAGAAGAGGACATGGGTGTTTTATGATTAATTTCATGCTTTGTCACTTTTCAATTCTTTGAAAGCTAGTGATAATAAGGGAAATTACTTCTTAATCTAAGCAGCAGCTTAAATGAAACCAATAAAACCTAAATATTCCAACTTTTATATGTTAGTTAAATGTTCTTTTATCTCTTAGAGCTGAAGTGGATAATGAAACTTGTTTCTTAAGGGATTTATCAGTGAAAGTGGAAATTTTGATAATTTTACATTGCATGTCTAGAGTGTCAAAATTACATATTATTAAAATGTTGCTGTCAGGGCTAAGAGGGAGTCTTATAGGTTATGAATTAATACTGTCTAGGAGAACAAAAATGGAGTTAGCAGATATTAATTTTTCTCTTCAAATAGAGATAAAAGTGAATTTCTTTTCCTGTTTGTGTTTCAAAACACATTTGAATAATGTAAGAAGAAATATAGATAATTCCTTAACTTTTTAGTCTGCTTAGATAAGCAAGACTAGTTACTGCTAGATAATAAAAATCCTGATAGAGGCCTTAGGCTTAGACACCGATGATTGCAGAGAGCTTCTTTTTAAGGAATAAGATTGAAAAGCTGTTTTAAACAAATATATATGAAAACCTGACTGATGGGAATAGAATGACTTTTGGTGTCATTTGGCTGAAGGAAGGTGATGGATCTTTTGTGTCAGAAGATAACTATGAAAGAGTACAAGGCACCATATACTGTGATCTGAATTAAGGAAAGTTTAACATTTGACTCCAAGGTAGAATACGGACTGTGCCTGCAGCTTTCAAAACATACATAGAGGAGTCTCTTTCCTAAAGGGCTCTGAAGTTAATGGACTGACTAAAAAAGTTCAGGTAAGATAAAAAGTGAAAAATAACTTTTATTATCATACACACAGAATATAGTCACAGAAAAAGAAAAAAAAAGAAGTTGATTCTCAGGCTTAGTTCAGTTACATGATTACTGAAATGCACTGCCTTTAAAAGTTTTGGTCCTGAAATAAGGGTCCTAGGACTTTTTCTACACAGTCCTAAAAATAGATCAACTTTATCTTATTCTAGAATGGCTCTGTATACTAAATAGCAATATTTAAATGTGTTACCTTTAAAAAGTTTAACTTCTAGATTCTTTCTATGTCTTGGTAGATTGCAGTGTCTTCATCACCCTCACAAGCATATATTATAGAGATAGTTTTGACTACTCCAATTTAGGCACTGGAAAATCTGAAGTGATTAGTTTAACTTAAAGGAATAGGAAAGATTGGAAAAACTTCATATGATCTTATATTTTGATGGCATTAATTGCAGAAATACTAGAAACATACATTTCTTGGGAATTCTTGTGTCTGAGCAGAAACTAACCAACCAACCAACCAAAGGATACATGTTCAATGTTGAGTTTTATTATAAAACATTCATATTTAAAGAAATATGACGTTATGAGTAATACTGACATGCAGAATTGAAGAGAAACTTAATTTCAGACTTTGAATTATTTGTTATTTCTCATGAATTGCTGAAAGCACCAATGATAATCTGCTACTTTGGAGTGATTTTCAATTCATATTACCTAAGTTCTTTGTTAGGAAGCCTAATATCAGCTTGGTGCAGATTTCAGTGTTTGGCACATGTTGAATGAGATGCAGTAGCTTAAACTAATTTAAAAAATAATGCCATAATGAACACTGCAATTACCATAGTACCTCATATTTATATTGATAGCAAATACAACAATAATCTGAGCTCTGTGAATTATTCCATTCTCTAAAATAAACCACACAACTTTATGTTGACTGATAGAACAGTTTTTCAAACTGTGCCTGCAGGGATGGGTGAACCGCTGATTGCAGCAGGCATATACCTTTTCTTGTTGTGCTACACATGCAAGGGATAACTCAAGATTCAATCTTCTCTCTCCCATCTCATTATGAGAAGGGGAAGAGGTGCTGTGTATGTTTCTGGCCCTTGGATTCTCTTTCTCTGCCTCAGAAACACTTGAGAGTAGATATCTGCCTACAGCCATAAAAGCTATTAAAGAATTACAAAAGCTCAGATCAACAAAAGCATTTTGCAGTTCAGCCAGGGTGTGTAGCTTGAGAATTGCAAATATCTTGGGTTTGCTGGTGAGAAGTAGTGCCTTTGGGAAGACATTCTAAAAATTGTGCAGCGGGTGTAGCCTGACACTCAGGTGAGGAAATAGAGGTTTACAATAAGAATTCTAAGGCACATTTTAGTATTTTTCAGAAGTGACCTAAGCATTCAGATGCCTGAACTTGAAGTGCCAGAACCACTTTTCAAAGGACATGAACTCTTAACCTACTTAGAATGTCTCTGCATCAGCATTTTAGTTCAAATCAGGAGTGCACTTTGAAGTAAATCTACCAGTTGACAACACTGCACAGCCCCCTCCCCATAGCCCCTTCCTATCCTTCACATTGCAGAGCATAAACCCAGCTGCTCAGGACTGCATTGTTGTAGTTAGTAGGGAAAGGTTTGCCTTGGCCTGGGCCAGCTGTAGGTCATTGCAACAGTCCTAGAGCTCAGCCAATTGGTGCCTGCCCTGCTGTAGTTGAAGCCATGAGACTATCATGGTGGCAATGTTCTTAAATTCCTCAGCTGTCACAGAGTAACAGGCTGTCACTTTTTTGCATTAGTTTCTGTGCAATTTTCCAGCTTAAGATGGGACACAGTGAGAAAAAGCAGTCCTAAACCGCCCCCATAAAAATAGCCCCAAGTGGTCCCAATTCTGTGAAACAAGGAGCCTTGCTCCCAGCTACCAAGTCATGATACAACTCATTACCTCTCCCTCTTGAAGTAAACTGCATCCACCATGCTTTGGACCAAGAGGGCTGACAAACAGTTCCTTTGCAGAAGGTCTTCTCTGATTGAAGAGCTGTGTCGTCAGGAGAAGGATCTAAGGGAAGAAGTGAGCAGGCTTTGTAGTATTCAGGCGAAGAAGCAAGAGAGAGGCCAATTATACTTAGGGACTCAAGCTGAGTATGTCAGCAGTGCCCTGGCAACCAGGAGGGCCAACCATGTCCTGGGGGGCATCAGGAAAAGCATCTCCAGCAGGCTGAGGGAGGGGATTGTCCTGCTCTGCTCTGCACTGGGGCAGCCTCATCTTGAACATTGTTTGCAGTTTTGGGCACCGCATTATAAGAAAGATATTAAGCTATTGGAGAGTGTCCAAAGTAGGGCAAAGATGGTGAAGGGACTTGAGGGGAAGCCTCATGAGGAGTGACTGAGGTCACTTGGTCTGTTCAGCCTGGAGAAGAGGAAACTGAAGAGAGACCTCATTGCAGTTACAACTTCCTCATGAGTGGAAGAGGAGGGGCAGGCACAGATCTCTTCTCTGTGGTAACCAGAGACAGGACCCAAGGGAATGGCCTGAAATTGTGTCAGGGAAGGTTTAGTTTGGATATTAGAAAGAAGTTCTTCACTCAGAGATGTTGGAGCACTGGACCTGGCTCCCCAGGAAAGTGGTCACAGCACCAAGCCTGCCAGAGTCAAGAAGTTCTTGGACAATATTCTCAGGCACATAGTGTGACTTTTGGAGATGGTCCTGTGCAGGTCTAAGGATTGGACTCGACAATGCTTGTGGATTCCTTCCTGTAGGAATACAACAGGCTGTTAGAACTAAGGACTAATTGAGGAGTTTGGACGCTGCCGCTGGCAGCCTCAGCAGAGGTGCCTGATGACCAATTACAGCAAGCATTATCATGTAAACAGCTCTCTCGGCCAATGTCTGTTAACAGAGTCCACGCCAGGGAGTAATACAAGCCTAAAAAGTCTATATAAGTTGTGTGCAACTGTGAATAAACGAACGCAATTGTTAATTTCCGTGAAATCCTCGTTGTATTCCGTAAACCCGCCTCCGTGTTTGTTTTACCTTCCAACTCAGCATATTCTGTGATTCTCTAATAAAAAGAGTGAGCATGGCACCGCAGCAGAGACAGATAACAGGAAGGGGGATTATGCATATTATTATTGAAATTTTTTAAAATTAATTAGATGATGTGGACTCTTAGGTGGTTAAAAGAATAACTAGACAAGCAATAAAATTTTTTTGTTGTAAACACTGTATTTTCCCTTTTGACCATGGTAAGATTTTGAGTGAAACAGTACCTGTGAAAAAGCAGATTTCAGAGCCTCAACGTTAACAATTTTGTCTGTAAAATCCATGTTCATTGTAATTATAGACTTACCATTAGAATCTAATACTTGACACCAAAATAAGACCAAAACCAGGTTTATTTATACAAAAGCGATGTAAAAAAAATATTTCCAATCAACAGTTTTGAGGCTGCTTCATAGCAATGTCTTTCTGTACTTCTCAAAGGGGATTTATCTGAAGGGAAATTTCCTATTAAAAATAGGCTTGGCTGACCACTGTCTAGCAGTTTGTCTATTCCACAACAGATCATGTTTTAGTTTCTAATCTGTCCAGAACCTGTCCTCAAGAACTTTCCCAGCAGTCTTGTCTGCAAGTCCATTCCAGTGGCCTGTTCTCAGACTGCCTGCCAACACTACCTGTTATTTGTGACAGAAAACCAGTACATACTTTTTTTAAAAAAACAAACAAAACCCTGATGACAGTTTTTCAAGTTCTGGACTATTTTTCTTCCACTTATTGGCAGTTCATATGTCCCAAATGCCAAGATTTTGTGTGTTTAGTGGGTTTGTAACCAAACACCAATTTGCTTAGTTGTAGTTAGATATAGTATATGATATATAGATATATGTAGTTGTAGCAAGGCTTTGGTTTTTCTGGGGATTTTTTAAATGCAAGAAAATATTTAAATAAAAACTTAGAAAATAAAGAAGAAATAAGCAGCTTCATATCTTGCAGCACATAGATCCTTGTCCTAGTGTTATTTCTATTCAATTTCTTTAAGGGTCACCCATTTGTATTGCTTATGGTGAAGGGTAAGAGGAAGTTCAAGTTCATTGGAATGTCAGTCACAATTCCAGTGAGTGAAACATCCAGCAAGCCCCTATTTAACTAAGGTTGCCTCAGTTAATTTGTTTTTTACTTTGTTTCTTGTTTTGGTTTTGTGGGGTAAGTGTTTTTTCTATCGTTTGTTTGTTTTTTGAGGGTTTTTTGTATGATTTTTGATATTTTGTTGGGGTTTTTTTCAGAATCTATTAACAGACTGGATCAATTCCATCAAGCTGTTTAGGTAAGATTTTATTTAAACAGGTTGGAATCTATATCACAGTCTGAAATGTGCATATGCAAAGCTAAACAGGAACACATTGTACATTTACAAATAGAAAAACAATTGTCAGATTCACAGAATTTCAGCAAAAATCTTGACAGAATTTTTGCTTATTCCTGGCACTGTTGAATGTATTCTAGTTCTCTTTTTTTTTCCTGTGTGTATGAGGCCAAAAGCCAATACATACACCCACATATGGGGAATGCTTGGGACAACCAGATGTTAAGAGATGAATTCTAGTTTTGGCATCTGGGCCTGAGTCTGCTCCCTTGGCACATTCATTTCTCTGACTCACTGATTGGTTCTGCTGCTGGCTGCTGTGACATCTGTTCAGCTGTCTGCAGGCTTGGTAAAATGCTGCTGTGTTTCTTTATCTTTTTGGATGTCAGATTTCTTTGATACTCTCAGGAGAATGTATAATTTAAATTTTATTCCATTGTGCTAGTTAATAGAGCAAAGTATAAATTCGCTAAATGATCCCATACAGGGGAAAGAACTCAATCCCCATGTCTCTGTTTGTTCATTGTGAAAATGTAGAAACTTGTTCATGCATTTATATTTTCTTACATAATTTACACGTAGGTTTGTTTTGGGTTTTTTAATGATAAGCAACGACACTACATCTGCTTTAAAGAAAAATGTTTCTTAGCCTGTGTCTATAAAATTCATTCCTTTAAAACAGGACCCCTCTGATCACTCACTGATTATTTAAACAATTCCTCTATTAAAAAATGGAATTATATTTAATGCTTTAGTATTTGCTGGCACACTTTAATAACTAAACAGTTTTAATAGCGGACAAATAGAGAGGAAAAGTCTTGGAGTGGGAGAAGGATGTGACAATCTATTGAATAATTTCAAGTATTTTGCTGCTCAGCCTGGTTGTGGTTAACACCATATGATCTCTTCCTGTGATCAGAAAGCTTAGGATATGTGTGAGATTTTTATAGCCTTGAAGTGTATGAGCAAGTTAAAAAAGAAAAATATTGTTAATGATTCTTTCTCTGGACATAACAGCTGACAACTTTACATATGTGACAGCAAAATATTTGATTTTAAAAATTGCATTATACTTGGCATTGGTAAGCAATGAAGACCTAAGGATAAACAAATAAAAGAAAATTGCTTTATATCAACCGGTGCAGATATGTTCCTCTTGAATTAACTGCAATGGTTCTGATTTCAAAAGGAGGACTGGATCAATATTGCCATGTAGCCAATTTTTCATGTTCCATGCAGTATAGCATGATAATTTAAAGCATAGCATAAATCAAGCTTAAATGATCACAAATATGGATTTAAAAATTCTTAGATGGAAAAAGTAATCACTCGGGTGTTATCACTCACATGTTCATGTATGACCCCAATCCTAGAGTTGTATATAAGTAATAATAACAACTCTTAATTTTATCCATGTGACCATTTAGCACAATTTGTTTGAATAACTCATTTCTTAGCTGAGTCCTACCCCAGGAAAGCAAGCTAATAAAAGGTCTGGTTCTGCCTACATAAGCCCCAATATAAAGATTTAACCGATAATTATTATAGAGAAGGCCTCTACATGCCAGTTGCATTTCCCATTCAACCTGCAGAGAATGTGACAACTAAGCTATTTATTCTTATTCTGCTTACTCTATTATTACTTTACAATACATTAGCTGCACACCATCCACCCTGCACACTTAATCAGGTATGGGTCCTCTAAACCCCTGCATCATTAACTACTTACCAAAAAGTCATTATTATCTGATTGCTGTTCAGCAGACTTTGTAAAATGAATTGGTGGTCTCAGGCAAATGTCCACAACTCAAAGAATTAGTGCTGCAGTGGCATTACTTTATTATTAAAAGAGTAAGCAGATAGAATGGTACATCACCCACTGAATTATACTATGACTTGAAAAGGTGTCTCTGCAGCTAATCTTTATAAATTTGAGTGAGGTAATACGGTTTGTTTGCAGAAATTTCTGTTTAAGAACTGGGATTTTCTGTGTCCAGAACTTTCAGTTAGTTACCACACACTACAGACACATGGACACCACAGAGGAATTACATTAGGTAAACACAAAGGTAAAATGTATGTGTTTTAGTCTAAGATGTTTAAGAGTGACATATGCTGACAAACTAAGCCAGTTCTGGAACATAATTAGTGGAATTATTGGTGCAGTTTGTGGACTAGTTAGCAACAATAACAACTGAGAATAAAACAGAAAACCTGATCTGGTCTATGCTGAACATCTTTTTATCTCCAGCTCTTAGGTGCAGTATTTGAATGAGTTACTGTCTGAATAATTCACTCACAGATCCAGTTTCTGGTCATAGTTCAGTTTCCTATAAAGAAAATAAACATGCATGATGTGTAAGTGAACTTGTATGCATTAATGGGAATACAAATATGGTTACTAGAGAGCTACACAATTTTTTATGTGGAATAGAAAGAAAAAAATTTGTTCCTGCAAAAAATATAGACTGTGATCCTAATGGCAAGAATTATGAATTTAATCACTTAAAGTGTATATTTCAGTGAAGAAAGTCTCTTGGTGTTACATTTGGCTTAGAGTAGTAAGCCTTTTGCTCATGTAGGTGAACCCTGATTCAGACTAGTATTTTGAGCATTGGTAAGGCTATTAATAGTATTGAAAAGTACATTACTCATTAAAGTCTGGATAAAAAAAATAAATGCCGTGAGTTACATATTTAAGAAAAAAAGTCATTAAAAAACTAAACTACAGTTTATTCTCTGTATTTTATTCTTATTTTTGCAATCCATAGAAATCCAGCATGAAACAGAAACAAGAAATCATAAAAGAATACACAAAAACTATTCAAAAATAGGCTCAAAATTCCCAAGAACAATTGTTATTTAACAAACGATGGCGTTACTTAGGTGTTACATGGCCATTCATATGACAGATTCATCAGAAATCATCCTATACCATTACATAATGATGTCATGTCAACACATAATCATAGTCTAATATGATGTGATACTAAGAGTAAAGAATTAGACAGCTTTTAAAAAGTAGTACATCCCTATGCCCCTTCTGTGCTTACTAATTTAATTTACCTGTACAATTTGTGATGTCAGATGTGCTAGGAAAGCTATGAAGGAATCACACTGGAGTAAGCTCATACTTTTATTTATTGCATGATTCTTGAATCTGTTACTAAAATAGGAAATAGGATGTCTCTAGGTAGAACAGTGTGACAAGCTTATGTGCTTGCCAGTTAAGTGTGCCTGAGAAAGTGTTCTAAACTGAAGTCACACGCTTAAGGAAAATACATTCCCTTATGTAAGAAATATTGGCAAAGGTTGGTTTGCCACTGAGTATTTAGTAAACATTCTTTAAAAATTATAGGATTCCAGCACATTATCTCATATTTCTCATTGTTCTCTTACAGACAGGGACAGTGGCATCCATAAGGCTCAGGATGAAAAAGGACTGAAATATTATGATTTGTACTTCTGAGTGAATGCATCTTTTCCTCTCTTATAATTCTGTACAGTACTGGCCTATACTTTTCACTGCATCATTGCAATTAATTGCAGCTTCAGTTTCCAGTTCATATTATTTTGAAGGAGGATCAAGGCAGCACCCCTTGTACCAATCTGCAAATTGTGATAGAGATGTGAACTTTTTACTTATGTAATGACAAAAATGTCAGCATATGAAGGAAGTGACAAAAATTTGATTTTTGCACTACTTGTAGACTTGTTTGCTTAGTGCAGGGATCTCACAATACAATAAAGAAATAAAATACAAAGAACTACAAAGAAGACATTAAATGCAACATCAGGGAATGAAATTGTTTCTACTTCAAAAGAAGTAGCTATGATGAATGTGGCAATTACTCTGAGCAGACAAGGCAACAAATGAAGGACTTGGAGAATGGTGCAGATAGACATTCATGACAGATGTTACAAGGATGCCAAGGGACAGATTGCCAGACAAGTAAGCCAGAGAAGACACTGATAAATATACTGCAAGGGACAACTTTTCAAAGAAGGTCAGGAAAGAAGAAAAATGAGCTTATATAATGTAAATCTATAACAAGTCTATGCTTAGCATCTAAACAATTACAAAGCAGTATACAAAATTACAGAGGAAATCTACCATGTTAAATAAAAGTAGCTTGTACTCTTAAGGTGTTTCTTTGTCCCAAATAATTGCTCCCTCTAATAAACTCTACCCTACAAAATCACTTCACCTTTACAGAAGTGGTAGAGGAATCAATAACTTAAGCATGTTTAACAGGACATGGGAAGACATACGTATCTCAGAATGGGGTTCAAAGGATCCAGTGTGAAGCAACCTAAAACAAACTGCAAAGGCGTTTTTTTAGAGAAGGCCCAGCACAAAAGAACAGCATTGGAAAACCTGTTTATGCATTTCATCTAAGTAAGAAAAATGCAAGGATTTGTGCTAAGGTTTTTAGAGTTAAGCTTTCTTGGAGCAATTAATGCAAGTTATATCTCTTCATTTCTCTGTCTCCCTTCCCCCTTCTACATACATGCTTATCAGTTATTATGTCAGATACATGCATGTACAGGAATACACAGAGTCCCATGTAAATATAGAAATCTATGCTAGTCTGGCTAAAAAGGAGTCCCATGTTCAGAACTTCAGTTTGGCTTGGTTTAAATGTGAGATTTGAACCAAGTCATCACATTCCAAGAGAAGTTTTAAACAGGGGAACATTGGACCACATAGGAGAAGATTAACTCCCATTAAAGTAAAAGGTCTCCTTCTTAGGTATTTTATAGGACAAAGAAGTAACAATCAATGCGAGAATAAAAGGTTGCCATGCTGTGTTGTACCATATCTACATATTCTATACAGTTTAAATTTCTCTTTTGGTTGCTATATATTAAAGATAAAATAAAGTCAGCATATTGGAAACTCTTATTTATATCCTCTAATTATGAACTTATAAGGGGTGATTTCAGTAAAGGTGAAAAGAAAAATACTGAATAAGCACCAAGTATTTTTAATTTGTATATATATAATATGTATACATATAATATATATAATATTGTACATTATAATAAAATATGCATAAGTAACTGATTAATTCTATATCAATGTTCTGCATCTTTTGCTTGCATTCGCAAGCCAGCTGGACTACTTGTCTATGCAAGAAACCAATGATCTGTCTTTTTTCTTTTATTTTTTCCTTGACTTCCTGTGATTTATTCAATAGTGTCCAAAATAAGAGACAAGTTGTTGTGTTACACAGAGGATTGCTCAGATTTGACTAGACTGTAATGAAATGAACATGCTCAGACCACTCCATTCTAGTTGTTTGTCTGTGGTATGAACAAAACTAGACTTTGATGAAAGATGAGAGACAAATGAGACAAGATTTTCTTACCATCCTTATGCATTTTTTGCACATTAGTATATAAATGTATTAATTCCCTAATTTAGTACTCTGGTTAGCAAAAGCCTTTCGCCACATGAAAATAATTTCATAAATATTTGTGATGTATTTTGACAATACAGAATTAAAGACTGAAATGTAGTGCATCAAGATTAATATTGCAAAGAAATTTGTAATATTGACACTTATTAGCTTGTCATTGCTTTACTTTGCAATATTCTTATTTTGACATTTTAGTTTTCAGTTCAGTTCTCTTTTTGTATGAATCATGTATTAATATCCTTATATATCTACATTTTCGTTCATATTCTGTAATTCTACAGCAGAAGAATCCCAAGAAATCAATGAGAAGTAAACACAATAGAGAAAGAAGAGAAAAAGAGAGGTAAAGCTATAATCTCTTTTTTTTTTTTTTATTGAGAGCATATTTACAAAGTTTGCTTTCTTGAAATGGTGAATTAGAATTAGACCCACACCTTGATATTTTTCTATCAAAATGGTCTATCCAAGGATAATAATTTTTTCCTGTATATTATTTTATATTTGTAAATGCTTAATCTATGCTGAAATAAAATTGAGAAATATGAATGAGTGGTTTGTATTTCTGCAATATTGGCTGGTTTGGCAGGTCAGTTCTGATTTAATAAGTAGAACAGTAGCAACATTGACTATCTGCTGGTTAACATATTTATCCTGTATGACAGAATATTTCTGAAAATATGTTCAAAGGCAGAAAATTATTTTTAATCAACTGCATTCAGGTCAAGAATTCTCATTATGCAGTCATGCAGGACAAGAAGTGAAAATCATTACAGATGGGCTTTTTTAAGATTTGGAAAAAGTCAGCGAAAGTGAGCAGAAGTGATCTTGCAAGTACTAAACCCAAATATTTAGTTAGTAGATAAAATGTCAGTCTGAACAGAGAAGACAGGGAAAACACATCTTCCAGCTAGAACAAGCATAAAAGAAACAATTAGAAAATGTCATCATTATCCTGTACTTATACAAAGCAAGCATGTAAAGGTTTTTAATTATAGTCTGGATAAATCAGTGAAATGAATTAGATTAAAGTGAAACTCTATCTGCCAGTATAATATTTAGTAGTTTCCAAAGAGAATCTCAAAGTAAATATCAAAGCCCATCAAGAAATCAAGAAAGAGTATCTTCATTCCTGAAAAAGAAATGTTAACATAACACTACTTCTTTGCTTGACATCAATCTAGTTTAACACAGCTGCATTTTTTTTAACTGAAAGTTGCAGCTGAGAATTCTGGATTTTATAATTTTTGATTTGAAATATTCCCCAGCAGCAGTCATTCAGAAACCAGAAGATTCTTTCAAATGAATTTCCTCATTTCTACTCCTACATCTTGATCACAACATTTTTAAATTTATGAAGACTTTATAAATTTCTAAAAGTTTGATATAATATTTAACTTTAGTCAGCTTGACCATTGGTTGATATTAAAATCAAATAGTCTATTTGTTTTGTCAAGACCAATTCACTCTCATTCCTTTAATTAATATTCACAATATACTTCTAGAAATGAAAGCTGGCAATATTCCAATATATACTTCCAGGTCAACTTCTTCTGACACCATATCACAGGATTTTAAAAGGTCGGAAGGCCTTTTCTATTAACCTGTTAATGATGGCAATAATGATAAAAATCACATCTTTGGACTGATCAAAGTAATGTTTTCTTTTATTCACTCCATATTTCTTTTTTGGTTTGTTTTATTTGATTGGGCTGGGGTTTTTTTGTGAACTCCAAAGTTAAATCTTTCTAAAGTTAAACACTGAAATGCTAGCTTGTCTACAATGACAGTGCTAATTCTGTTAAAAATAATCTTTTCAACTGGCCCTTGGAAATGTTACTGATTTTTTTTTTTTCATTTAAAATCCTGAAATTGCCCTAAGGCATCCTTTTCATTTTTTTCTTCATCCTGTTGTGCCTCATTACATCCTGCAACTAGCAAGCATGCTTAAAGTTAAATATTCGCAATGATCCATGAAACTAATAACCTGGTAACCTTTATCTACACAATTATACCTACATATTATTTGTTATGTTTTAGGAGGTCTAAACAGACTGGTGTCCTCCAAGAAGAGAGCTTGTGAAGAAAGATTTATATAATGGAACTGTATAGATCGTATTGTAGCTGGTGTAAAGTTTAATTAATATTTTGCAAGAAGCATTCTTCTCCCTTAATTTTAGTACTTGTTACAACAACATACAGGCATCTTCCCACATGACTCTGACTACAGAGTTAAAATGTTACTTTTGATGTGTTTGAGACTTGATTCAAGGACAGCACCAGTTCAGATCATGGCTTAGAAATACTTTACTGAATAGTAAAATATTAATTAAGTTAAATTTTGTTTAATCTTCTGGTCTGCTTCTGTCTCACCCAGTTCTAGGCACCAGTGGCTGCGCAGTCTAAACCAACCAGCCACCTCCTTTCTTATAGCCAGTAAAATTGGTTATATAAGCTTAGTAACCCCAAAAGTGGGATTGTGATACAGCCCATCACCCGTCAGTGGAAGTGCAGCTTGAAATTAGTGACATCCTCTGATCTGAGGAGACCAGGGCAAAATTAGCAGATTGAGTAACAAAATAGCAACAGATCTGCTGTTTAAAACCCTTGACTCCTGAGTACCATGTCCCCAGGGCATTTCATAGATTTTACCAACAAACAGCCTGAGCTGGGGCCAGAGGACTGAATGCCCATCAGCAGATGTATCAACATAGCTGTGTATTTAGTTTTAGACAGCATGAATTTCTACTGCTCTGAAACTTCACATTGAAGTCAGTAAGGGCTCAGTACGTAGAGGTGATCGGGAGGCTTGCTTGAGAAGTGCATCCTGATTCAAGCTAGAACACTAATGCATTATTAGGCCATTTGAAGTGACTAATGTATTTAGCAGGCTAACCATCTTGCTTTCCTAGTTCTGCTTTGCAGAGGTGTAAAGAGAGAAATAAAGACAAGACTTAATTATGTTAGGTGGAAGCTCTGAAAACTGTGGAGTGCTACCAATATCCACTAATTTCCAGTGGACATTATATTAACACTGCAATTCAATTCCCCTGAGTTGGTAAGAGTAAAAAAGTCTTCATCTTTCAGTTTTATCTCCAGATTTATGAATTTAGATGTTAATTAAAAAGAACTGGCATACTTTCACTTTACCACGACATCATTTGGTTTAGTTACAAAATGAGCAAGAGACCAGTCGATAAAAGAACATACTCTTTTTATTCTTCAAAGTCTATGAGTTTTGATTGTCTTAACTGATATATGAAATTTTTATAGACTGACAAGAACAGAACAATAAAATCTTTATAGCTTAAATTAGCTAAAACCAATTTATTTTATTTTGAAATATCTGTACATTTATATGCAATCTTCTCAAAGTTAAATCCTTGTTTGCATGTATGTTGATACCAAAAGGGTCTTTGATTTTTGATTTTTTAATTTTTATAGCTTTTAGAAGTACTTGTAACTGTAGTAAAAAAGCAAATTCAGTTAAAATTTCTGGCAGCCCAAGTTCATTTTTTTATACATCCTAACCTCTGCCATTTATCAGTAGCTCAAATTCTTTTAGCTGTTTAGGCTCTCTTCAAGGCAGAAAACCTGAAGACTGTTAGAAGACCTGCAGAACTAGACATAAATATAAAGCAATAACCTTGGGACTCAGAACATTGGAAGAACTCCAGAAACCAGAGGAAGGGAAGCACTGATGAAGACAGAGGGTCCCAGAGACCCCAGACTCAAGTCTTGAGGAGGTGTAACCAGGGGCTGGACCAAGAGATGTGTGAACTGGGGATTGGGTGGGCAATATTATAAAAACCATAGAAACGGGGGGGGAGGGGGAGAGAGGTCATCATGTATTCCCAAAAGTCCTAAGCCTAGGCATTAAAGAATCTACCTGTTTATCTTATCCCATATTAACCTGGCTCAGAGTCCTGGTTTTGGGTTCTCTCAGGGCATCACTTCATAAATCCCACAACAAACTCTAGAAAAAATCGGTAGTAATATATAAAAGCTTCTATCTTATAAAAATTTGATTTCATCAAAGAGAATATTTTAAACTAAAATGCATCCCCATGATATTGATATGAGTGGTATATTCAAATGTTCCTCTATACTGCAAAATCTCAAAGCCCAATATATGTTTATGAAAAGGTTTCTGCAACTATACAACAAAGTGTATATTATACAGTTTTAACCCATTTACATGCCCATGAGAGTTTGTAGCAAAAAAGAACAGCAAACCTACACTGATCTTAACCATTAACACTTAAAAGTTTTCACAATCCTTTTTTTAAAAAATTATCACAATCCTTTTAGTATGATCTGATATGGTGGTGAAAATGAAAAATTACACCAAAATGGTTGTTCACGTGAGCTAACAATCTTCATAAAAGCTCTTGTGTTTCATATTCATTTCAAACTTATTGTACTTTCTCATTAAAACACTTATAAGTTATCAGCTTTTGGGATAACATATTTCTCCTGAAATTTTGTATTTCTTAATCTTCAAGCAACTTAATAACTAAGATTTTACGTGTATGTGTGTGTATATATATATATATCTATCTATGTATGTATTTAATTCTGTATGTATATATATATACATACACATAAATATATATTTGTTTGTGTGTGTATATATTTATATACACAGACACACACATATATATACACACTAATCTATTGAATCTATACTGCAGTATTACCATTTTGGAATTTTCTGATATATTAATAAAATATAAATGTTTATTAATCTGTTCAGGTACATATAACCAAGGAAAGATGGTATCAGCTAATCTGATTTTATGCTCATAAACAAAAATATGTTTATACACAGACACATTTCTGCAGACATACATGCAGAATGTATTAGCATACTAGATGTGAAAGCCTGCATTTTGGTAATTTTAAAAAAATTAATGTTTAAAGACTGCTCTGGTTACATAAAATGCAAAGAGAGCATTGTATGTAAAAGTTAAATCCTGTAATTGTAGTAATTCTATTCCATTGAAAAACAATCTCTGAAAAGAAAGGTTCTCTGCTTTCTTTGGGTGGTACCTTCATTGGAGAATAATTTGCTGTGAGATCAATATTTCACATTTGATTTGGAGAGTCGGGCACTCAGATGGCTTTTTAGAAAAGGAATTGTATACACAAGAGGGAAAACCAGTACATAATTTTTTTCTGGAAGTCAGAACATTATTGCTGCTTTTATTGTGAGTTATCCCTAAGAAAGGGACATGAAACCACCTTAAAAATCTAGGTCTATACAGATCTATTCTTCCTAATATCTTTATCATCTTTACCATAAGAACTGTTTTTTTTTTGTTCTTTCTATGATGGTGGTGAGACATTGAAACAAGCTGTCCAGTGTCCCAGCCATCCAGCAGATGCCCCATCCCTGAAAGTGTTCAGGGCCATGTTGGGTGGGGCCCTGAGCAACCTGATCTAAGTGGAAGGTGCCCCTGCCCATGGCAAGAGGGTTGGAACTGAATGATCTTTAAGGTCTCTTTCAGCTCAAACCCTTCTATGATTCTGTGATTGTTTGATTGAAGGGAATTGGTGGAGGTGACTCCTTTCAGGACATTCATCACCAATTCTCCAAATTTTCTCTTCTTTCTAAATAAAATATTCCAACAGGTCTTGATTGCTAGCAATGCTGAATCAAGAACCTGCAGAAAAACTTGACAGAGTGCCAGATGAGCAAAAAGACAACTCTCAGCCAGCTCATGATTTTACGATCTGAGAGAAGTAGAAATTAAGCAAAATCTTCTCTATGCACTTCTACAAAATGCTTGCCAGAGTTTAGAAAAGACTTTTGTACTGTGTGATCAGTCAGACATAAACTAAATTTTGCAGAAACAGCTGCACGTAATGGAACCACAATTGAGGTTTTATGTATCATTCCATATGTTCCTGGTGTTTGACCAGGTAGACACCTCAGCATGAGCATTGTGAAAGGTTGTTGTCTTGGATGTTCTCCAGGATTCATTGGCATCCATTGTCAGCTGGCGGAAAAGTTAGATTCCTGTGTAAAGAACCGAATCCTTTCTAAATTATAGGGTACATAGATTACAAATCTAGCTCAATTTCTACAAATACAGTTATTTACCTTAACCTTTTGATAAAAAATGTCTTCCTTGAGCAAAAACAATCCCACCTTACTTTAATTCATGTTAAGAAATTTTACCAAAATCTGTCTTAATTTTTTTAAAAAAACATAATCTTGAAACCATGAGCCAGCAAAGGTGCCCTCTATGGCAAAGATTATTAAAGTTATCCCTTTATATACTGAATTAAGAGAAGCTTTGCCAGTATGTCAAGGGAGGTGGTCCTTACCCTGTGCTCAGCACTGGTGAGGCCACACCTGGGGTTCTATGTTGGACTCCCCAGTACAAGAGAGAAATGGAACTGCTGAAGAGAGTGCAATAAAGGACCTTAAAGATGATTAAGGGAGGAGTGCATTTCTCCTGTGAGAAAAAGCTGAAAGAGTTGGGGATGATCAGCCTGGAGAAGGCTCAGAGGGGCATCTTATCAATGTCTATAAATACCTGAAGGGAGGGCACATAGAGGACAGAGGCAGTCTCTTTTCAGCGGTGCCCAGGGACAGCACCAGAGGCAATGTGCACAAGCTGTACACAGGTAGTTCTGTCTGACATTAGGAAACACTTTTTCACTGTGAGAGTGACTTAGCATTGCCACAGGTTGCCCAGAGAAGTTGTGGAGATATTCCAAATGTATGAGGACACGGTTCTGTCAAACAGTTCTAGTTGACGCTGTTCGAGCAGGACCTTCAGAGGTCCCTTCCAAAAGAAACCATTCTGTGCTTCTGTGAAACCGCTATAGAGAAGAAACTGTATTCTGTATGGAAAAAATTGCAATCTCAGTCTACACAAAATAATAGTTATTTTAGCTATTACAATTAAAAAAAAAACACACAGAAAACCCCCAAACAAATCAGTGTAGCTAATAAAGATAAAGTTATAAGTAAAATACAATTGCTACCACTACCATTTCAAATTTAACCCAGAGAGGTAAAGGCACCATAAGAAGATGAATTTGACTCTTTGAAGATTCCATGTTTTGAAATGCTATCACTCAGAATCTTAATCAGGGTGAACCCATGCCATCCTCAAATCCAGAAAGCAATTTAAAACTATTAAAGCATATTTTCTTAGATAATGCACAAGAAAAAGAGATTCGAATCAATAGAATACCAATGTCATTCATGTTTTTCATGGAGATATGAAAGGTTGAATACCAGGATAAAGTCTGAAGCTGAAACTGATTCAACCAAAATTAACACTGCAGAGTATAAAGCTTCACTTGAAATCTATAATTGTGCCAAACTGTTGTTGAAATTTTTTTTAATGAAAACTGAGATACACATTCAATAATGATTAGAAGCTGGCAAATAAAGGCTAAAAATTGGAAGATACTTCAGTTGGTTCAACGAGTTTCTCTGTAAACTTATCATAAAAGGAATGAAAATATAGAGATTATCATTCAAATGTTTAGCTATATCTTCACCCCGAAACACACAGTCATGCTATTGAGGGCAGTTAACCCAATGATCAGGGTTTTTTCAGTAAGTTAATACATGAAAAAAAAAAAAAAGAAATTCTAGAAAAAAATATTGCAAAACTTCTAGAAAGAACCATCCAAGAAGTTCAGGGTTTTGTAAAAGACAGCATGTACTCAAACTTGATTCCTTTCAGGTATAGCACTGACAGCATATTACAAACATGATCAGGAACAAAAATTGTCATGGAATGGACTAGCAGAAATAAAGTGTCACACTTAAAATACCTTTTATGAAGCCAAAAGACTTATACCAAAAAATGGCCTATCTCTTGTGCGTATTATGCCCACAGTAACTTGTAGAACTTTTTCTTTCTTTGGTTTTGCCTTCCCATTTGTTTCTTTTTGTTTAACATACAGTTAGAAGGAAAATTGAGACTGTCTATAACAAAATTATTGATGTTAAATAGTTTTGTATTGATATCCACATAGATTGGCAGCTGTCTGAGTATTTCAGGGAAATACGATACAGTTAAAAAAATTTTCACAGGGTTTAATGCAAAATCTGCCCCCTAAGACAGTGACTCTTACACTTGCCACTAGATCTAACGTCTGGTCTTAATCTCATGAGAGAATAATTAAGGACAGTATCTGAATAAATATAAAGTTGAGAATAGCTATTACATACCTAGGGAGAGAATCAACCTGTGAGATGCTAATGGAAAAACTGAAAAACATTTTAAAATGATTAAGCTTCAAAAATGTGGCATCTCCAAAAGATGTAGCTCTTATAAGCTACCCATTTAATAAAAGTAAAATATTGACCTTAAAAATAAAGTATCTCTGAGTTCTGTCTGTAGAAAAGGGAAAAAAACAGGTAAGAACCATAGCAACTGAAAGGACAGGCTAGCAGTGAACAACTGATTTATTTCTGTATGTAAAATAATACTGATTGTAAAGATTATTTTACTATAAACTTCTTATACTATACATAAATAAATTTATTTCTGAAGATTAGACTGTCAAATAGGAAACTTTTTATAGTCATATTTACAATGTAAGGTTTGTTGACGATGCCCTGCTAAGTGAATGGAAAGGCAGGAACTGACTTGTAGAGAAGCAGGATTAAGCTGTAGCACTTGAGGCAATATGTACCATTTCTGTGGGGATAATTCTAGTTTCAGATTATTATAGCGGGGGGAAAACAAATCCTTCACTGAGCTTTACTGTAGGCCTGCATGGTTCATTTAAATGTAGCACAACTCCAGCTTCTATAATATATGTTCCTCAAGTAAAGTAGGGCATTGGTTCAGAGTGAAGCTAAAATGCTTATCATGTGAATTGTAAACAACAGACAACAAGAAGAAAAATATAATGAAAGCAAAAAGCACACATCTCCACACTCCAGAGCACTCCAGTCCTGCTACAAAAATTTAGTTTAAGCAGAAAAATCACTCACTTTAAACAATGGAGACTATGTAATAGAAACAGCAGATATTAATACTGTCAGTGTGACAGATGGTTCTGCAGTACATAATAAAGTAAAAGACATTTTGACGAGAAAGAAGATGTATCTGATAATTTGCAAATCAGAATCCTGGCAGCACAGCAAGGGGAAGATAACTGAGTACACTTTATGCTGGTGCATCTTTAATGCTTCACATTTAAGACAATAAAGGAATGGAGGCAAATACTAGTACTCAGAGAACTGAAATGGGGAAAAAAAAAGAATATGTTTATCTGCTACTAACAATATACACTACAGCGGCTTTTGGTTTGAAAAAAGTAATACTACATTTCTAAATAGCTCCATAATATCTAAATGGGGGTATATGTACATACTGAAAATATTTTAATGAGTAACTAAATTCTAAAAATCATCTTTAAAGTTGAAACATTTTAAAAGCCAAAGGCTCCAATTAAGCCACAAGTAAATTAAAAACAAGCTTAATTGCAAGAATTTCTGTTTCTAACACTGTTCTTTTAACTTATAACATATATTGAGATGCTCAAGATTTTCAATCAGCATTTCCTCCAAAGGAAATCTCTTCCCCAAAAATATCAGACAGACTTACATTATAAATATTGTTTTCAGAGAGCTAGAAAGTGTTACAGTTTCACAGCATATATCCATCACATATCTTCCTTCTCCAATGCCAAATTTCAGCTTTTATTTCTTCAAAATATACATTAGCCAGAGAGCCTTTTAAAATAAAAAAAATGCAATTCACAAAATATTTTTTTTTCTTGATTTCTGACTGAATTTAGTCTCAAATAGATAATTTAACAGGAATACGTTCATCCCAAAACTTTGGAACATAATCATCAACTGAAAACAGTTAATCATGGGACACACCAGCAGTTTTGGTAACTGAGAGTCTCACTTGCAAATTAATGTTTCCTATCATATACTTGTATTATTTCTTCTTATGCATGTCTTATCAGAAAAGTGATACTTTCCTTGGTTTTGCTTTGACCTTTACTAATTCATATGTATCCCCAGATTTATTTCTCTGCTGTTACTAAATATACTGTTATCTGCATTCCATTCTTTCTCTACTAGGCAGGTTAAGAGAAAAGTGGCATATTTCTAAGAGACTATATTTTTACCTACATCTGTATTGTTTTGTCAATGGACCTATACAGATATCTTGATATGAATATCTGCCACGGACGTGAATGATGGAAAATGGTCACATCAATGAATTTGGCTTTTATCCTGAAAAAACAGGACAAAATGAATCAGAGAAGTTCAATGAAGTTTTTAAAATAATTTTTTTTAAAAAGCAATGTGTGTATATACATCTATTAAAAATAATAAATAACTGCTGGCAGCTATAGTGCAACCATACAGAGGTAAAAAATGCATAACCTTCTCAGAAGAAGACAGTAACAGCTGTCTCTGAGTTTCTGAATGCTGTGTACAGCTCTCAGAAAGATTTATGTTGACATCTGAGACTGCGAATTTCCATTAGAGTCGGACATAGGGACACAACTCTCATTTACTCGCCATAAAAATGTATGAGTCCTGCTAAAGGCATTCCATGTATCATAAGGATGTGTGATAACGGTGCTCTGAGAATTATTGCTCACTTGACCATTTTATGATTACAAACTAATGGCGATTGTTATGCTGTAAACTTGTAGTTACATTTAAGTAACTTATATGCTGAGCATTATGAAGCGCTGCTCTATCAAGTCTGACACAAAGGTAGAGATGGTGTATCTCTTTCCTTTGCAAAATACTCCAGTCAAGATTTCAGGAAACACGTACTTTAAGCCAGGTCTCTTAGATTGTATTTGGTTACTATAAAATGTAC
>JAOXXN010000001.1:56820543-56851791 GCA_026770055.1 Myrmophylax atrothorax
ACTTATAGAGCTAAGTAATAGACTGTATTAACCAGGGAGTGGGGAGTTATTTCTTGTTATATATATAACTTCTGTAAGTGTGTGTTATATTGTAGTCTTCGTTTAGTTTTCTCTTTTCTGTATAAATATATAGTTAGTTTCAGCATAAACCTGGTTTTGGAAGTTTTTTTTCCCATCTCTCTCTCCTTCCTTTTCTCTCGGCTGGTTGTGGGGGGAGAGGAACACTTTTTCTCTGTTCTTGGGCAGTTGGCATTTTGCCAGCTCAACCCAAGACAGGGTTTTTTCTGCAAGACTAATATTTTGTTTCCCACCTTTGGTAACAAATGTTGGCTTCTTATAAATAATACGTTACTTCTAAATTCTGTTTTATGAGAAAATACAATGCATGCAGAAAAAAATAACTAAAAACTGTATTTTAAAAAATAAAGTGATTTTATAGCTAAGCATGTCAGATGTATCAAGAAAAGCAATCTGGAAAGATTTGAAGTATATTTGTAACAAACTAAGTCATTTGGCAAAATTATAATCTAAGAGGCACTAGATAAAGAGCCTCTGAGTAGAACCACTGAGTAGACTGTCAGTGTGGTATAGTAATTAATTATAGACACCATTAATAACCAGAGTAGCAATTATAGAAGAGAGTTCATATTAGAACATCTTTGAGTACCATTCACTGGCTAAGTTAATGGTATTATTTATAGAGTTATTTAGCATTATTCCACATTGAATAATGTTATGAAATATCTGCTATATGTGTTAAGTACTTCTTCCCCATTCGGATTAAATAGCATCTATTAAGTACCAGTAAAAATAAAATAAGCTTTTTTCTGTATTGACATATAGCTTTAGATCTATTATACTTTACTCAAGGTTTTAAACTATTTCTGTGTAATAAACTATAAATGGAATATATATAAAAAAATAAAATCCACCTCTCCAGTGTCAGGAACTTTTTGTATTTTTTGATAAATCAGCCAGAGTTGCTACTACTCTGCAGATTTTCTGACTAATTGCTCAGTAAAGTACTCCTTTTGCACTATTTGAAAAAGATATATATATACAAATGAATATCAAGATGTTGGAATCTCTGAGGTGATACACCACAGATTTCAGGAAAAGATTTCACACCAAAAACTGTCACTATCATTAATGAGTGAGATAAGGAAGCTTATTGGAAATTATGAAACATTCTTGGGGGATAATATCTTTATAGAATCATAGAATGGTTTGTGTTGGAACAGACCTCAGAGATCCCTTAATTCCAGCCCCCCTTCCATGGACAGAAGCAGCTTCCACTAGATCAGGTTGCTCAGAGCTCCTTCCAACTTGGCCTTAAACACTTTCATGGATGAAGCATCCACAGCTTCTCTGGACAACCTGTTCCAGTGCCTCACCACCCTCACATATATAGATAAACACATATATACAAGCAAAATATACACATGTGTACATGGAAAATAGACATGTTTCCCTCCGTCATTCCAACAAGAAAAAGAGAATCAAATATTGGAACCTTACATTAAAATAAGTAAAGTACACTAATATTAAAGAAAAAAATCCAAACCAACCAACCAAACCAAACAAGAGGACTGAGGAACAGCCTCTAAGAAAGTCAAGGAAACAATATATCCTTTTCCAAATACATTGGAAGAAAAATGTCTGTCAGTTTAAGTACCAGTAGATTATCAAAGTAAAAGAAAACCTTCAGAGGAGGTAAGCTACACCAGAGTATTAGGGGAAATAGTCTTCCCTTTTGGTCTGCTGAAATTTGGAGAGATTGCCATGCCAAAAGCTTTTATTTCCAGAACAGATCTGTATCAGATTGAAACATAAGTAGAAAAGTCTTTAAAGCAAACTCATAAAACAATCAACAGCAAATCACTAGGGCTAGAAGGTATTTATTAAAGAATTTTGTCTAGCCCATAAAATGTAATAGCTCTTTGTGTCATGTAAAAATGCCTTGGAACTAAAGGACTACAAAGTGGTTAATAGGGTACAGTCCATTACCAAAAGTGCCAAAATCTCATGCACACACATGTTTAAAAATTAAACCAAATTAAATTTTTATTAAGAAGCAAACACAAAGAATTTGCTGCTGCTGAATCCCTTTAGCCCAAATTACCAGAGAGTGCAGAAGTTCCACTACATGCTCATAGGGTTTTTCGAAACACATTGGAAGTAGAGGCACGATTGTAGACTAGATGGGTGTTGTTCTCACCCAACACGTGGATTTGGTTCTTCGTTTGTTTTTTTTGGTTGGTTGGTTGGTTCATTGGTTGGTTGGTTGATTGGGGTTTTGTTTGATTGGGGTTTTTTACTATTTCAAGAACTTTCACTAGCTTAAAAATATTAGTCTCAGAGTATTACTGCAAAGGCAGTATGCCTACAGCTGTTCCATTATGGTGTCATAAGTTAGAGCTGCCTTCTGTCTACAGGAAGAAGTGTCACAAAGTCACCATTGAAATAAACTATCTTGACAAGAAAATTAATGAGAAAGAAAAGCGTCGTACTGCAGTGTACCTACTAAGTATATATCGAGTATAACACAGGACTACTTATTAACCTACTCTGTTGTAAGCCATGTGTAATTCTTAATGTTAAGAATCTCTAATAACTTGCAGCTAAACTCTTAATAAAATGTTGAATCTTTCACAGATGTTCAAGGAAATTTGTAAGATTTATTTCTAAATGTCATATAAATACAATAGAGACAATTTCATTAGAGACGCAAAGATTTTCTGTAATTGATATCTGAAGCTTGTACAACCTTCCTTCTAAGAGAAAAGAGGCTTAATTGCTTGACAGAGTTGAACCAGTGTAAAAAGGTAAAACAACCTCACAAGAAAAGCCTTAGAGATAGTGATTTGTTGCCTAGAACTAATAATTGTATTTGAAACAAAATTTATTTTCACATTTGTGTAGGCTTGAAGCAGATTATCAGGGCAGATTTCTCTGAGTGTTCAGTACTGATTCAATATATGCTCAATAATTCTCCTGTAAAACATAAAATGAAGACTGGAATACTATTAACATATATCTGGGCATTCATTTGTAAATATCTTTGCACCCTCAAGCTGGAAATTACAGTTTAGGTCCAAATCCAGGGGAAAAAACGGAAGAGGATGAAAAGCCTAAGCTCTTTTGGCATCCATCCCTCAAGCTTATACTTCACAATAATGAAATATGTATCAGACACAGGATGCTCAGTAGATATTTTTGTGCCTCCTAAGCATGAGCTCTGTCTCTCTCTGACTTGTGAGAGGCCTAGAAAACACTGAAAAAAAGCAAAAAAATCCAAACAACATGCACTATTTCAAACTGATATAAATGAACTTATATATGTAAGTATACATTGTTTAAGATAAATATGGCAAATACCTTGTAAATTCTTTAAAAATAGAAGTTGCTTGTTAAGTAATTTACCAGCTACTTAAATACTTCTGTTCTTTCAGGAGGGCTGAAGTGTATTTTTCCTTTTTTTGACTTAGTGTTCATTTTTGTTGTCATGTATCTCATGTTGGACCAATAGGGTAACAGACATATTTGTTTCTCCTCTATTTGTTGGTATCATTTATATAGCCACCCTGACACCCAATCCCATCAGATCTTGGAAGCTAAGCTGGGTCAGGTCCAGTTAGTACTTGGATGGGAGACCTCCTGGCAATACTGGAGGCTGTAAGTTCTAGTCCTGAGGACTTTACTGTCACCGTCCAAGCTCGCTCAGCCATGGCAGATGAACCTTAGGAGTTAAAGGGTGGGGCCAGTCCCCTGCACACTGTGCCTCACCTAAAAAATCCGCTGTGCAGGCTCAAAGGACACACCCATTTGGGTAGAGCCCTTCCCAAATCTTCATTCATGAAGCTTGGCCATGATGATGTAAGTATGTTAAAATGCCTGGTGTCATGTGAAAAGGGGAGAGGGGCAGAAATGCAAATATTTCTAGTCCCACCTGTATTAATATAAAGTCATCAGCTACAAGTGTCCTTAGAACAATCAAAGCTTTATGAACCCAGCACTGCCTGTCGAACACTGGACAGAACACAGGCTGGAGTTTTGACCTTTCTGTGAGGACCAGACTTAAGCCAGGGAGAACTTAATAGCTATAAGCTTTAGTTGGTGATAACATTTAGCTGCAGGATTGTATTTAATTGATGACAAAAACCCCAAAAGAAACTGGCACAAAACACATTCTACAGGCTACTCCAGCAGTTTACCCCTCCCACGACAAACTTGACTAACAGAAGATTACTAACCAGAGACACAACAGCTCAACACCACATTTAAACACACTCAGTAACCCAAAACAAAAGCAATAGGAAGAATGCAGCCACTTCCCACTAACACGTATGTACTTGGTGAGTTATAGCAAATTATAATTAATAAGGCATAGGAAAACAGAGTAAGAATTTGGTTGCTTAACCCTTCAATGTCTGATGGGGTGGGGGGGGACACAGGATAGCTCGCAGGTTGCCCTCCCAGAGATGCTATACCCTTTTTTCCTTTAGGTAGGTTGAGTGATTATAGTCAATATTTTGGGGGTGACAGACAGATGCCTGAGGGGTGGCTCCTTGAGTCTCTGCAGGGTGCCACAGGGTGTTCTAAGAAAGGCCTTGTCATTTCCATAACACTCCATTCTTCTGTAACCCCATCAATAAACACTTTCAGGGAGCTAATCCTTCCTGCAAGCATCCCTTTAGGGGGTTTGCATTTCCCTCAACTCATATCAGGGCTATCACGTTACAGATGTGCTTCTGTATCTGAAGTGACATGGAACCAAAACTTGATGAGTCATAAATGCTCACTTAATATATTGGGGGATGTGCACAGTTATAAAAGTAAACCCTAAATCAAGAAAAGCTTTGGCAACCTGATACTATTCTTGTTCCACCCTCTTAGAAGCAGTGAGGGAGATGGGTAATTCTGGTTTGAATGTTTTTTTCACATTGTTAAAAACAGGGAAGTTACATAAACATATTGTTGACTTCACCACTTCTTTGCATTCAGACCAAAAACCCCGCAATGGGCATTTAAGTGCTTATGTTCCCTATATAGCCCTGGGAGACAGGTAGGAGCCTTGAGGTTTTCAAGGGGAGATTGTATCTGCCTAATTGAGTCAGAGTCTCTGAGAGACTTCAAAATCACTTATTGACCCCCACTGACCATCTTGTGAAGAAGTACTCTACCTGAAGCACCTAATAAAAACCCTAGACACAGGTTTACGCCTGAACAGGAATTTCAGTAAGTACTTCCCACAGTGCAGGGTACTAAAATATCAAATTCCTATCTAAAGCAAGTCACTTGTGTTGCTAACAGCACATGAATTTTATCAAATGTCTTACTGTTAAGAGTACTTGCACAGAAAGTGTTAGATCTAGATTTTAGGTCCTTTTCAGCATATGGATAGGACACAGCAATGTTCCCAAACCCCAAGAAAGGAAGTCTTGTTTTAGAACCCTTTTTGGGATTAGACTGCTTAATAGGTAACCTCTTGCATTGCTGTGCAGGCCATGAGAGCACAATGGCATATTAAACTAACTTAATTAAGTATAAACATACATACTTTGTGTCCCAATTTATTATACTTAATGTCTACTCTCATTTTCTCAGTCCTTTATATGCTCAGTCCAGTAACTCTTCTGATTTAGGTGCACATACATTCCAACCCTCACAAAAATATGTACTGCTTACTTGCTGGAAACTGGGAAAGTGCGACAAGGAAAGGAACATTTTATTCAATCGATTGCCACTATGCTCTTTTCCAAAGTGAATGTTAATTGTCACTCTTGGACATCAGAAACAAAGTAAGGAGAAAATCTGATCTCAATCACTGTTGTTCTTCCTATGTTTTCAGTTCCAGTTTTTCTGGAACTATTTAAGTCCTGTGAGGCAAAAAGTTGTATTATATGCAAGATTGCAAATAAACAAAAGAAACCAGGCATTTATACTGTAATTTTCTTCTAGTAACCCATAAAGAATGACAAAGATTCAGGTTATACTTTTCTGCCTATTTCCACTGAGACATTATTGCTGTTGCTTTCATCTTTTTCATGCACAAACAATTCATGTTCAATTTAAATCTGCAGCTAATGTCTTTATACCCTTTACTCTACAAAAACCTATTTTCTTAATCCTGCCAACAGAAGTACAGTTCCCTTGAGAATTTTCCTCTCCTTTTTCATAAATGAACAGAAGACAATCCACCTGGGTACCACTGATTTCAAGGGATCCTGTATAAGGCCATACCACAAGAAACTTGTAGTAAATGTGTCTCTTTAACTTCTATTTCTCATGTGCACATAGGCAGTGGGAACCATGAAAAATATACATGTGTTTCTTTCCAGGTTCTGTAAGTGCTGGAAAATACTGTTACTCTGGTACAGACATTTGGATGGAAACAAAATAAATGTATACATGTAAATTTTAATTAACTGTAGTAAAACATTCCATAGTATTTGCTTTGTTATACTGACTTATTTTAAATACTATAGGAAGTAACTGCCTTCTGTCATAGGGAGAGTTGGTAGAGGCCATTCCCTTATTCTGACAGTACCAATTTTATTTTTCCTCATCCCTTTTACTCTGTTAGGAGGAAAAGGTATGGACAACATGTTTAGACCCTGAATTTTGATCTAAAGAGATTCTAAAGAAGCCTGTGTCCCTGTTATTCATCATTCTACAGAAGTAAGACAACATCGAACTAAAGAAAAGAGTACTTACAGGTTATTTACTACAAAACAACCTCATTTCTCCTGATAGACATAGCTGTGTGTTTATATTTTACCCGTCTTTCATATAAAAGTCCTTCAGCGTAATGACAGAAGTACACAAGTGAGATAACATCAATGTCTAAAGTCCATTGTATCAGTGAGTTTTGTCCTCTGGAGATGCACACTCAAATATAGCCTCAGGTCATGCAGATAATGAATTTGGTGGTTTCATTCTAACTCATGGTAAACACTGTACTTTAACTAAAGACAATCCACAATTTGCCAGAACAAAGATTATCAAATAGGATTGAAGTAGATTGTTTAAACGGTAAAATAAACTTTGGAGTATTGTTTTAGGCACCTCATGCCAGAACTTAACTTTTTATCAGGAATTACTGTATCAGAAGACAAATACAAAGAAATTTCTAAATGTGTATATGTAACTGTTTATTAGAGTTCTGGAAGAGCAAGGACCATTATTATTAACCACAGCATTAATTTTTAATACCAAGGCCTTTCTGATTAACTATTCCTTAGTTCCTACAAAATTTTGCTAATTCTTTTTGTACAATATAGTTATATCTCAAAAAAAAACATGGATTCCATCATTTAAAATTAGACTGGATTTTCATGACAAGAAATTAGAAGAAATATATTTTTTCATTTATGTTTTAAAAACAATCCTCTGACAATTACTGATAATTGACATACAGATTGCATACAAAAGGTAAGAGTATGAATAACTTATAGATTGTAAATATATCAGTATATAACAGATTCTTTAATCACATTTCTATGAACTGTATTATTTAATTCAGAAATAGTAAAAGTTCTGAAAAAGGTAGTATTTTCTACTTATTTTATTACTAAATATTTTCTCTCTTTATTCTATTATCCAGTTGTCCTAATCTATAACTTAAGATAGTTTTTAATAAGTAAAATGGCTACTGCTGAACAAAATCTCTAAGTTTTTCCTACAAGATGAAAGGTAAATCTGTGATAGAAATGTACCAAACTCAAGAGAGCTTACAAGTCAGAGTTACAATTTAATGAAAAGATTACAAGAAATTCAATGATACAGAGGAAAAATTGGTTTTAACTCAAAAAACCAGAGGTATAATTCACCACCCTGAGGAATGAACAGAATGGTGTTTGTTAGCTCCTGTGCAGAGCCCCATGTGGTCCCCTTGAGTACAAAGTAAAAGGAAAGGAAAACCTATTGTTGTGGATGAGGATCGCAGTCTGTTCGAGAGTCACAGTCCTGTTGAGATTCTGGTCCTTCTCTCAGTCTGATGACTAGTACCCAAAGTCCCCAAACCCCAGGATTATATACACTCAGGTCCAGGTGGGAATGGCCAGTACCTCCTCCAAGGCAGGGAGTTCCACAATAGGTGATTTAAGTCTGTGAGTCAAGGGATATTTTTTGAATCATTGATGGCCCCTTAGCGGACACGACCCCTCAGGCTGGGTGTGAAGGTGCTAATGCAACTAAGTTTAAACTTGGAAATTAAGTATTTCTTAGTGCTAGGATTAAAAGAAGTATACTACTCACTTGATAAATATATACAAGTATATGTGGATCTGTAAACATTCTGTACCTAAAAAAAAATCCTAAAACAAACCCCCAAAATTGCTAGGATTACAAACTCCAGGAGTCAAAAATCTGTGCTCATGATTTTCCTGTGCATGAGCTTCATGGACAAGCGATTTATATCACCCCATGAGCTAATTTTCCACTCCATAGAAAACACAAGATAGTATTTGTCATTATTTTTATGGATCCAAGATATTATATCATGCATGAAAATAAACACATGACGTAAATAAGTCAATAATCAGGTCAAGTCAGTCATATAACTTGATCAGTAACATGATCTTCCATGCTTAAAACTTAGCCAATGGCCTACTTAAACTTGTACAAAACCATTCCAAGATAATACATATTCTGCAGTCAAAAACATTCAGAAAACTGAAATATATAAAGTTTCAGATTATCAGCAAACCAAATCTAATTGTTCTATCTATTGAATTTAATCACTTATGGAAGAAAGATTTTGTTTGTTGGTTTTTAACAAATTTAAAAAACGCAGTTCTTCTTTCTAAGCCAGTCTATCAAATTTAGAAATTCCAAGCCCCTTGCTTATTTTCAATCACCTGATCATTCTAGCACATAATTTGAGGAAACACTGAGATTAAAAAGAAAAAAAAAACAACAAACAACCTAGAATTAAATAAGGCAATTTCTTTCTTTCTCTAGGACTTGCACTGCCTTCTCAGCCATTGCAATACTTCGCATGGAAGCTATCTGACTTATGCAGTTTATGTCTTAAATAATACATTTCAGTTACTTCTGAGGGATTTGAGTAAGCTATGGAGAGTATTTAAATGAATTTGTATATTCATGAATGATTAAAATAGACATAAAAAATCCTGTTATTGAACAATCAAGGTGTGTATGATAAAACAGTATTTCTTTGCTAGCTTTCATAAATACATGGTTATTTGAGGATGACTGTATCCAAATGACTTACCTACATACACTGATAAAGTATCAACTTTATGTATCACACTAGTACCTAGAAATCTATAGAAATATTTTTCCAGACAACAATGAATTCCAGCACTAATTAATCAATAGTAAAATAAAAACATCATGAAAATAACAGGGGCAATTATTCCGTTACATCAAGAACTGATATCTGGTATGAACTTTTTACCAAATCTTAGTTTATTTTCATGCGTCTCTCCTATAAAATTCAAAAAGAGAATACTGGGAGTTGGTTCATGCTTAATGCGAAGCACTGGAAGAGTGTATCTAAGTGAAAAATAAAAATCTGAAGATACAAAAAGGAATATCAAAGGGATCAAAGCCTTCTGTCTTCAAGTTATTCCATGTTTAAAAAAACAGATAAGCAAATACTTTTCAAAATACTTATTTACTGCACTGGTTCTCAGTGTAAAGGTGTGTGAAAAACAGCATTATGCTTTGAGAACCAATACCTTTAACTGTTTGGAAATTTTGTCTGATAATTACTTAACCTTGCTGTACCTTAGCTGCAGATTAGTTGTACTTTAAGGATGTTATACAAGGCAAATGAATTGGCTGCTTCTTACATGTTCTTCAGTCTCAGTCACCTCTTTTCTTCCTGAAAAAAAATGTTCTTCTTGAAACATTTTTATTTTTTCTCAGCTTCTGTGAAAGTTCCTATTTTTTACACTTAATACTTCATTTTTTGTTTTATTTTATTTTTAATGTTATTTCTATTCTATTTAATTATTCTCCTCTTTTTTTTTTCTCTCATTAGACTCATTCTAACCCTCCCTATTTCTTAGGATTTCATATATTGAAAATGTCTCTTTCATTCTCTTTACTACTTCTGGCATTTTCTTCCATATTCACACAATGTGTTAGTTTTCTCATTTATTTCTTGCTCATGATATATTTAATAAAAATATATTTATTAAAAAATGAGGACACATATAGCCCTCAGCCTAATATTAATTTGGTTTTGAACAATTTACATTTCCCCTATGTTCTCTCTTTTGTTCATTCTGTTCAATGAATACTGTCCTCTGTTTCTTTTTTCTCCAAAATATTTTCTGCTCTCTTCATAAGCTTTTTTTGCCAAATTTTTCTGACAGAATTTTCATAATCAGAGTGTAAAATATGCCTGAAAGGTGATGTGAATGAATACAGAATACTGTGCACATAAAATAAATGGCTAATGCATAGGTAGATAACTCTTTAAGTAAAATAAGCACCAGCCTGTGCATCCAAGTGGCTAATAAGTGTTTAAAGATGCATTTTATGCATGATCGCTATTTTTCCTGTTTCTTCTACACGTATTTTATGTGTCCTGGACACCTGCACTACTGTATAACTGTTTTCTGTCTTCCAGTCTGTGAAAAAAAACCTTAGATACTTAGGTTACATGCAGATCTACAACAGAACAGATTAATTCTTCTTGAAGTTTTTAATCACAAAATATACAAGGTAGTATTTGCTGTATGAAAACCTGAGGCACTTGACATTATACAGTTTCTCGAAAGGAAACCTCCCTATATTTTTGTTTGAATATTAAAATATATTTGCAATATTTTAATAATGGTTAATAAACCAGTAAATGATGGTTTAAATTACAGTTAAAAGAATTATATAGGGCCTTAGAAAAGCAATAGCAAAACCAAACAGAAATTCCACAGCTTTTAGTAATAAAGAGTATTGGAAAGCTAGAATAGATTGCCTGGACAACCTGTGAAGTTTCTGTCACTCAGTCATCAAGAACCAGTTTGACACATAACTGTCAGGCATGAAATAAGCATAAATAGTCCTAAGGGCAGAAGGAAGGACTAGATGACCTCTTGAGATCCCTTACAGCCTCCTCATTCTGTAATCAAATTCCCAGAGATCTGCTCCTACAGTCCTAACACATTCAGATTTTACCACCTCCAGTTAAAATCAGCAGCACAGGAGGAAATTCTTGTAGTCACAGACTATTACTAAGAATGCTAATTAAATAAAATTCATGGGGCACAGGTTCTTAGTCTATACAAGTTTGCATCATATGTCTTTTGCTGAAGCTTAGGTATCCTGTAATCAAACATTTATATTCATTTGACGAGATGGAGAACAGCCATGAAAGTGTTTCTTTCATCTAGTGAATATGACATTCACCTGGGAGAGAAAAATACTGTTTCTGTGTTCCCTGATTTCTTTCTGAGCCACCTATCTTGTTCCCTGGTGATTGGCAAATGGACATACATGAGGCCTACATCTACAGTAGTGAACTAGAGGGTATGAAGAATTATTGTAAGTATCTGCTTGTTTGTACAGCCAAGTTGTTCAGGGTGTGTTGGGCACCAGATCAGTAATTGATGGGTCAGAACCACCCTGTGGGGGTGCGTGTGTGTGTGTCAGGGCAGAGGACCAGGCCTTCAGCACCCTCTTGTGTCCAGTGGTCAGCCAAGATGGCCACTGGGGTCTGCAGCCACATGGCATGAAAGGTGCGTAAGAAGCCTGTTAATCAATAAAGCCCACCTGGAGAGAACAGCCACAGTAGATAAAGAGGTCCACACGAGACCTCCATTTTGTTGTAACCTGCTCTCCTGAAGCTGTCAAGATATAACTCCTTAGTGGTAAGTATATCTTTGTCTCTTTACTCTTTCTTCTCTTAATATCTCTTCCTTCACTCTTTTCTTCCTCTTGTAGGTAACCTAAACACCTGTTTTCTTAAGCAGCTGGTATCTCACTTAAGTTGTACAGTTTTGTGTCTGAGTGTTACCAAGGTTCTCCACTCTATAGCAATGCTTGTAAGACCTAGTGGTCTGTTGCAATGGTTTTAGAAAGTTGTATGTTATTTCTACAAAACCTTTTTTGAAAAAGGCCTATTTTCTCACCAAATTAAAAAAAAAATCTCTTAGAGAAAAGTGTAGTTTTTCTCCAAAGGTAAACTCAAAATATCAAAAAAGAAAAAAAAATGCTTTGAAAGAGTTTGTGTGAGCAAAATATCTTGGAGTCTAAAATTAAAATCTACACCTCATAAAGATAGACGGGTGTAACAGGGTGACCCCGGGGCAGTATCTGAATGAGCAAGATAGAACTCTCCCAAAAAAATTCTGTGTAAGGTGCTAGCTTGGGACCTATCCCAAAACTGAGTTTGGGCATTATCCAGGCTTTAAGATTCAAACTTTCAACCATTTTTTCAGCACTGAAAACTTGTTTCCTCCATCAATTATATAGTGTTAATTTTTAAACTAAATTACAGCTCATTACAAAGTAGGACTTGGGCACAAATTACAGCACAAAAAAGCTCACACAATGAATGTTACCTTCAGATGTGCCTAATTATATAAGATGCTTCCATTATCAAAATATAAATTTCTTTGTAACTGTGCTTATGTTTTCCTTTTGCTAAAGCTGACCTATATGAACAGTGAAGAGCCTAAGTCCTATTTAAGTCACAACAGGATCCAGCAACTAGGGAAAAAAAAAAAAAAAAGAAGAAGAAATATATGTTCATGCAGGTGCTGGTGTAGCCATGTTCTGTGGTTGCACTCCAAGTCTTGTTATGGGCAAAAGGGTACTCGTCAGACACATGGAAACAAGAATTCCTTGTTCATCCAACTAGTATTTGAACAGTGTACCAGTCAATATTATCTAATTAATGTGGAAAAGCCTCACTAATAATATGGTTACTGTTGCTACGTAAAACGTGCTAGTGTCTCCCCCTTTCCTATGGTGCCATTCTTCGCCAGCTAACCTTCCTCTGAATCCCAGACTTGACAGACTTGTTTTCCTTTAAGCATGATTCAGGGTGCAAGGTTGCAACTAGTCAGCATCATCCTGTGCTTTTTTGCTAGGCATATAATGCTCATAGTGGAGGATTTTTCTGGTTATGCCAGTTTTTATCGCACAGTTAAATTGATTATGTTTTCTTTTACTGATTTGCTCCCTTCTTTACAGTTACCTGCTAAAGGCTTACTGCTGCACAACAGCCTCCCCAGTCTTAGCTGACAGAAAGAGGTACTGTTCATTAAGAAGTGACTGCCTAGGGGCATCAGATATTTGCCATATGTAGTTTTCCCAGGGCTTCATTTACAACAGTCAAGCAACAGACAATTGGTCACTAGGGATTTTTTTACAAACTCAAACCATCTCAGTGCAAGGAAAGACTGAAAATGTAAAGTGAGACTCACTACTGTCAAGTCAATTAAATGTATGGGATATTATTCTAGCACTGCTTTTAATATGCATTTTTAGTCTCATATTGAAGTTTCAGCTATTATTATGTTAAAGTTCAGTTTTAATAATTTTTGAGCAGTGAAGGAAAATAGTTTTCAAGAGTCATCATTGGGCTTCACTGGTTAAAAAGCACGCATGTGTGTGTGTGTGTCTGTGTGAGGCACTCTCATCTCTCATATTAAATCTGGTGCAGTGTAGTGGACAGAAAAGGATGCAAGATTTATGGGGCCTTGACCTGAAAAAACAAGAAAACCAAAAATGAATCTTCTTAGAGTTTACTGAACTCAGGTAACAATCAGGGAGTTCTGGCTTCCGTCCTTGAGTCTCAGCATTACATATTTTTATTCATGCAATGATTATTTAATGGAAAATGCAGAAATAATACAAAACACAGATGCTGCTGCATAAAAGATGAAGGCTTTACCAATATTGAGCATTAGAAATAGATGAGAAACTTTATGTTTTCTAAATCATTTCATCCAGAGCTCCTATGTCAGGTATACTCAATATGCTTATCACAGATAAGGGAAGGTAAGACTGTTGTTACATAAAAGAAAGTCAGACACTAGTTCTTCTCCCAGAGACCAAGGTATGTAAATTACCTTCTGTCTACTCTGCCTGGGACAGAGTCAAGTTTATGAGTATTCCTACCTCACCTTGAGGTTAGTTTTACCTCAGCAAAGGTACACACAGCACATTTGTCTTAGAGAAAACTATTGTAAGCAATCCAGATCAGAGCTATGGAATACAGTAACATCCAAGCAAGAGAGGATGCTGAAGATGAAAATGCTTGAATTAATTTCTTGGAACTATTTGGTTTTGTAGAACATGTATATCTTCCAATGACTCAACTTAGTTTACCAGAGTGGGAATCTAATACTGTATGTTATGCCAAAAGCCAATTTGTAGACATACAGAAAATATTTAGAAGTTCTTTGCTTCTATGTTGTACATCTAAAGAGTTCTACTTCCCTTTTAAAAACCCAGATATTTAGAAGCTATCTGTAAAAAACTTGTCACGTAATATTAAAACTGTATTATTAGTAGAAACTCTGTACTGAGACTGCTGTATTTTTTATGTACATATGTTGTATAACTGGCCTAATTATCATAAAGATTTTATTTATCCTGTCTTCTAGCATTCTTTAACCCAAGATAAATGTTTTGACTTCCAAAGAAAGTCTACTCTCTCAAATTGTCATATTGATGTTTCTAATGTGAGAAATTAAAATAAACAATATTTTACAGAGGATCAAGGACACAACACGACAATCAGTATGATTTAGGTAAATTCCCTTTATTAATACACTGCAAATGGTTTATATAGGGTTAAGACTGTGTGCTAATTGGCTAAAGTGAATCTCACACCATTAAACTACAATTCTAATTTCTTATAATCCATATCTCACAAGTCCAGTGTTTTGATGAAAACATCCTGACTGTTCCCAGGTGAATCTCTAGCATTCTGTGAGAAAGTCTGAGGAGTTACTTTGTGAACTCCTGGGGAGTGTTTCCTCCTTACCACTCAGCAGCAGCTGTTTCAATCTCACAGAGTCCATACAGATCTGAATTGCTCACATTTCATTTATCTGTACGTACAAGAAATACATTAAATAAAACCAAACAAATAGTTTTAAAATAAGAATCAATCTTTTAATTGATCAGCTAAAGAAATATCTTTGCAGCTGAAGGCTTTATTCAATAATATCCTGACTGTCCACATTACTTGATGTAAGTGATGAAGTATAATACTGTCTTCACATAAAATTTGATTTTTTTTGCTTCACATAAAATTTGAATTTTTTTGCTTCACATAAAAAATGGGATACTGTTTCATTTATCTTATCAATTATTATTTTGGATTGAAATTAATCAAATGGGGAACAAAACATTTTAACAGAATATCAGTACTTTCATAAAATTTCTTAAAATTTCATAAATTTTTTTAACAGGAGTAGGTTTTCTAAATAGAAGTACATAATGCCTGGTAAAGTGCCTTCAGTTATCTTCACAGGGCTTGCCAACAAGACACCAGATTTACAGAAAATCTGCATGTTGCTGTAACAGTGATAAGAATCCAGGTGTAATCCTAAGGCATCTCAGGTGGAACAAACTACCTGTGTTTGGTACTTGAGTTCAGCCTGTCAGAGAGGTCTAGGAGGCTGGTGATCCTGCTCAACAGCAGACATTACATCCTGTCAGCTGAAAATCTGACAACAGGAGTTGCTCTCCATCCACTTAGATGCATACACTTTAGACTTCTACATCTAAATATCTGCAGCTAGAGTGTAATCTCATTGAAAGTCATTCCATTTTACCCAGCCAAAGGATGACTATAAGAAAAAGAATAAAAAAACTCAACTAATAAAACTGATCAATGCAGTGCTATTCACTTTTTAAAGAACACACACATGCTAACATCTCTCCTCCTATTTCTAGAGCCATTTCTCAGCATATAGGCAACTAAGATAATGAGTCAGTATTGACAATCTTAATGGCATTTGGTGTTTTTTGAGCAAACCCCTAACAGGAACTTAAATATCTCAGACTAAAAATATGTATTTGCCCATTTTGTTCAATAACTGAGAACTGTTCTACAGGTGCTTCAGAAGAGTATATGTCAAATTATTGAAGGAAGTAGTACTGTTTTTGTAGGAAATTTTCTCAAGGCATAAAATATATTTCTGGTAATGTAACATGGAACACTGCAGTGTATTCAGGATCTGGAATTGCTAAGCTCAACCTTTGCTTCAGTGAAAGTCTGTAAGCAGAGTGGTTCTTCATGAAAAAAAAAAAAAAGAAAAAAGAGCTGGGAAATATCTCCTGCTAGCAAATGCCCATGAAAATAAATGTATGGTTACAAATATCTTCAATTAATGAAACAAGCTGACTCCAAGAATTTAATCTCCTGGGGAGTGTGTGTTTCTTTTCCATAGGTAACTTTAAAAAATCTAATAATGTTACCTCAACCTGCACACTTTTCTCTGCCTTGTTTTGTGCTTCCATCATTTCCCTCCCTACTTCTTCTTCCCTAATAACCCACCCTCCAGAAACAAAATATGAGCAAAAATACTTTCAAATATTTATCAAAATTAGATAATTAATTTCACTAAAATTACACGCTGAAATACTTCTTCTTTTTAAATTTGAATATTTATTAAATACATTTCTTCCAGACCTCATATCTTGCATGGCTATGTCATAAAATATTTCAGATGACTCTGCACTATATGCTTTAGCTCTTACATATTGACAAATATTTTCCAGTGGAGCAATAAAAATGTTCTGTGAAAATCCAGAGAGAAATTATGAATAAATATTGATACTCTCATTTTGGCTGATAGCTAAAAATACTCTTTGGAAAACAGCAACTCAGGAAACAAATCACTATTCATCTTATCTTTCACCAAACAGAATTTCAGTTCTGCCTTGAATTCTATCTGTTTGCATTACCAAATGTATTATGTGTTTTTAGGGTTTGGGTAGTTTTGTGTGGTTTTATTTTTTGTTTGTTTTTTTTTTTTTCAATTTAAATTATAGAGTGTAAAGGCACAAAATTTTTATTCTTTTCTTACATTTTTTGGAAAAAAGGCAGACTGTGCCATTTTTCAGCAACAAAAAAGCATCTGTAAGAATAATACTCCCTAATGAAAATGCACAGCAAGTAGTAGAAGGAAAATGGTGTCATCATTCTCCTTAATAATTTTTAATTTAATTTATAATATTATCAAGACATTCATAAAATATCCTAATCTGATGATTTCAGCAAAAATAGTGCTTAAAAACTGTAAATTATTCACAAAAGGCTTAGAAGAGTTGTAAGAAGTCTGAAACTGTGCATCAATCATCAAAACTTAAATGGTAATGTGGTACATATTAATTAAGAATCATGATTATGTTTTAGAAAAATGTTCCAGATGAGGTAGATACTACCATTTGATTCAGAGATTATATTTACTGGTTCATCTGTGTTATAAAAAAACATGAGAAAGGCAGATTCTAACAGTCCCATCTGGCTGTAACCCTGTGAAATAAGCATCAGATAATCTCTTTCAAATATTATAAGTATTAAACAACTAGCAGTTATCTGCTATATTTAATATGCATGAATAAAATATCCTACATCAAACAAAGATCTTCCATTAGCTAATGTCATAAGGATTGTTCATTCCATCTCTGAACATTCAACTTTGCCTTCAGTTTTGACTAATATTTTAATCTGTTTTACCTGAGACCTGGCATCAAAAGGATCCTGTTCCCATCTTATGAACTCAATCAACTGAATAATTGTCTAGAGATATCTCATTCTCCACTGGTGATACAGAAAATACACAGTAATTATGATTCTACTCAATACACAAGTAATACAGGAAGACATTAGAAAAGTTTACAGTTAAGAAGTACTATTGAAAATTATTTTTTGCAATAGTGTGATTTAACAGATCAAAGCAGTACAAAATATGTATTTTTGTTGAATCTTGTAATAAAATAATATTTCAGCCACAGTGTAGAGAATAACCTGTTTACATAAGTATCTCAGTTACAGACTACTAGCAGAAATCTGACAGCTACCACAGTTTCATTTCCTAACTCTCATTGAGTTATGGAGAGAGAGTTAAAAAAATCTTTGACTCTAATTGGCGCCAGACTTTCTGACTTATTTGTTGTCAGTAATAGAATGAAGAAGACTGTGTAGACCTGTGGATTTAATTAAACAATAATGACTTTTTCTCAGACTTCAAGCAATCATAAGGCAGTTAAATGCCTCCCTGACACTCAATCCCATCAGATCTTGGAAGTTGAGCAGGGTCAGGCCTGGTTGAGACTTCCTGGGAATACCAGGGGCTGTAGGTTCTAGTCCTGAGGAACTTCACTGTCACCGTCCAAGATCGCTCGACCGTGGAAGATGAACTTTAGGAGTTAAATGGTGGGGCCAGTTGTGCGGATGCTGTGCCTCACCTAAAAAATCCACTGCGCAGGCAGGAAGGACAGACCCATGTGGTTAGAGCCCTTCCCAAATCTTTGTTTGCGAAGCCTAGCCATACACAGTAGTCATAAAATGATACTGGATATATAAGAATTGGGTTTAGATTACTCTTGCTATTGAATTTTAAGCAATATTATAAACTTTTACCTTTAAAATGAGGACATTGGAAATATTTTTTTTAATTTTCATAAGTTACTGATTAAATCAGGTGTTATAAAAGCTCTCAAAATACAAAGGTAAATTACTGCACAGGCTAGAAACATTAGGAATTGGACTTTCTAGAAAAGACAAGGTAGTGTATAGATTTAACAGATCATTGTCCCAACACAACCCTCTTTGATGGACTAATTTCTTGTATGAACAGGAATTTTTTTCTGAACACTCCTGATCTTTACAGCTGAATTTTCTTTGACAATGCAAACAACAATTTAAACCAAGAAACCTTGATTTTCTGTGTGAAAGAGATTAAAGAAAAAAAAAGGTTTAAAAACACACTTACTATGGCCACTTAATGATTTCTCCATTATAATAAGTATTTTAAGACTGGCTATGAATCCAGAGCCAAGTTCCATTAAATCTGGTATTACTTTCTGATCATTGCTATAGTTATTCTTGGTGCTCTTTGTCTTCATTTTGTTACACTGTTATTTAAATAAGTAATATACTGCATAGTAAGGCAGAATTCAGAGAGGAAAGTGTTCTCAAACCTACAAGTTCCAACTTCTTATACCACCTAACTTTGAAAGAAATCAACATACAGTTAAGATTTTAGAAGACCTAATTCTGAGATGTTGATACTTTTGTAGGTATTTTCCCCCTCTTCCTTTATGTCTCTCACAGCTAATTTCAAAGAGATTTGTTAATATCTCTGAACTGTTTTGAATTCACCCCACAGGAATCTATTATGGTTTTGAGCTGAATACACCTGCCAACACAGACAGAATTACAGAATATACTGAGTTGGAAGGAACCCACAAGGATTGTCAAGTTCAACCCTTAGTCCTGCACAGGATCATTCCCAAGAGTGACATCCTGTGCCCAAGTCCAAATGCTTCTTGAACTCTGTCAGTCTTGGTGCTGTGACCATTTCCCTGGGAAGCCTATTCCAGTGCCAAAACACCCTCTGGGTGAAAAATCTCTTTCTAATATCCGATTTAAAGCTCCCCTGACACAACTTCAGGCCATTGCCTCAGATCCTGGAACTGGGCATCACACAGAAGAGATCAGTGCCTGTCCATCTTCTTCCTCTAGGTTACAGGAATAAAATTATCTTTCTGGTTTTAACTTTTTTGCTGATTCAAAAGTCTTGTCATTTTGAAGATGAAATTATAGTAATTTTTCACAAAATATAACCTTTTAATAAATAAAAGATAAGACACACTTCTGAATTAACTTGACAATGTATTTCATTTTATTTACCTACATATCTAGGGATCATATCTAAGGAGTGAAAATTATTACATTGACAAATGGAAAGCTTTTGGAAATAAAATTCAAAACCTAATTAAGTCTGAAAATAGGACAATTTGAACTTCTATTACTGAATCTAGTTAATTAAAATACAAAAGCACGTAAAATCACAGCCATTTTAGAACACTGAAGTGCACGATTAAAATTTAGTAAGCTCCTTGGGTTTTATAGATGAAGTAATAGAAATGACAAATCTAATGTATTTCTTTTGTGTAGAATAGAGCCACGTTCAAAGTACTAGCACAAAATAATGTCCACTAGACAAAATATTAATGAACTCTCTAAAACAATTTAGAACAGTCAATTACATATTCATGAGTATGCTATCAAAGTGAAGTAGTTGATAATAATGAAGGTATTTTATCAGTAATCACTATAATTTGTTTTCCCATCATTTGTTGAGTTTATCATGCTAAATGACTTGTTTTGATTAGGTCTAATTAAAACTGCAGCAGAGGAAGCAGATTGCTTAACTTTTGTTATTTATATGGTACATTTTGCTATGCAGTTTCACTTAATAAAAGAGTAAAAAAGATGTTGGATAATGAAATAAAGTTTTTATGCTACTCTGATAAGTGTCAAAGAGATCTGAGACCATAGACAGTGGTGGAAAACAGTAAGTTTGAAGAGTCTTTCCATAATACACTGAACTGACAGACTCAGGAAAGATGTATTGACGTTTCATTGAAATTATATTTAACTTACTGCAACAAGAGGATGATACAGTAAATAAAAAAGAGGGGTCACATTTGCCTGCTTCCTGATTTGAACAATTTTAACAAATTTAGCAATAACAAGAGACAAGAAGGTTCATAGATTTGTAGATACTTTTTGCTAGAAGGGACTTCTGGAGATCATCTATTGAAAAAAGAAAGTTAGGTGAAATTGCTCAGACCCATAAGGGTTGAAGAACCCCCAACCTCTGTAGGCAACCTCTTCCAATATTTCATCTCTGTCAGGGTAAAGAAATGTTTCTTTTTATCTAAACAGAATTTCCCGTGGTCCAAGTTGTTCCTATCATTGCCTTCCTCTTCTAAGAAGTTGGGTCCATCTTCTCTGTATCCTTTGTTAGGTGAGTGTTGAAAGCAATGAGGTCTCACCTGAGTTCATATTCTCCAGGCTGAAAAAACTCAGACCATTCAGCTTTTCCTCATAGGCCATGTGCTCCAGTCACCATCTCCAGTCCAGTTTTGTGGCCTGTGCTGGACTATGTTTCAGTATCCTGCTTATGCCAGGGAGACCAGAACTATACACAGTGCTCCAGATGTGGTCTTAGAGTTCCAAATAATGGAGAAGGTTCATTACATATTGTGACTACCGTGGTTTTTGTTATAACGCAGGATGCAGTTGGCCTTCTTCAATGCCAGGGCACACTGCTGATCTGCTGAACTTGTCATACCTGACTCCCAGGTGTGTTTATGTAAAACTGCTTCCTGTATTGGTGTTTGGGTTTATTTCTTCTTTGGTCCAGGACTTTTAATTTGCTTTCATTGATCTTAATGGACCATTTCTCTGGTCTGCTGAGGTTCCCCTGAAGCATAGCACTGCCTTCGATCACACTGACTCCTCCTTTAAAAGTAGTGTCATTTGTAACCTTGATTAAAGTGCACTCTCTGACATCAACATAGTCATTAAAGACACTACAAAATATTGGTCCTACAATTGATTCCTGATAAAAAATCATTTGTTGCTGGCTACCAGCTGCACTTTACACCAAAATTTGCAACTCACTGTGTCTAGTAGTCTTCATCAGTCATTTTATCACCCATGTATCCAGCCCATACTCATCAATTTGATGAAAAGAAGGATATGGGAGAGTATGTCAAAGACCATACTAAGGCCTAGGCACACACAAACCACTGTGTTCCCCTTATCCACTGTGGTCAATAGATGGATGAATGGAATAGTTAGGCGGAAAATAGGAAATTTCAAGAGGTGGATGGTAGAATTTCAGAGATCATATTAATACGGACTATTTGGGAAGGGGGGGAAAGGAAAGGTCATTTGTTATCCAGGGACAGATTTTTTTTTCCTTTCAAAATTATAAAAGATAAGCAAAGAGCTGAAGAGAAAAACTAAATCACAAACAATGTTAGTAATGGTTGCCTTCAGTTATGAAGCAAGCCTATTTTTACAAAGAAGTCAAAATAAGGTTCAGTTTTTCCAATGTTTTCTCTACATTGTTATAAAGGTCGATGCAAAAAACAACATTTATAAGTAAGGCTTAAGCATTTGCAAGGAGAAATTATTTTAAAAATTTATTAAGTTTGAACTGGTTTGTGCTAGGTCAAAACTAAGTGTCAGTATATGTTATAGAATGATTCATCCAAAAGTTCTTTGATCTCAAAGAGTAATGTAAAACCGGGCTATGTGAACATACATGTATATATTTAAAAAAAAAATTATTTTTTCACATCTCAGACAGAGCTTGTATAGAGCACATAGTTCATTTACATGGTCAAAGAAAAGACATTTTTATTAAGATAAAGGTGCTTTTACAAATTTGAACAAACTTTACAAACTTAAATTGTCTTAAAAAATTCTATATTCTTTAAAAAAAAAGCAATCAAACAAAAGAAAAAACAACCTTTATTCTTCAAAACAAAAGTGGGGTAAAACTCTCTGAGATTTAGAGTATAAACTTCTTTAGAGAACACATTTTTTGAATATAGTAAAACCAAACAATCTCTAAGTAGCTATAGAAGAAGTTGTTTAAAATTATTTATTGTTTATATATTTATCAGAAAAAAATTTAAAGAATGCATAGCTATGGCAAATCATCAGACATAGGTTTAAGAACTTAGATAAACATGGATTCTGATTGAAAAAAGGAACAGATCTTTACTATAAACTTTAGAAAAAGACATTGAAAGTGCCACAGATCTCATCAGACAACACTTAGCAACAGCTTCCACCCTATCTGCGGTAGAAGCATTAAGCAACCATAATCACTTTTTCTCAGTCTTGCTTTACAGTCCAGGAGATTTAAATGCCTTCCTTGGCCAACCCAAACTCTCTGTGGATCCCTTTGCTGGTGTTTCAGCAGCTTGGTTTTGTGTCAGGTCTCTGTTTCAGGCAAATGCTCTTTCCCTCTCAGGAGCCTTCTTTTGTTCATTTCTATTGCTAACTGTATACTCTGTTTTTCTCATTCCCTTCCTGCTCCCAGTTGTTACTCCACACCTTTTTTCCCAGATGGCCACATTCAACTGTGTTTGCACAAGAAACCAGTTTTCTCCAAAAGGTCCTATCAGACTGCAGCAGCTAGGGCAAGGCAGACAGGTATTCCCTGTTACAGTCTGCTGCCCCATAACAGTCCTTTTCAAGAAAACTGGTAGTGAACAAATCAAGTCCTTGTACAATACATTGAAATTAGTCTGTCTCATATCTGTAGTTTCATTCTCTTTAGACAGCAAATAAAAGTAGCAGTTCTATATTCTAGCTGAGAGCTCTGATCATTTTCTAAAGGGCGGAGACTATGATTTCTTTAAAAATTACTCCTTTCAGTCCCTCTTGTTGTAAAGTTCAGAACATCAAAAGGAGGAATTCCTTGCAACTAAAATGACTGATTTTCATAGTGAATATGGTTTCAAATGTCTGTCATCTACCATTTGAATAGCTGATGCAGTAATTTTAAGGAAGGAAAAAGAAAATGCTGGAAACTGGAAATTTGTCATACTCAGATAATTTTAACTCCATTGTCGTACTTACTATTTAATTTAGTCTCAATCAGTAGGTTACAATAAGCCACATACACTTGATTGAAATAAATGTCACATATATATATTACTGTACAGATTTATGTATAATAGTACAGAAGAAGAACCATTCAGTAAAAAATCAGACACACTTTTCATAGACAAGATGGGCTGAGCTTTTATAACAAATATATTTTCTAGGATTTCTAGATTTTAGGATACCATACTAAACACAGAAGTCTTATTTTCAGGGTTTTATTTGCCTTCAGGGCCTAGTGTTGATGCACTATAAACAATGGCATATACTGCATTAAACTACAAATGTAAAATAAAACAGGTTTTATTGATCTTCTACATTCCAATGTCAAATGTTTACTAGTTAAACTGGTTGAATTTGACATGTATATGGATTAAATAGATGGTCTAGTGTGGTTGGATGAGAGTTTGCAGAAGAATAAAGAAAAAAGCAGAAGAAGGAGAAAGTGTGTATAAATCTATTATTTTTTTCAGTAACAGAACTGTTGCTTAGCTTGTTCCATCTTTACTCTTTGGTAGTGTGATTGCTATAGTTCATCGGTTCAGTACATAAGGTGATACCAGGTCTCAAAATATGATGATACAATATTGAAGAATTACCATCTAGTGTATGGAGTAAACAAGAAGGGGGAAAAAAGTAAGTCAGAGCACCAAACTCTTGTCAAACGTCCTGCAATGTTTCACAAGAAAGACTGCGTAAAAGTTTCAGCCTTCAACCAAAAAGGCTTATATCAATACGTTTAGTGGTGGTAATACTTTAAGAATTTTCCTTTTAGAGTTGATTCATGAGGGAAATATAGAAATCATATTGATTAGGATCAGATTAAAACAAACCAGTTTCATTCAATCTTATCCTTGGAAAATTGTGGACAACTTTTGGGTCCTTTCAGATATTTCTTCTAAAAACATGTGCAGTGGTGTTGTCTATTTCAGGTGATGTGAATAATCTACTTTAATTTGTGTTTTCTCTTGATGTAGCTGGAGATTTGATACATTTAAGATAACTATAAACTGGTTAGTAGTTGCCCAGACATGTATGTCTATAAACAACAGGCTGGAAAAAAAATTGCCTCAGTTCCCATCATGTTCAACAGAGTTTTGATAGGATAATGATGGAAATCACACATAAAGCTCTGTGAACCTGTTGGAAGAGGTGGTCTGTATATTACAGACATCAGAAGAAGCACCAGGATCTCCTCATGAATATTGTTAATCATGACAGCTCTTTGATACACAAGGGATAGTGTGAAGCTTGTATAAATCCCAAGCCAAAGTCTTCTGTTACCTTAGGCTGAAGGTTTTACGAACATGGAGGCTCATATTGTGGTCTCAAGTAGCAGACCCATTCCTGGTCATCCCTTAGCATCTCTGTAACAACCCTTTGATATGAACATGATGAGCTCTGAAAAGACACTGAAGCCCAAGACCGGCAATTGTTAAAACTCCCCCCCTCTCCGAGAAAAGACGGAGGAAGTCAAATCATTAGTTCTCATTTGAATCATATCTCTCTTCTACCTCACCTGAGTGTTTCTGAGAGCACTAAGGAGGAAGCGAAACTGTGGCGACCAAGTTTTTGGTGACTTGGACAGGTGAGGACTTGTATCCTCTTTATCCTCCTGGACCTGCTGACTTTGAAACTTTCTGGGACAGTTATGTCACCTCATGAATTTGAAGTTAAACTGGAATTTATAGACTCTGTTCCTTGAAGCTGTATCCACACCAAGGAGTTAATTAAAAATGAGAATATATATTCAAACAGATGAGAGGGTGAAGCCATAAAAGCCTTGCAAATATGAAAATATGCAAATTTCAAATATTCTAATTTTAATTGATTTGTAACTTTTGTACAGAGGAATTGTTTTCCTTTTCTTTTTTTCTTTTGTTTATAGTGCAATACAGTCAGAATTCTGATGCTTAAATAATACTTTCTAAACTGAATGCTCCATTAACTTTCCTCTAGAAACAAATTGGTGTTCATTCCAAACATCACCTGCAATAAGATTTAATATCCATTCTGATAACTTAATACAAAACCAGCTATACACATTCCCACTGACTCTCTGATGTAGCGTATTAATAAACACAAGGGAAACACACATGTGGATGTACTCTCTTAATGTAATCTCAACTTAATGGCTATGGAGTTGTTGATTCAGGGAATGATCAACTGGCTTCTCCCCATCTCCCAAGAGTAGAACATCTGAGGTCTCCAAATGTAAAAATATGTCTTCTGTACAAGAAATAAAAGGAAAATTTACTTTCTCATCCCATTAGTGTTGAGTTGTTGTCTCTGGAACACTGCATCCAGCTCTGGGGTCTCCAGCATTGGAAGGACTTCTGCCTGTTGCAGCAAGTCCAGAGCAGGGCCACCAGGTTGATCAGAGCGTGGGAGCTCCTCTCCTATGGAGAAAGGCCGAGGGAATTCTGTTTATTCAGCCTGGAAAAGAGAAGGCTGCAGAGTGACCTAATTGCAACCTTCCTGTACCTAAAGGGAGCTTACAGGAATGACAGAGAGAGATTATTTACCAGGGCATGTAGCAACAGGACAAATGGGAATGGTTTCAAACTGAAAGACGGTAGGTTTAGATTAGACATTAAAAAAAAAATCTTTACTGGGAAGGTGGTGAGGAACTGGAACCAGTTGTCCAGAGAAGTTGTGGATGCCACCCCTGGAATTCTTTAAGGCCAGGCTGGATGGAGCTCTGAGCCATCTGATCTAGTGGAAGGTGACCCTCCCCATGGCAGAGGTGTTGGAAATATATGGTCTTTAAGGTCCCTTCTTACCCAACCCATTTTATGATTCTATGATTCTGTGATTAGCATTCTTTCTCTTACTTTCAATCCACACTGCTGTTGAGCAACATTAGTTTAGTGGCCTTCAAAGAAATTGTTTCTGATATTGCTCTAAAGTACATATATGGAAAACAGCATAATTTATTTAAAGAGATAACACATGCGAAAATTCCTGAAATACTTACATTTTGTTGTATTCCAGGTAGACGCTAAAGTAGCCCAAGCCAGATTTATTGTTGATAGACCTTCCTTCTTGTTAGTTAACTGAGTTTTAATGTCACTTGAAGGCCACAACAAGGTCTGTCACTACTTTAGGCATATTCTAAATGCATAATGAGAAAAAGAATAAAAAGAAAAAAATCCTAAATCAACAAAGCCATGGACGTAATAAAGTGTGGAGATTAATAATTTTTTTTTTTTAGTTTTGAGCAGACTGGTTCAAATAAGATTTTCATTGAGCTCTACTTGGAATTAATATTTAAATAAAAGGGGGGATATAGTACCATGGAATTTTAAATTAGTCATAGAAGCCTACAAATTATTTTATTTACTAAAGTTCTGTAAAACATTTGACCAGTTTACAATGTAGAAGGTCCTTGTTCATCACCCCCCGGCCCGCCCCCACCCCCCATTTATTTTGGAAAAAATGTATATCATAATGCTATTCTTTTTTTCAGGAAGAGACCAGAAATCAAGGTGCACCCCTGCTTCTTAAAAAAATTGACATTCACAAACTATTTTCAAAACTTATTCTCTTGGATTTGTCTTTGTCTCTTGACTGTTATCCTAAAGTGCTTGCACTAGGTGTTCCTGTTTGAAGACCTTACTATATGTATTTATTTGAGGGAGTTGATTCTTGTCTGTGCTATAGGAGTGGAGGCCATTTACTGCTCCTGAGCCTATAGACAAGGTTCAGAAGAGTTTACAGTGGTGAATAGATACCATTACCTGTGCTAAGAACAAGGCATCTTCATCTAGTCCTTGAACGTGTTAGCAAAAGATGTTGGAAGCCTGAGCGTCATAAGGAGGTGTGGGGAGGTGAGGAGTAGAGGGGGCAGGGGCAGGTGGTCGCAAAAGGAGAGCTGTGATAACCTGTTAGTTAGTATTTTAAAAGAATATTTCATCTGTAATGAGTTGAGTAACTTTCTAGCTGCCTTGGTGACTCATTAGGTGATCTGCCATGCTCTGTTCTGTGATATCCTTCTGAATAATCTTATTAAGAAATATATGCTGTACTGCTTTTAATCTTAGCAATCTGCTAGAATTAGATTGGGTCCTATTTACTGGATGAGATTTTAAGTCTTAAAATACATTATTTTTTTTAAACACAGGAAAATGAGGACTTATCTTCTTATGCAATCATACCTTTTAAATGTACAGTTCCAACATTTAAATTTTAACATCTCTGTTGATAATTCTAATTTTAAAACAACAATTGATGTATCTCTTTTTCTGAAGATCTGATAATTAAATATTAAGACTTACTGAAAAAATGAAGTCTATTTTTTATAATTTTGAGGATTGGTTGTGGGGCCTCCCTCTTGGATACTCCACAGTAGCTTAATTCCATGGTTTCCACTTGAAAATGTATATATTAAATTCTTTTTTTTCCTTAAGTCCATAACTCAAAATTTTATTTGCTTGAAGTTTGTAAAAAAATGCCTCCTTTTAGATAATAGGACAGTAATGTAAATGACTTTTAATCCATGTTATCTGCTTACTAAATCTATCTTTTTGTGGGTTTTTCAGTTTTTGTGGTTTTTTTAGTTAGGGGTGGGGTTTTGCTGGTTTTTTTTTTTTGAGTATTTTTTTCTAATTGCTTCAATATTTTATGTGGGGTTGACTCAGCTCATCTGTTACCATTTCCCAGATGAAATGCTAATTAACCTTCCCCTATTAATCCCTTTAGAAAATTCCCATTGTGGACGCTCATGGGTGGTAAAGTCTGGTTTATCCTTCAACTCAATATAACTTTTTAATTTCATCCTTAATTTCATCTGCCACCAAGGGAGACCTCAAATTAAAATTATTAAACTGTCTGTCAGTTAACAAGAATGTTTGAATAATTTGTCTTGCACCCAAACTGATAGGTATATGTTATGATTAAATGATTGTTCTTTATGCTAGACCAGTATATTATGTTGGAAAAGCTCATTTGTAAGTCAACACACTTTGAAATCTTGTGCATGGTGGGTGCACGCCCAGGAAGAATAGTGTTATCCAGTTCCCAGTTTAGCTTCAGGGATATATATTTCCGTGCTGCTTGTATTGAACTATCATATCCATACTGGACACTAGAAAGTGCAATGCTATAGAGTATAATTTTCAAGAATTTTTTGTCTCATGTAGTAAATACAACTTGTCTCAGGTCTACCCCCCACTCACTGTTTTGTGAAACGATTTGGGTGACATATTTACTGTAGTTGCTTACTATTAATATAATACAGTGTTTGTAATGGGCTATCAAAGAATCTGCCTTTTCAATATAAACCTTATAGACAAATGCAGATAGGCTTCATAATGCTCTTAAAATCAAAACAAATAGAAAGTCAGTCACAGATGTTCCACACAGAGGAACATTTTTCCTTTTCCACCAAGAATGTGGAAGGGTGACAGGTTTCAAAATCTATCTGGTTTTGGTGTCATTGTGGTTTCATTGCAGTGTTTCAGTGTGATAAATTTTAATGTGCTCTGTAAAGAAAAGGCTTTTAACTGACTAAAACTGCAGCAATTGAAATACATCAAGTGCATAACAGGTTTGCATTTTTTTACTTAATTTTCATCTGATGGTTACTATGTCTTAGCTGGAAGTCAATGCTTCACAAATAACACCTGATTGCGGGACAATTAAATTCTGCATAAACAACTACTGCAACAAGGAGTTGATCTGTTCAATACATCCAGAGACTTTGACTGTAAAATCAGACCAGCATCTCGGTCCTCCAATGTCTGACACAAGAAAAACATCTAAAAAGTAATCAAGTCTGCTATCTTTATGTGTGTCAGCACTCAGATTCAAATATTAAAGACAGGGAAGAGTATACTTAATCTGCATTGGTCTTGTCACAAAGGAAGACAGAGTGAAATACCAGCTTCCTGTGACAAATGTAAAAAAAGACTGGGAATTTGTTGACAGAAGTTGATTAAAATATTTTTAACAGCGTAGTTAGCCTTACTAACAACATTTGAGCTGAAAAATATTTATTTTTTCATATGCTGAACTAATTTCCTCTGTGTCACAGAGGAATTTAGGATGAGCTGACCACAAGAAGAGAATCTGTGTCATAATATTTAAAAGACATTTCTCAGTCATGATGGGTGTAAGAAAGGGTAAGCAATTTCTGTTCTTAAGCTTCTATTTTAGGTCATGCTTGAGCATTCTGTACATGGTACTCTTACAGTAGCGGGGGTCTCTGTCTCTGTCAAGGTCCTGTCTGACTCTCCACCATGGGCATGACATCACTTCCAACTTATCCTGTGTGCCCTAATCTGGCAGACAGCATGGACCCACAGGCAAGGGTTCCACTGCAGGCTTGACTTCTCCACAGTGTCAGGCCTCTGTGTATATCTATCCCTCCCAAAGGGGTTTCTGTTTTCACTATTGTCTTAATTTAGAGGAAAACTAAGATGTCCACCTAGATGAGGCAGGGGTCTTTCCCAAAAACCACTGCAGCCTTTGAAATTAATCTACTTTAATCAGAAAATGTATAGAAAAGGATAATAGTTCTTAACTACAAATATTTATATGACCAAAACCAGCACAGAACAAACAGTAATACCGTAACCAAAACTTTTAAAAGAATGGAATTCTATTTCTGCTCCTTTCAGTGCACTTATATTTATGGACAGCAGGAGGCGATGCCACACCTCAGAATGCAGCGGCTACAAGGGTCCCTCCTGGGTTTCAGCGAGGCGAAGACAAAAGGTAGGAGAGATGCTGGCTGCAGTAACTCACATGGGAATGACGGCCACAAGGACGTGGTGTAACCTTTCCCATGGGTAGTGCAGAGATCCTCTCCTATCATCCTTTGCCTGAAAAAAAGAAAACCTTGCGGGGTGTGCTGGGGGGAAGGTAGGGTTTAGCAGTACCTCTGCAGATATGTCGGACCTCAGGTAGTTTGTACCGAGATCCAGGTACCTGTGAGTGCTCTCTCTCTCTGAAGAACAGCCCAGGGCATCCGGACTTGGGGGCTGAGCCAAAGGACCTCTCTCTAAGATGTTCCCACCAGCCCAGCAAATGTTGGCTCCCATTCACAGCTGCTGCGGAGAAGTGTGCCCAGCACTAGGAAGAAACGTCTCTCCCTCCCCTGCCACACCTCCCCCAGTTATTAAGTTAGAATGTAAAGCAATCGGCCGCCCTTTGTTAGCTAGTAGTGGGGGGTTGGGTGTTAGCTCCCAAACTTCTCTGTTGGCAAAGGAGAGAAAATTCTATGAAAGATTTTGAAACTATAACAACTATTTATTATTGTCTAACTTAGATGGTTCCCCTAACCAACAATGACCTTGTTGCTCATGTCACACAGGCTGGTTACTTTAATTCTCATGCACACAGAGGAACATCCTGTCCCTTGAGACTCCCAGGTCCCATAACCTCTCCAGCAGCTGCCCAAGACTCCCTGGTGCCTCTGATAATCAGCTCTTTCCTTGGGTTTGCCTTCAGAGACCCGCTTCCCCATTCCCTAGCCTCCCAGGTCAGTTTATCTACTTGCTGGCTTGCCTGGTTTGCTCTTCACTAGCACTCACCCTCATTTACACAACTACTCTTTTTCCAGTCAGTAACTGCACTAACACGTGGGTCTGACTTCAGTCATTGGTATG
>JAOXXN010000001.1:56851891-56869177 GCA_026770055.1 Myrmophylax atrothorax
ATCAAGCAGAGGGTCTCACAGCCAGGAAAATAAATGTATTTTAATGAGAGAATAGTACAGCTTGTACTGATTAGATGCAGGCATATCCAGACAGTTTTACCTACCATTCAACTGTTTACAGACAACTTTTGTAACTGTATCCCTCCATTTCTTTATGCTTATCTCCAAATCCCCTAGATATGTCCCATTTCATTTGATTCCTCCCCTACACATCCCAAAATAAGCCTTGTCCAATCCTACAATGTGTGTCATACCTCTAATTAGCAACATGCCACAATCTGAAAGGTGGTCTAGTGTTTACTCATCTTGATGGGTGTCATACCTAGACTACGTATCTGAGGATCTCCTGGGACAGCCCTGGGAGGGACCTGGACTGGATGTCCCTTCTTCTGAGTCCTTAATTTTTGTTCTCCCCAGCCTTTGTGCTCCTGTGCTCTCTGGACTTGTACAAGTGGGCCTTTGATAGGCTGCTGGTGCCTTGGATGGAATGGGGAATAGCTCAACAGGATATTATTTGGGTTTCCCTTCCTTCTACTGCCTCTCTCTACTCCTTTGTAAGAGTGCAGGTGAGCTTTCATTACATAACATATTCATTTGGGACAAAGGCTGCCTACACATATTGTATAGAAAGTTAAATAATAAAAGGATATGTAGAATAGAAGTTTCTTTTATAAACATCTTGTGAATAACCAGAAAGCAAGTGGTCAGGCAGCTGATATCAATATGTAATCCCATTGACTATTCCCATTGACCTTGATTGGTAAGGCACTATTTCTTTTTTTTTTTTTAATTTCTACCTCTATTTATACCTCAGAAATCCCCATTTATGTTGTCATTAACTGTCTCTCAGATTTTGGGTTATGTCTCTCATTGTGCACTATGAAAAGTATGAGGATAAGATAATTTGTCCAGGATCTGGAAAAACACGAAGAGGTAATTTACAGTGGCAACATAAACACTTAGCCTGTACTTAAACTGCATTCATTAAGGGAGAGAGACCTTCCAATACAACTGACAACTTTTTCTAAGCGGACAACAGAAATATATAACTATGTTTTCTGAAGGGGAGGGAGGCAGATCACATCTACTGAAGTTATTAACATGAAAGACTCCCCAACTAAAGGCATTTTACATGCAACCGTACATGGGAAACTCTTTGTTTCACTCCATCCATAGAATATTTTTGAGAGACTATGCAGGACTTGTCCATCCCATGGTGAAACAGAGTTAGTCTAAGGACTCTTCTCCCTAGATGCTCAAAAACAAGCCTTTCACTGATTCCATATGTTCTTCCATTTTTCTCATGAAAGAATTAATGGAGCACAAAGAGATATTGAAGGAGAATATTACACCTTTCCCTGAAGTAGAAACTGAATAAATATGGTGTACTACTGTTGGATTCTTCTGTACTTACATGCTTGGGTGACAGGAAGATCTGCCTTAGGCATCCTTCACAAGAAATGGAGGGTACGTGTCTCATTTGCTCTGCCAGTTCAGATATCAGGAACAAAATTTTTAAAAAAGTATTAAAGAAGCACTATCTGATATATTCACTTCTTACTTTAAACACCATGAGCTTCAATATTATGTTGCTGACCATCTTTTGCAAAATAATTCTTTCGTTGTCTTGCTTTGCCTTGGAGTTGACACCTTTCTCAGGAAGAATCAAGGGAGGGAATGAAGGATTATGACAAACTATCAGTATCACAAGGTCCTCACTAAGACTAACTCAATTTTTATGGGAGGAGTTTTTCCTCCTCAGTCTTCAGTCTATGGAGAGGCCTTTTGTTATGTTTTGCATAGGACTGTTTTCTTCTTATTGGTTCCCAGATAAAGTTTGAAAACTGTAGAATTTGACAGCCTTATTTGAAAAAAATAGACTATTGCTTGTTAGGGATATTGTTTCAGTGCAATCAAGAGGTGTTAAACCTCCACTCCATACAATAATCTCAGGACTCTAGCTACAGGAGACTGGCAATAACCACTTGTTTTCTAGGGGGCTGGTACAAGCTGAAAGCACTGAGGCCAAAGCAAGAACAGGTAAGTTCCAGGGGCCTTACCCTAAAATCTCATCAAAGACTGCAGTCCTTCACTAGTAATGTCAAAAACTGGGTACACTCAGCTATGCCAGTATTTTAACCTTGAATCAGTTAACTGTTCTGTAATAAACTGAAAGGCATCCAGAAGATGCTCTGCATTGCTGTGTGTCCAGTTTCTTTCGTCCTCTGAAGCTGTTATGTGCTTTTTTGTTGCTGGAGTGTCACCTCTGGCCATTAGAAAGCAGTCTGGTGTCGGATATTTTGACACAGAAATGCAAAGCATCCTTCCATTCTTAAACTGGCTAAATACAGGATTTGAGTACATGGGGAGACTTTTAATGAGTAACTCTTGAAGAAAAACAGCTGAGTGTGCTTTTGGCAAGACTGTCTCCGTTGCTCTGTACTGCTCACCTCCAGAACAATTAAAACAATTTTCCCAACTGGAGAAATGGTACATGTGTGCCATGTTCAGTCAGAGATCAAACCAGTAGAAGGGCTAAACTTGAATATGTAGTGAAAATGGAGTAAAGAGAGTAGTTTGGCACCCCAGCCTGGTGGACTCTAAGACTTAGTTTCTGTTTTACTTCATGCGTGACCTCAGTCACTGAGTTATCAGTTCTTTGGGGATATAAAAGGCTTTTGGGGTTGCTTTTTTTTTCTTTTTTTTCTTTCTTTTTTTTTTTTTTTGGATGGAGGTTTGGAATATTTTATGGTTCTGGTTTTTTTTCAAGTTTCCCAGGTAATGTGTGATCACATTATTAGGAACACCATAAACTTTTCAACCTTCATTGCTGGTTTTCCCTATACAGGTACTTCAGAGTGGCTTTCAGAAGCAGGGTGAATTTAAGGCAATATGCCCAACCTGCAACACCTTGAGACACATACATTGTCAGGCCAAAACCACATTCAGAAGGAGTTATAGGTGTGAGCAAATTATCAATAAATTAAGGGCTGTAAACATTCTAGAACTGCAGCAGTAGTTTGCAAAGCACGATTTAAAAACAAACAAACCAAACCAAACCAAGACAAAGAAAACCCCCAGGAAATTTAGAATAAAAACAACAGAGAAAGCAATTGCAATCAGGAAGAGGAACACAAATGGAGAATTAATACTGTGTAACACAAAATACTTTTCAGCAGTAACAGCTGGTGACCAAATTAAGATGGCTGGGACTGGGAATTACCTAACACTGCCAAAAATAGTTATTCCTGATTTTCCCTTTCCTTCTACTCAGTACAGGCAGAAAATCACAGCTCCCAGAAGAAATCAGTCAACCAGCTAAACAAGCCCAATCTCTTTCTCAATACAAATCCCCCAAATGAGCAGGCAGCCTCTAACCTTCTGCTCCCCAGCTACTGCCCTCTTCTCCATTTTCCCTTTTCACCCCTTTTAACAATATCCCAAGCCTCACATATAGCTCAATTCTTGCTGTTGCTTTTGAAAACTGCTAGAAAACTTCTTTGTCTTTTTTCCTTTGGGGCTTCTGGAGTTATTCCTGAAGTGCAAAAAGATCACTGTTATATTGCATCCAGTAAACCAGAAGGTAAATCTGCTTTTAGCTACAAAGAGTGCCAAAAAGGCTACTTGTTAACTGGCCCAGAATAGTCAATCTTTTTTATTATTTTTATTTTTTTTTTTAAAGCAGAAGAGTCAGAGATTGCAGTTTACCTTTCTTTCTGTTTCTTTTGTAACTGAATTCTGAAGTTGAAGGAATGAGCATTTTTGTTTCTTTTATTCTTTGGTGGTTTTATTCTAGAGTTTTCTAATAACAAAATTATGGCCAAAACCGGCTCTGGCAGTAACCTTATTTGCAAGTTTTACAGATCTAATTGGCAGAGGAATTGGAAAAGTCTTTCAAAACTCTGCTTCTACAACTGGGAGGTTAATTGTAATGCAGATAAATTCTAGAGACAGTGAAAGTTGTCATATGGCAGAAGTACAACCATATCCTTCCTCTTGATTTTTTCATTGAAGTAACTTGTTTAAGCCCATATGCATTGTTGTTTTCTTTCTGTTGTGAGATTGTCATTAAGAAAAACAGCAACTCTTTACATATCTCCCCATTCCCCTTCAGTATGAAAATGTAGAGGAAATTCTACAGGAACTCAGAGAAGGAGCCCTCTGCAAGAATCTGGTATTGAGAAGAGTAGTTACATTAAAAGAACCAATAAGCACATTTATTTGAAGGAATCTCCCTGGTTTATATGCCACAATATTAGCTATATTCCCAATCAGGCCTGATTACTCAGAAAGGCTTAATATTCCTAAACTACAAGTTAGATGATACTGCATGAGGAGAAAAACCTGGTAATTGCATTTTTGAAGTAGAGGACACTGAATATTTGTAGTTATTCTTCAGAGATCCACTACTGTATGTTATGTGCTTCGTTTACCTTAACTAGCTGATTTCAGGGGCAACATGTTGCTTCTATCTTTAGAATTCTTTTTCATTTCTTTTTCTTTTTTTTCTTTTCCATTTTTTAAAGTATAATACAGTGGGAAAAGCAAAAGTAGTGTTTCCCTCTGACTAGTTATCCTTATCAGAATTAATATATCTACTGAAGTCTGTAATTGAGCTTTTCATTTTCTTCAATATTTAAATCACGTTATCCTGCCTAACAGGATGAGTCAACAGGCAGTGGTTTCAGTTTTGAAAATTTATTTGGATAGTGTGTTCATGTCAATGGGCACTTGCTCAAGTTAAGTCCTCTGCAAATTAAATTCTTTATTTCACCTTAAGAGAAGACACCCTCAAAGCAGAAGCTCTCTTCTCAGAGGCAGTTATTTGTTAAACAAGCAGCCTTACATCCATGATCTTTTGTACATGGACTCAAATTTTATTTTAATTTCATGTTGCAAAAACAGATATGTATTAGCTATTTACTTTTGCACTCTCATCTACTTCTTGTCTTTGATGTACAAAGCTAAGAAATCGTTATAGTTGGGTTTCTTGCACAACTTATCTCTGTTCTAAGTATATGCACATTAGAAATATTAAGCAGAAGTTCCAAAAATCTTTTATATCTCAGTAAACGTCAAAACCAGCAGTCAGCATAGTGCACTCTGTTTCTTAGTTGTAAATGTCATACAGTTCTAAAGATGAAAATTTATTAATCATCCCAGTACTCTGTGAAATAATGAAATAAATTATTAGACTTCAATTTTAAATATTGAAAATGAGATGAAAGGCAGATGAGTGAATGAATAAATGAATGAATGAATGAATGAATGAATGAAAAAATTAATGTAAAACAGGCAGAATTAGAACTCATTTCTGTAGACTGCCTCCTTTGCATTCTCTAATGTATATAAGCTGTATTTCACTTTCAGAGTCCCTTATCCTGTATTTTCAGACATATTTACTGATGCTTATTATTCACTGATTGTTTCAAATTTGCCCTCATGAAAATTTTCATTTCTGTTTTGCAAGTTCACTGTCTCCTGGGTATGACCAAAACATGCAAACACACATATTAAAATGAATCTATTTGTCTTACATTTTCTCATGTATGATTTTTCTCAAGGGTTACATTTTTTCACAATTAAAATGCATGCTTCATTGCCTTTCTCAGTTTTAGTGATTATAAATTCTGCTGAGTATAAACTGTTGCTGAGATGTGCTCACATAGCAAAAGCAGCCAAGCCTATACATGGGAAGGTGTACCATATAATTCAGATCCTCATCACTATCTCATCTGCAGATAACAACTTTTTTCTCTGTATTGCTAAATAACATTATTGTCAGTTGTGGCTTGGTAAATTTTACAGCCTGAGCGAAAACATTCCAGGGAATTTATGCAAAAGAGTAAGTCTGAGTGAAGACATCACTGTATATAAAATATGCACTTTTTTCATTGTTTAATATATGTTCAGCTTAAATTATTATCACTTCCATGGAAAGTTATGCCCAGCTTTAAGCATCTAGGTAGGTTTTGTCAGAAGTTGCCCATGTAATAGTTTGGTAGCCTCCTGGTTCATAGCTTTTGTAATTTTCTTTTGTCTTTTGTGTTAGGCTGACCTTTCCCCTAGGCAGCCTGCTCCAGCATACATCTTGTATCCATGAATTTGCTGGATTTAAATGTCAGAAAAATGACACAATATTTCAGTAGGATTGAGGTTTTTTAGTTTCATTATATTAAAGACAAGATCATGTGATTGTTAGTGAAATAACATGTGCTTTTATGGTATATAAACCACAGTGGTATATGGTATACACAACATAAGTTTTTTAAACTTATGTGTGGCTTTATTGCTGCCATTCGTAGTCTTTCTCTGCCAATGTGAATAACATGAGTGCATTTACAAAGTGTTGCATGATTGGGTTTGAAAATAGCAATGACTTTAGGTAAGAGGATTTTTTTAATTTGCTTTTTGTTTTTACTGCTGCATGATGCAGTTAATCAGATTTTATTTTCTCTGGAAAACATTATGTCTATAATCAAGCAATATTCTAACACACTGCCATACGACACACAATGGTTATTTTAATAAATTACCATAATAATTGTATAAATTAATTTTATTATTTCAAAAATTTAGATAATATTTGTATAACAGAAAAGTCTGTTCCAAGAAGGGCTCATTGCCAGAATTACAATGTGGTTTAAAGACTAATCATGCACTGAAAACTGCATAGGTTCCGTTCAAATGCATGTGGCTGTTCAGTTCAAGGCAGCAGCCCACAGAAGGATTTTTAAGGGTCAAGATGAACCTGCTACTAGAGGTTCACTGATGAATACCAAGTGAAAGATTAGCTGAGATAATAAAGAAGGTGTTTAGACTAAAAAGGAAGAAAGTCAATGAGTTTTTTAGTACGTCAGCTGACATTGAGACAAATGGGCATGATGTATAATGATGATTAATAATAAGTCTGGAGGGCACTGAAAAAATCCATTTCTGTGTTTTAAAGATAAAGCTAAGAAAACAAGAAGTTTGTTGCATAATCTGGTCATGGTAAGAACAAAAGGAAATTTTGCCCATTTTGCTTACTAACCTAGATTTTTTTTCTAGTCTCAGTCTAATCATGAAATTACGAGACTTTCAATATTCCTATTAGGTGATTTACAGATTTTTTAAAGCCAATTAATTTGAACCAGAACAACAGTTTGAATAGAAGTTATGGTTATGATGCCTCCAGATCCTGTACTCCTGTGAACAGAGACATACTGAAGACAAGTTAATGGAGAAAGATATACAGGATTTTATTATTGAAAGCTTCCGAGTTTCAAACCCAGAGTGGTCTTACTCTGAATCAGGAAGTTTGCAGGTTTTATACTCTTTATTAACATTCAATCAGTATTCTTATTTCTCTTGAATGCCCACCCAAAAGGTCTGTCACTCTGCCCCCTTCTTCATGGGGGGCAGTCAGGCCTTCTTCTGTTGTTTGTCTCCTGTTATCTTGCAGGTGGCTTCTTAAAAACATCATGGCCTTGGCTGAGCCTGAAAGTAGCTCCCAAGCTCGTGAGAGAGGCACTTTATATTCACACTTAAAATCAGAGTAACTCAACAGAGACTATAGGATTCTAAAACCTTCTGAAATTACATTAAATTCTTAGGCATCAGTTAGATGGAATAAGACTCAGACTAAGAAGATAAAACCATTTTTTTCTGATTGTTTTGAAGAATAAGATTCTTTCAAGGTTAAGATCTATTTAGTAACACATTCTTATATCTTCATGACTATCAATGAGTGGGACTGTATCAGTTTACATAACCGGAATCTGAGCAATTTAGAGTTCTCAGATTTAAAAATAAATCCTGTGTCATGGTATTTTCTGTTTCTATCACCGCACAGAATTTCTGCTACAACAGAGCAATATCATGCTCACTTTACATGGGTGAAGTTAATAATAGGCAAGGATAAACTGATCTTTTCAATATTTATCTGTTTTAATGGTTAAGGCATACATAATATGCAAAGAAATGTGCAACTGTAACAATAAGAAGGGGATTAAGAGACCTAAAGTAACAACAACCATTTTTCTGAGTACTGTGTTATTCAGCCTTAGCATTTCTCAAAGGTAATACGTATTTTTAAAAGAGTTTTTAAAGGCGTTTAAAAAATTTCAAGGGATAGAAATTAAACTGTATGCATGTATTCACTTGAGCAGAAAATTGTACTGATTTCAAGATTGTTACTTTTTGAATACATGTACATAGATAAACAATCCTCTATACATGCATGAATTAAATTTATCATGTATATTTGATTACTATACATAGTCTATTTTTTAATCACACCCACCTTACCAGTTATATGCAATAAATTGCACATTCACTGGAAGTACATGATGGAACGATGGTTGGTTTCTGTGTAAGTTATGATTTCCAGTTTCCAGTTTGAATCTGATATTGAATTGTATGTTGGTGGACTGGAGCATTCTTGACTTAATAACATAATTTATAAAATATGAAGTGACTTTGGGCAAAGCTGTTGTGTTTAGAAATATTATTATCTTTGCCCATCTTGTAGCTTTACTTTTCTGTTGACGTACCTTAGACTGTAGGTGCTGAATCACTAAAGATACCATGTTAGCAACCCATGTGCCACTAGAAATCAGAAAAAACTTCATGACCTTTTTGATTTTCATAACAGCTGAGCTCTCTTGACACAGATGAATCTGTTTGAAATGCCTACAATATAAATCCCAGCATTTTTTTCCTGTCCTTAGAGAAATTTATATATGTGTATATAACTCTTTGAAAAAAATATTCAAATGCAAAGAGCTCCTATAAACTTTGTGTGCCCAAGATTTTCTGAAAATAATTTTGTATCTGTAAAATTGACACTGATATCCTTTAAATATTATGATTGTAACACAGACATTGTTTTTTGTTTTGGCAGTTGAGTGCTCAAATTATTTTGTAGATCTGGACTCCTGTTTCTACTCATGTTTATTCTCCTTAGAAATAAAACCATGAGACGTTATTAGAAAATGAAAAAAGTAGACAAATGTATGTGAAATGTGCTGGATTAGACATTTGGAAAGTGATAATTATATGTTTGGGGAAGAAAAGCCTTATTTGGATTGCAGCACAACAATTTGGAAAGAGAAAATTGCATACAATAAATTTGTAGAAAGTTAGAGAAAATTATCTGACTTTAATAATGTCTTACTTCACATACCAACACAGTTATTTGCAAACTGCATAATTATTGCACTTGGGACCAGGATTTAAAGTATGCAAGAGCACAGCTCAGGTTGATCTTACTATTGTCCTCAAATCCTTCCATAATTTCAGAAGACAGTGATAGAAATATAAATTAGTTCTGGAAATATACTTTATGCAAAAAAAAAAAAAGAAAATTAAATATTTTGAATATTTTAATTATATCTCTGTTTACCTATGTATAGAAATATCCTTTATGCTTGAACAGAACTCATCCTCTGCAAGTATTAGCAGAGAGATACATAAAGACTTGAAAAACATCTGTACTTTGAAAGACTTTGGAGAGGAATGTTTAAAAAGATTACTACCTTTTCCAATAGTTACTTACCGCTGAGTAAAGAGTTGTTGGGGTTGATTTCTTTCCTTGGGGAGGTGAGGGGTGAGGGACGAGGGGGAGTGTGTGTTTACTTTTACCTGCCTCGTAGTCTTTAAGTCTAGGAAGGCTGCTAAATCTATATCACTTGCAAGGTGAGTTTCCATTCTGTCTCTCTCATTTGCAGTTGTTCAGGTATATGCTCTGCTGCCTTTTTAATATTCTGTTTGACTTTTCTTGGCAAGGACAAAGTTACAATTCCATTCCAGGAAACCCTTTGGGGAAAACAAACTCAACAAATCTGATGAACTGTTTTAAGTGTTCTGCAGTGCAACAAACAACAAAATAACCAAGATTCTATTCTCATTCTCATTAGCACCTCCTGTTATTTTAAAACATACAAATACATATTTTACTGCCTACAGCCATTTTTACTGCCAGGTTGGGTGAGAATAGGATACAGTGATCCCAGTGTACTCAGATACTAGAACTCACATTTTCTAGCTGGTAGTGAACACTAAGAGCTCTATAAAAACTAAAGGCGTTCAAACAGATACGAGTTACTCTGAAATTGGTGAATGTTTCTTCACAGAAAAACAAATCAATCATCTAAATGATGTAGGAATTTAGTAATTCAAACAATTTATGTGAGTCCAGAAATACTATCTTATTTTTCTGTCCTTCCCACAAGACAAAGCAAGCCAAGTGATTTAGGCTTCTGCAAAGACAAGACTGAAAACTTCTGATCCGATCTTTCCTTTTGTGAGGTGGACAAATTTTGCCAGTGTTTTTGGAAGAAAATTACATATCTTCTGAATTTGCTTTATGATTATTAAGTTTGCCCACTCAACTATGACGTGACCTATATTTGTTACATATTTATTGTATTGATTTGTTACATTTAAAAAAAAACCAAAATTTTGATCACTTTTCTGTGAGAAAAAACAAACTGAAACAATTCAAAATATTTGAAAAGGCTTGCAATTAAGTCTTCCCTCTACCTTTGCCATGCTCTTTCTTCTGTTACTTATTTCTGTGGTCTAAACATATGATTATGAACATTTTTGAAAACTTCAAAGTTATGGGAATTTCCTAGTCACATAAGAAAGAGGGTGAATATTCCAAGGAGCTAAGAAATGTTTCTTTAAAAGAAATGCATGAATACATGAGTGACTGAATAAAGAAAAATCCTGTACTAAAGATTTAGGAGTCTCACTCAAAGCTTGCTCAAGTCAATATGAAGAAGTTAGGCATGCAGAAAGGTAGGCAAAAATTTGTGGACTCTTCTACTGTTACATTTCCCATTATGTGAAATCTAATTATTACATAAAAAAACATGTTTGTTCTAAGCAAGGACAATTATATTACCATATTCATGTTTTTCACACAAAGAATAAATAGCATCATAGATGTATGATAACAATATTAAAGGGTTGAAAAAATTTTAAAAATGTAATTGTATTTGAAAATTTATCATTTCTAAGAAAAAATTATATTTAATATTTTTCTTTATTTTGAGGAGCAAATGGATGTACATTCAAATATGTTAGTATAATCAAATCTATTACTTTAGCTTAATAGAATCAGCATTTGTTTTACTTTTGGTGGCAGCTGAGTCTTCCCAGTGTTCAAATGTAGCTATAAATGATGACTCTCTATTCTTTAGGTCTAAACTGCTACATTAGTAACAAGTGGCTGTTTCAGGAGCGCTTGTAATTCTTTCTCACACTTCTAGTCATGTCACAGACAAAAATCAAATTACTATACAATTACTTGTGTTAATTCTGATTGTAAGTAAAACCATTTATAGTGAGAAAGAATGACAGTAAAAGACATTATCACAAAATATTCTGACAGTTCAGAAAACTGGCTTTGCTACATCTGCTTGATGTTGTAGTAATACAAGTAGATGAAGGAATAATGATCATTTTACAAACCTAAGCTGATCATAAAGCAAATATTTATTGTGTCTATGAGTTCTCTGAGAGCAGAAAAAAAACAGATCAGTGTATTGAAACAAGATGATCTGCTACTGAGGCAAACTTATTTTCATGGGTAGTACTTAAATAGTGAAGCTACTTGATTTAAAGTCTGTTTCTCCATGACATTACTTAATTCATTAACCTCATTTCATTTATCTCATTAATTACACTAAATTTTCTTTGTTGTCTACTAAAAGCATAAGCCAGCACAACAGGTACTGTGTGGTTCTGTATAAGTTTGGACATCATCTATCTGTATAGATACATATCACAGAATCACAGAATGGATAAGATTGGAAGAAACGATAGCGGGTAATCTGGTACAATCTCCCTGCTCAAGCAGGGTCATCCTAATTCACATGGCACAGGATTGCATCCAGAGAGTTCTTGAATATTGCTGGTTAGGGAGACTCCCCAAACTATCTGGGCAACCTCTTCCAGTGCTTGGTCACTCTCACAGTAAAGAAGTTCTTCCTCATATTCAGGTGGAACTTCCTTGGCATCACTTTCTGTCCTTTGTCCCCTATCATATTGTTTGGCAGCACAGTGAAGAGTCTGTATACATCCTCTTGACATCCTCTCTTCATATATATAGAGAGATATATATGTATATATATATATAGAGAGAGAGATATGTATATATATAGAGAGAGATAATGCAAAGTATATATATAAATGTATTATGCATACATATGTCTGCAAATATTTTTTTTTTTTTTATATCTGACTATTTATCTGCCTATCTGTCTATAATTCTATGTATCTGTTGGGGGATTCCTGGAGAGCAGTTACATCAATGAATTTCCTTATTTATTGTAAACCTTTAATGAAGGGAAAATTTCTTCAAGGAATAAAGAAGACCTTTCAGGAAGTCTAAAACTTTGTTGTATATGACCCTTCTCAAAGCAAGGTTGGTTATTTTTCCCCCAAACTAGAAATTTTTCTCATTTCAATTTCAAACATCAAGGGAGAGAGAGGAAAGCAGAACAAACAAAATGAACCCCACACCCAAGTTTGATAACATCACACTATACTTTTGAAAATATTTAGTGTCTCTAAGCAGAATTCTTAAAATATCAATACTAAATACAGTGTCAATATTATATATGTATCTTATTTTATAATTTTTTCAGCTCTTCAGGGTACCATTTCCTAGATAAGTTCTAGATACAAAGAAGTATTAATAGAGTTTAGAAAACATTATTCGGCTTATATAGCACTGCACAACTCTGTAATGAAACTAATGTTTTAAGGAAAAAAGTACAGAAATCTTGAAATTTTGTGAGTAAAGACATCTCTTTTTTTACAGGACTTTCTATATGGTACTGGAGAAGAAAAAAAGGAAGAACAATAGAAACCACAAGAGACATATCTGTGTGTATGAGTAGCACTTCTATTAAAATGATCAGATTTTATCATTTACTTCATAGATTTCAGTCTACTTTTGGTGTAAATCTAGCTGAATGTTCCAGACAACAGTTTCAATATGTGATAAAAGGGTTTCAGTATTCTATCTATTCCCAGTATGCTTTAAAGGTGATCTGTTTCTTTAAAAAAAAAAAATTACTAATGATCATTGGTATCTAACATGTTCCCTCTCTAAACAAATAACTGGGTTTATTCATTACTCCCTCCCCCAAAAAAGTGTAATTTAATATTTTCTTTGTTTCAGTTTATTGATTTTGAGCTGATGCAGATATGGATATGCTGACAATTTAATTTTGATACACATTACATGGTTTAGTAATCTAGAGTTTGCTTATTGAAGTTTTTTCCAGTTTGAGAAAGCTGTGAAAAACATCCAAAGCCAATTCTAGAAGTCTTTGAACAATGTCTTGCTGTCAAAGACAAGGATTTTAAAGATTCATGCACTATGACCGTTAGTTGGGATTATGGACATTACAGGAAAGAGCTTGACAAACTTCTGTTGTTGGCTTCAAATATTTGCTGCCAAATGATTTCTTTTTATTTTTCTTATTTTAGTAGACAGTAAGGAGCTGAAAATTGTATTCAGTCTCATTTGGGTCTGCACATGAATCTTGAAACTTATCCTTCCTAGAACTTCAATAGATGTTCTAATAACAGCTATAAAGAATAAATTAATCTTCGGCTTTCTGCTCAGCCTTTGGTATTTCTCCATAGTTATTTCTTCAGTGATCCTGGTCTGCAATTCCTTGTACTTCAGAGAATCTATGCAGCTCATTTTTTTCTGAAAATAACAAGATCTACTTGCTTGCCTAAACACATCTTTCCTGTGTTTATAATCTGATATTGATTCAAGAATCCATCGTGTATGCAAAAAGTGAAAGAAATTGTTAGGTTGAGGCTCTTTCATCTTTCCCACTTAACTGCAGACATTTTCCTGTACTGCTCTGTAACGCTCTGTAATACTTTGGCATTTTTTTGTTCTCCTTTATTATTTTTGCTTTTAGCTGCAATACATATTTATATTTCCTGTATACCTTTGATCCTAAATATACAAGAATTTACTCCAAATTACTCTGGATGAAAGAAAGAAACAAACAAACCACACTAAAGAAAATCATGACTGCTGTTGTTTGGGGGGTTTTTATGCTGTGGTAGGCTCCTGCTCACCTGCCTTTTGGAGTGGAATGAAATTACTGAAATATAGGTGCTAATTGTCATTTGAGATTCCCTGGGAGGAAAACTGAGATATCTATGAGGGACTAACATGTATGACCTTGGATCTACGGGTGACTACATCTCTGGAGAAACAGTTAGAGATCAGCTAAAATTCCCTAGAACATCTGAGGTAATAATAGACATCCATGTGTAAAGATATCAATACCAAAATAGATGCCTATATATTAACTGGTTGCATCAGAAACCATCATTTTTCTCTTATAAACAAGGAGAAAATACGGTACTTTTACATCAGGATATTCCCACCTCAGATATCTAAACCAACTTAAAACTGTAATTCAAAAGAGGCATCTAAAACTTGCTAGTTGACTTCCTCCTTAGAGTAAAAGTTATCTGTGCAATGCAATCAGAGAAATTTCCTCATGAGAAGCTGAAATTCAGTTCAATTGTCCATAAACAGTTATTTAGAAATGGTGAAGTTTACCTCAGAGGTGACATGTAAAACAGAGCATCTATGAAAGACGCCTGTGGTTCTGGAGTAGCAGCTGGAGGCCAGCTAGAATACCTTATGGCACCACAAATTGCATTAGACAGCTGTGTGTGGGGATCTGAACTGAGTCCTGAGATGTGCAAGCTGGTCATCCCCAGCCAGCCTTATAGTCAGAGGAGGAAATACCCATCCTCTTCTCAAAGTACAGATGATCTACTTTAGATGTCTTCTTTAAAGTAAGATAGTTCTCCCACTCTTGACTAAGAGCTGCTTAGTGGCACCAAAATCTTGTTGACCTTTTTTAAGGGCTAAGTATTAGACCAAGAAAACATGTAGACAAGTATCTAATTTTTAAACTCGTAAGTTAAACAATTGCTCAAGGATATTTACTGGATCATGAATAGACTAAATGGCTTATAGAATTAATGCTTCAACAGAAACTAAACCCAGGATTTCATCAAAGCCAGTGGGGGAAAAAAATAGAACCCAAGAAAGGATGGAAGGGCACCACTTAATTTCTTTGTCAAATAATAAAAAAAAAAGTGATACATTTAGTGCTTAGACTGACATTTGGTTTCATCTGAGTTGAAATTCAGGCCAATGCTTTTGAGACTAATGCTTACAGAGTGATCTTAACATCAAGTAATGTGACTCTACAGCAGTTAGCCAGGAAAATGTCATTTTGGGGTAGATACACTGTTCATGCTGAGAAATTTTGAAAGGTAGAAGGTCAAGGGAATACAATATGTTCTCATTTTGTGTGTCAGAAAATTTTATAGTCATACAGTATTAATTTTTTTTGTTCCACTGCAAATTTATAGAACTTAATTAATGAAAACTATGTGTTCAGATAGAACAATGTAAAAATAAGGTGAGCAATACTTTGTCTCTTCAGTAACACATCTGAATTAACTGGGAGGTATTTTCAGTAGGTTAATTGGTAAAACTGAGAGACATTTTCCCTAATACATAGCACAGAAGCTATTAAAGAGTAATTTATACAGTAATTATATCTCCAGCTGTGACATAATCCTCCTCTTTCCCACTTATGATACTGACCAGTATGATTGGCTAAGCAAAGTACTGTCATATACATTGCTATTACAGCTTCCTAATTTAGACCTTCCATGTTGGTATCTGCCAATAAGAAGGAGAAATGGAAACAACAGAAGCAACCCACAACCATCCAGATTCCCTCTCACATCTACTTTGGCAGTATTTTGAAACTTCACCAAAATTAGAATGATTAAATAGCATTATAAATCTCTGTCTCTTGAGATACATGAATATACTCTTCCACTTCAACACACTTTGGTCTGTTAAAAAGTATTCCTGTCATTCTTTATCATCACTATGAGAAAAATAATGTTGCCACGTACACAAACTTTATAAACTTCTTCAAGGATTCTATTCAAAGGAAGTTGCTAATCTCCATCTGTAATTGCCTTTTACTATAAGACTTCAAAAGACTTATACATACATTTGTTTATTTATTTTTTTATTTATGCCTCACAGGTGATCGTGAAGCACTTTAACACTCTGGAAATTAAATAATTTTCTGTAACAATTTCAATTAAAAGACACTTAGTGATGGAATGAGATTTTTCCGTAATGATTTTTCCATAATTCATTTTGTCTTGCCATGCAGTCACAAAACAGGTGGTATGGTTTTTACATTTTATAGTATTGAAAACAAACAATAGCAGAAAACCCTAAAAAAGAAAAAAAAACAACAAAAAACTAAACAAACTTGTTCAGATATTGTGTCCTCAAAAATCTCTACTATTTCAAAAGGGGAAAGAGGGATCTTTTAATCAAAAAGCGTTTCTGTATGTTCTTAGGTTTTATAAATTTCTTCAATAAGATTTAACTTTAAAAAAAATTCTTATCCTACTGTTTCCTTCTAGTATCTCACATTCCTTCAAGAATCTAAATGGATCTCTAAAGATCTAAACAAGGAAAAATCACTGTCTATAATTTAGAGAATGTAACATGGACATTTCTCAAAAAAACATGAAAAAGTAATCAGTGAATCACAAGGCTTGAGATATAAAAAATTGCAGACTTGTAGGTCCTTCAAGGATATGTTCTGTATATCTCCAGGATTTAACTGCAAAAATGTGTACAAGTTAAAAGTCTCAGAAAGCTTAAAATACCAACAATAAATGTTTGCTCTTGTCATAAGCCATAGCTTTTGATCAAATCAAGCTTCCTTTTTACTCTTTTTTTTCTCGTATATAAACTTTGGATTTGCTTACTTTCAGTGCAAAGAAAAGAATATTTATTCGCTTTCATTTTTAAAGGTGATTGTCCCTTTTTCTTCAAGTAAATTTAAGAATAGAGGAGAAACACAGCAGCACATTTCAAACAGGCAGTGGACTTAATTCTGTCTTTGATTAATTTCTTCCAGTGAATAGCATTTGCCTTTCAAATCTGCTTAGTGGGTTTCAGCACTGAGATTTAGAGTCCTTTCCTAGTGTTATCAGCAGATCTGCTTATTTAGATAACATAGGATATAGGAAACCAAATCTGCTCTGTCTGGTTACACTTGACCTTTCTATGTATATGTGAGGAGAGAACAATTTAAAGCATTCTGTTTGGACTTTATCGTTACATTTCCTAGTCCAATCTCTCTTTGAAGAAGTTATTAGTCTGACTACAGCCTTGCCTTGATTAGGCACTTCTTT
>JAOXXN010000001.1:56894621-56918187 GCA_026770055.1 Myrmophylax atrothorax
TACTCTCCATAAATACCTCATACTTGAACAAGAAAAGGCAATTATGTGGTATGTGTCTAAAATAGCTCCAGTCTTTGTACAGTTATCCACAACCTAAAACTTAAACAAAATCACAATTTTCCATTAATTTTGTGTCTTTTCTTTAAACTCGTAGAATGGGGGGGGGGGGAGGGGGGAGGAGGGGTTAATTATTTATTTCCATTAGTGAGTCCTAACTTTTTAACATCTTTACCCGGAGACAAACTGAGTTAATTAATGCAATTGAGTTTCTTCACCAAATGTTAACTGTTGGCCACATTCCTCACAATTTTAGGTCAATGTAACTATTGAATCCAGTGCCGTAGCAAAGGCCCTGGCTTGCATTGCAGGTATTAAAGATTCTGCCTCTTGCATCGTGTGACTATTTTAATGTATTCAACTTTTACAGATAAACTTTGGCATTAAAAATATTATATTTTAGTTTACATATGTAAACCGGTAATGCCACTGCATCTCATTTTTGTTTAGCTCCAGTTTTGTATACACATTTCAATTAAGCTTGTATTTCTAGCTGTGATTTTCTAAACATGTAAGCTGAGGTTCATTTATGGTAAAATACTGCTCAAATATATTTTTTTTTATCAATATGCATTAAACTTTCTGACATTGTTTTTTATTCAGCATTAGTCCTTTTTATTTGAATTGCATTTCTCTCAAGGAAAATAAACCAATTTCTGTTTGTTTGAGGATTTGCTTATGGTAATAGATTTCACTGTAAAAAATCTACTTTTTATGATTGGATTTGTTATGCTAGAATCAAGAAAGTATTACTTTCCATTTGATTTTATTATACTTTTCATGTAGATTTGAGTAATGATGTTACAGCAAAAGAGAACATAGTCAGGAAAAAGGACTGATTGAAACATTCCATAAGGTTTGCTAATGTATGAACTGACTGACTTTTGTTTACAGTAGATGCAATATAGTGGTAATTATAATTGCACAAGATCCATTCTCCAACAACACATAGCACAGGGAATGCTCTGAATTGTAAAATTGTTTGTAGAGTAGAAGTATATCTTAAACTACTGTCCTGATTGCCTTATGGTAATTAGTATTGTATGTATTAACTATATTCTAAAAATAAATAAGGATGTGATGAAAGGGCAAATAAATCTATAAATGCTCTTATTGCATCTATAGAGATAATTATTGCAAATACTCATATGAAAAATAAATTATTTCTTCTTATTATTTGGTTTTCTGATGAACTAGAAGATTAGATGCTGATTATGCACTATGTTTAAGGGTTAAATACTTTTAAATCATTTAAGTTATAGATAGTACCTCTTAGATCTTCAGTGACTGAAATATAGAGTTCTTTGCCTTAACATAATTTTCCTCTTCGATAAAGTAAGTTTAGATGAGGTAGGGGAACAATCTGAGAACAAGACTCTTCAAAATTTCATTTCTCTAACTGGACCATAATTTAAATGTTTCTGAGCCTGTTTATCACAGTGCAGACACATAAAAAAATGAAAACTTGGTGAAGGCTATAGACCAGCAAATGACAATGGTTTAGTGTTGGTATTATTTGCACATCCACTTCTAAACTTTACAACCTTCAAACACACCTTAGTGTGTATCAAGTTTTGACACTTGAATAACCTTTTACTAGGTCCTACTACTGTTGGGTTAATTTTAATATGTACTTATTTAAAAGAGTATTCATAATCTACTCATTAAACAGTCTGATCAGCTTTTTGGTTTATAAGCAGAAGTATTTGATAATGTCTCTAAATTAGAGAAAATATGAGAAGTGTAACCCTTTATTGAGTTTTTGTATGTCCGCTGAAGTTTATACTGAAAGGAACTCCCCAGACAGACTGTTCTGAGACTGCAGAAATACTATTTTTTTTTTCTATGTGGGATGCTGTTGCTTCCTACAAGTATTTCTGTCAGTTTTCTGACACTGTAGGAACATCGGGTATTGTGATATACTGGTCTCTTCTCAACTGAGGCACAGAGAACCATTTCTTGTATTTCAAAATGTTTTTTTACATCAGCTAAAAGTCTCTTTTATGGAAATTAATTGACTGAGATATATATGAATTAAAATTAAACACTTTTTTCAATTCAGGCATTGAACTCCTTGAACTCTGTAATATTGGGCAATCTGATTAATAGAACAACTTAGAAAGTTATCAAAGGAAGCTATATCTGTGTCCTGGAGTTCATCTATTAGGGTAGTGAAGAGATACTGCAGTGTTCAGATGATTTATTTATGAGTTCTTTTAATCTAAATTGCATATGATTTGCACTTCTTTTATTCCTGGTGCAGTTGGCATGTATTTGGAAATATTCACACATAAGAATGGGTAATTCCAAAATCAGCTACAAAGATCAGAAAGCATAAAACATAGAGGTTTTACCAAACATTGAAGCTTTAGATTTACATTTTGTATAAAAAAATTGCACATGATAGACATGCACAGTTATAATGAAAATAAGCACTTAAAAATTAGCTCTAAAAATATGTAATATCATCACTGTGTAGAGTCGTTGTGACAGGAGTTAGAATCTTTAATCTGCTTTTCACTAAGAGAAATAGTTTAGAGAAGTAGCTCAAATGATTGGTAGATTAAGATCCAGACATCTGTTGAATGGTCTGCATCACTACAGTTTAGAATACCTGTAGTATATGCTTCAGTCTAAAAAATAATAATGCCTGGGTTCAAGTATTTTTTTCCTTTTTATTTTTCTTTTTTTTTAATTTTTAATGTCAAAGAGTGCAGAGTCAGCTGTTCAGATTTATGCAGAGCTTCATGTTTTAATGAAAGTTGCATTTGCATAAAAGAGATTTATTTGCTTGCTATATGTTAGTCAAAATTCTTGTATGAACTTTAAAGGGCTTTATTTATCTCATTGCAATGAAGGACATTCCAGGAATCCCTTTTTCACTTGGCACAAATATCATGCTGCCTTCCTTCATTCAGTATTTTGAGTCACTGCAAATGCTAATGGTGACTATGGTATTATAAAGGGAACAGGCAAATAAAAGGCTGCAGGATGAGAAAATTTTGTCTGTGTATGTGTGTCATATTTCTTAGGATATTAACGAAAACGTGGCATTAGGTGAAGAAAACGTACAACAAAATAATATTGAAAGTAATGCTTATATGTTGATATTCCTCCAAGTCAGGCCGTAGCCATGGCCAAAATTCCCTTTATTAGGGTTTTTGGAAATTGAACCAGTTGATCAGTCCTTTAGGTCTCTATCACTACCAAGTATTCAAAACTCTTTCTACGAAAAAATTTTTTATGGAATAAGGGTAAGTGTATGTCAGGGAAATCTGGCTTAAGAGTTACTTCACAGCCACCTTACTGTGCAAACTAACTAAAGAAAGAAATAATGATATAATTTATAAAGTACAGTCCAACCACCTTTCTACTGAACAGTAGTTTTAAAAAATATATCAATTAATACAATTATTTACTGCTATTATTGGAAAGTAAAAAGTGAAAAAAATTTTCTTTACTAGAACTTGGTGACTTAAGAGTGTTTTAGTAAGGACAGTTATCACATCACATTCTGAAACCAGGATATCACTGTGTTTGTTACCTTATTAGCTATTTTCCTTAGAAACTCTTTTTCTCTCTTTAACTTATAGACAGACTTGCTTTGGCTATGCAAATACATACCTGTATATATTTTATACTTGTTCTTTAATAAATTCCTCTGAATGGTATATGAGAAAATTAATATGAAAACATAAAACCAGCAATAAAACTCAAATAGTTGTTTACCAGTGAAGAAGAAAGGTGAAAAGCAAATAATGTAGCTCCCTAAAATCAGACCTGCCTCTAAAATCAAAATGGTTCCTAATTAAATTAAATATTCACTAGTTCAAAGGCAAAATAAAAGAGTCATACCCGTAGCTTGTTAGCTAACAACTGAAGCTTGTTAGTTTATAAAAATGTCCTACAGTTTTGAATTGGAAGCCAGGTGCTCCACAATCTACAGTAGTAGTAGTATAGAGGACCTAGTAGAAAGACATTGTGTCTTAACACATATAGAGCATGCTTCAGATGGGAGAACTAGTCTTCTTCGGGGGAACGACTTCAGGGGAAATAAAAGTAAAACTCGAGCCAGTGTCAAATTTCCTCTGTATTTTTTTTCCCAATTGTTGACTGATAGACAAATAAAAAGCTGCACTAAAACCTTATAACATTTCTGCTACCCTTGTAAAGTCTTTCACCTCTAACTCTATGACTGTTTCATAACCTTGAGGGAATACAGAGATTTTGATACATCTGATTCCCAGATAAGGAAATATTTTTATGATATATCCAAATTTTTCTCTCATGCAAGGCCGGGAAAGACTTTCTTTTAATATGTTCTATCAATAATAAAGTAGGAAATTTACAGTTTGTGTGTCCTAGACATGAAAGAGAGAAGGACAAGAAGCAAGAATAGCACTGGTATTAAAATACGTTATGCTGCTTAAAAGTTGCACATCTTTATGTGGAAAACTAACAGCAGAGACTGGGGGTTTATGAAACTGAAATATATGTATTTGAAGAACTGGGAGAATATATGATTTGGTTCTGGCGGTCAACTGGAAACTATCTTCTCTTTGGAACAGAAAGTGCATTCTGCTTTAATGAGAAGTGCTTTATAAGGAGTATTACTGTATACAAATTTGGTTTCTAGGTGATAAACACCCTAGTGAGATTAGCTAGAAGCTGAGCAAATGAGAATTAATATTGGACACTGCTGTTGGTAACAGATTTCTGCTTCTTTTCATAGAAGTAATGAATTTACAAGCTTCACATTATGTGACAAACATGCAAACACTCTCCTCCACTAAAAAACCCTCTCTAAGTAGTCAGAATAACACATTTTATGAAGTTATTGTCTGTCCTTAAAACTTTCATGTTTGTGCAAATTGATAACATGCAAAATGTTCTCACAATGATCAGAAAAAAAAAGCACTTGGAAGACTCATTCAAAAGAAATGCTAGAGGGTCATTTTAATAAGGAGTGCAAAGCAGTAAGCTATCAGTATGTTAATTAAAATCAATGAGTGTCCATAACCATGCTTGAAGATGTGAAGAAGGTTAAAACTAATTAAAAATATCACAAAAGGTCTTTCTTTAATGATTGGAGAGTTGCCTTGGTAGATAGCCCTTTGCAACCTGATATCAAGGGAAAACAGGTTCAAAGAAAGCAAAGTCTGTTATAAAAAGTGTAAATTTTATGCCTAGAGAGAATGGGAACACTACATTTTTCAAATATAACTTCATGTAGCTGGCATTCAAATATCCTCAGTTCTCTAGGCTTGTGAACCTATTTTTCCTAAAATAAATGAAAATGTTTCTTTTTGTCATAGAAGGCTGGGATCAGACTCTTCCTGTTGCAGCAGGTGATGCAATTATAAAAGCTAATTTGGATATTCATTTACTGGATTGAAAAGAATTGTGTTTTGGGACCACAGAACTATTTGAGAGCCCTTATCTGCAATGCAGACAGGTTTGCCTGAGAGATTAAGGGCTTTTGGCCTTCTGTGTTTATCCTCTCTGTCTTAGAGAAATAAGAATATTATGTACTGCATGCTCTATACATCATCACTGTACAGAACAACCAGGCAAGATTACACTTAAGAAATAGTCAGAAAATAAAATAAAAAAAAAATCACCCAGGCCTTCTACTGCTTGATTTAGTGTGGGGATTGTGGTTTCAATTAAAAAAGAAAAAAAGTAAATTAGAAATAACAGTAAGAGGTTTATTCTGTTTAAAAGTATTTTGAATTGCATTGATTAAAGAACAAAACTTTACTGAACTCCCCGAATTTGGAAAAACTGAACAGGGATATTATTTTTTGTTTCAATTACAAAGCACAGCTCAGACAGTAAATTCAAATTCTGTTTTCTGCAGAAAGTCCAAATCATATTCTGTTTGTTTCCTATTCTTCCCAACAGTGTAAGAAAACGCATTCCTTCTCCAAGTAATCAGAGTACACCTGAAAAAATTACATCTACTAACTCCAGTCGTAAGGGTAAGCTTTGCTGCTTTTTATTCTGCTTGACCTTACAGTCCACTGCTAAGAGATTCACATGTGGATCCAATTCCAGCTTGTGCATCATTTGAGCTGTTTACTATATTTCAGACAATTACAGCTGTGCAAACCCAGTGATGGCATTGACAGAGGTGCAAATAAGGGACTAATTTGACCTGCAAAACTTGTATTATTGATGATAATAGATGAAATGGAAGTGAGCCAACCTGATTCTCAAATCACAGACCGAGTATGCAGGGCTGAGAAGAATATCCAAATGTTTACTTAAATGGGAGAATATGGGATAAAAAAAAACCTTCATAGACAATAAACATATTCTCAGTGACTTCCCTCTCTTTACTTCCTTTCATGGAGTCATTTTCTAAATTAGCAATGTACTTGTTGAATCAAGTGAAAATGCTAATGTATTAACCACATGTCAGGGAAGCACCAACATTATTTTTAGTCATATTATGGAATAAAGGGAGAAAGTGAAAGGCAGAAACAATTTTATTTCCAGAAATGTTACTGGATATGCAATATTTCTCTCACGAAATGAAGAAAATTTAAGGACAGGCAAAGTGTATTTTTATGAAGTGTGTTAATTTCATCACGTAAATATAGTGAGTATTGTGTATTGATGTAAAGACAATTTAAAGTATCAAGAAAGGACAGAGAAGGAGCAACTGGAGTCAGATAGAAGGAGAATACCTTTGGTGATATGTGATAATTTTGTAATTACATTGATTATTTAAATCTTTAAATATTTGACTGGCTGTATACTTGGGACGACATTGCCTTAATGAAATATCTAGTGTTTCAGACAATTTTGGGCTTTATTAATTAAATGTTGTTGTTGTTGTTGTTGTTGTTGTTGTTGTTGTTATTATTATTATTATTATTATTATCATCATCATCATCATTATCATTATTACTACTACTACTACTACAATAAAAATTAAATGCTCGTTATGTTTTGGTTAGTCTAGATATTGAACAAATGGTTGCATTCCTTTTCTTTTTTACTGCTCATACTTGCCTATCTTTGAGTTTAAAAATATATGCTACAATAAGGTCCAACTGCTCTTACTCTTCTTTCTTTTCAAAGTAATGGCAAATTTTGCATTGAATAATGAGTCACATTTGAGAATTTATTCCTTTTTTATTTCTTGCAGGTTTAACAGAAAAGTAGAAAGCATCTCTATATCGAAAAATCTTTGTTTCAAATCCTGATTTTGCTTTGTTGATGGTGTTGATCAAATATTGTTTTAATCAAATTTTCCAAATCATGGTGTGGCTGAAATAATGTACTGCAAGGCAGTAATCATATTTGGATGAAGACAATTCCTCTGAAATTCAGTCAAAATGTTGCAAATGGGATTTGCATAGGTTAAATTCTGTTGGAATCCAACATTTATCTTGGGTCATTTAATTAAGATTGCCATAAACTGAAACAATAGTATAAGCAGTAAATGTTAGAGAGAACCAATTACTGGCTGCAGCCTCAAATTAAAATACAGCGCTTCATTCGCCAAAGCAGTTCACCAAATCTGTTTCTGAAAAGACTGGCTAGTTTATTTCATCACATGCTTTCTGGCACATTATAACTCCCATATAAAATAATTTACTTTTCCAGTCACACAAGTATTATTAACAGGTGTGTCATAACTAAACTAATAAAGCAAGTTGTAAGGTATCAGAGTAATGAAAAATGATGAAGCAGTCCTTTCTCACAGTGCAGTATTATGCCTGGATAATTTCATAATCTAGTGCTGTGAATGCCATGCTTATATTAAAAGTATAATTTATGCATATTGGTGTATGTAATCATCTATATTCCTCTTGCTAATTCTAGTTAATTCGTTCTATTTGAAGGAAGAGCTGAGAAATAATGTTTTGTTTGGGCCTTTGTCTGCCAGCTTATTCTCTGGGGCAGAAGCAAATGCTTTAGAAAAGACTGAGATGAGATATGGACTCAACCATCACTTTGGAACTCCTGCCTTAATTCATGAAGCCATTCCCAGATGGTTAAAGTAATAAAATAATAACATGCATGGAAGTAGTTGGGCATTCAATGGGTATGTTCTGGATTATTCCGGTTCTGTTGAATCTGAGGTTACCTTGTGTTGAGGTTACATTGAAACTAAGGTCTAAAAAAAGACATTTCTGGATATATTAACCAGGTTAGGTAACCATTTGGCTATTAAAAATAACCTCAATGATTTAAATTCCTGATCTGGGATCCAGTTAAATTGGTTAAATTATTGTGATTCAGTTCAGTGTCTACTTGGTTAGATTGGTAACTGATATATATCTATATCTAATCTATTTATATCTATCTATATCTATACCTATATCATCTATATCTATGTCTAGATCTATGATACAGATATATAGATAGAGTCCACAGAGCCAGATGTAAATGAATAGTGAGCAAAATTACATACAGTTAAATAAAATTTTGTGAATTTTAAGCAAAGAAAATAAACTTCAAAGATACTCATATAATGGCATGCATAACTGGTACCTGAATTACCTTGTACAGTAGTAGAAATCTTTAGATAGATTCCAGCTACATTAAATATGAAGAACAATTTTTGGTAATTTTTGCTCTAAATTTCCAGGATGGAAGAGGTATCCTTTCTTTAAACTGGCAAGGATGTAAAAATTGTTTTTATTTACCATTTCATACTGATGGAAAAAATATTTGGTTTTCCAGTGAGGCAGGTCAACAGAAGAACCAGAGAAGGCATGTAAACTGACATCTTTGGAAGTGATTTACGATGAAATATTCACTACTTACAATGAAATATTCACTACTTTCCCTTGGCCTCTCTACAGGAAAATAGCAGCTCAACTCATACTACAATCTTTTTGACATCATCTGTAGAAATTTTACTACTGAAGAATGTCTATTGATATGACAGCACTGTGACTCACTGGTGCCTCTACAGTATCTTTGACTCAATTTTATTTCCTCATTTGTATTTCTTTTACTACATTTCCTTTGCTAAACTAGGGCTATTCATGTTAACATTTCCACTACAACACAGCAGGGTAAATTTCATTTGGGGTTATAGGATTACTGAACTAACATGATCATTTCATTTGTCTGAGCTATCTTTTATTAGAATATCAATTTTCCTAATTAAAGAAAAACTCAATAAACTTATTTCATACCTGTTCACTGGAAAAATTAAATAGATCAAGGTACCTTGGGTTTATACACTTTTTAATTGCAGTTTAAACTTTCTGTTATCTTGTAATTCTATTAAACAGTTTACTGACAGCATTTTCAAGCTGGAATAGGAATTTTCTTGCCTTGCCTTGTCTTCTTCTGCTTTCATGAAGGAAATATGATTACCCTATGAAAGGAATAATCTGACAGAAAAGTAATTCCAAATAAGATGTTTTTCATCTTGAAGATGCAAAAGATTAATAATACACTTTTGGTTTTCATCTTCTCTAAGAACTGGAGTAAAGCTTGTACATTTGACAAGTTCTGAGAACTAGGAGCTTTCCTACCAAGTAGATACGTCATCAGGTATCAAGGACCAGCTCAAAAGTGTTTCACTAGTTCTCTTCTTGAGGATTAGTTTAGAAGCAATAAATCAATATTTATTTTTATACATTTTTATGTATTTTAATACATAAATAAACAATTTTGCATATAAAACCTTTGGAGGTCATCTGTCTGCAATGCTTTATTGCATAGGGAATACACATATTGCTCACATTTTCATTAAGGATAGCCCACAGAGTGAAAAATACCTGAAATTAACCTCTGTCACCTAAGACCTATGACTTGGTGAATCAATGGTCATTAAAATAAACTGATGGTATTGAGAAATTCCACTAAATGTAGTTCAAGGACTTCCCACTGATGTCTGAAATAACAATATGAAAAAGAAAGCCATTTTTTAACTCAGTCTATTATTTGATTTGAATTTTCAACAGTTAACATACACATTTTAAAAGGAAACTTAAATGCAAACAAAAATATTTTCCTAGTATAAGTGTTTTGGACTTTGGGATTTATGAGCCTGTAATCACTTTATAAGTTGAGGTCCATTAACACACTAAAATTCTTTGACTGTAGTCTAAGAGTTTTAATAGAAGGTTTAAGACATTCTCTTACTTTCACATGAAACTGGAGTTTTGTACAATAATGTAGCAAATATTATCATAACAAACACAATAACTAATACCTTCAATCAACAAGAAATCTTTGGAGCTTTTTTCCACCTTTAGAATAAGGTGATAGTCGATATTAACCTGTTCCTTCTAATGATTATAGAGCAGACCATAAAGAGAAGTCTGTCCATTCACCGACAACTGAAGTGGAAACCTTTGAATCTTATACCAGAAAGAAATACAAATGGTGAATCAAATTAACAGTTCTATGGGCTCAATGTCTGTGTCTAATCTTTTATGACAGCTGGTACCTGACAGTGAGTTATTTTATTTAGTCTCTGCTTCACTAGCTGTTCAATAAGCCTTTTCATGGAACTGAGATTTGCTGAGTAATACAGTTCTCCTATCTTGCATTCTTATTCTACAATAGAATTGAGTTTAAACTATTTCCATTTCTATCAGTGCTATACAGATTCGAAAAGAAATAATTGTGTTGTGATGGAAATACTTGTAGAAGGTCACCTGTAGGGTAAAAATAAGTTTAGGCAGCCAAACCTCCTACAAGGCAATCACACATATGTAGGGTAAAAATAAGTTTAGGCAGCCAAACCTCCTACAAGGCAATCACACATATCACAAGCAAGAGGGACTGGGAGGAAAAAAAACTGTAACAAGGAAAAGAAAGCCAGCATCATTTCTCTAAGTCACAGGGTTGGGAATTGCAGAAAAGTAAGTACTGTAGATACAAGTACAAAAACAGACTATCCTGAGGGGTTAGAGAAGAAAGGCCTAAATGTGAAGTTCCTGAATATGTGCTCTGTTTTCCAAAAAGTTCAGTTCCCACTGAAGTTAGCAAAAGCTATGAAGTTTGTTAACATTTTTTAAAAAACAGCCTGTTGTTTTTCTTGTTAATTACGGCTACCAGAGCATCTTGTCTATTGCAATTATACACTTCAGTAGAATCAGATCAGAAAAAAACATGAATGTTTTCCCTATTTTCACATATCAGTAGGTGGTAGCAACAGAAGAATTTACAGCACTGTCAAACATACAGCAATGCTCATGAGTAGATTTTAAATTATTTTACAAAGGGATATAATCCTCTGAATATCTAAATACTGTGGAAGCAACAGCTTGATTGTGTTCTGTTGAAACAGCTGTCTGAATCTGTAGTGTGCTTTGCTCTTGATTTTTAAAACTGTTAAGCACACTGATAAGCAGCTTTGCTTCTCCCTGTCGCCTCTGCTAGAGCATGACATGTTAGCAAATTTTGCTGAAAAAGACAGAATAATCTTCACTTAATTACTCAGTAAAGGAATTAGAAGAAAATACTGTTCATGATAAATGAGTGAGGCCTCTTACGTCACTCTCTGCTCTCATATTCCTTGGGGTAAAGCTGTGGGTAAGGATACAACCATGTAGGACATAACAAAATACATCAAAATGTCAGAATACTCATTAGCAATACATGTTCAAACTGTAAGATCAGAAAAATACTAATTATTTCTAAACTAGGTAAGATGTAAAAGTATGTTGGGAAAGAAAGGTTTAAAATCATTGATGCAGAGAAAAGTATGGTAGCAGCCATATGGTGTGTGGCAAGAAATGCAAACAAGCCTAACCTCTTTGCAGCAGAAAGTCATTGACATAAGCGCTAGATCCCAAAGATCTACTTGTTATAGGAAAGGGAAGGAAGGCCTCTATAAGGTTATGTTTATGCAAAAAATAAATAAAAATATGCTGAAAAGAAACAAACAAAATGACTGACTTGAAATAGAATGAATTTACACAGCTGACCAAACAGCTCCTTAAATTCTTGAGTGATTATGCTTGAAATACAATGTCCCACTACAATACACTTAGGGTTTTGGATCAAAGCTAATCTGCATCCGGCTACTTGGGCTATGCCTATACTAAAAATAGCATTGCCACAAAAAGTTTCTGGGAACTGGAGTATGATCCTCTATGCTGTTCAACTCAGAATATACTTTTCAACTATGCTAACCAGTGTTATCTGAAATAATCACAACCATTGTGTTGACAGTTAGGAGCTCCCAGGCACTAGTGTTAACCAGCTGTTTGCATGTGTGTACTCAGATCCTCAGACTAAGAAAGTATCCTATCACAGAATGCCGACATCATTTGAAAATATTATTAGTGTTGGGAGGTCTCATTTCAGGCCTGCTTTCAATTTTGCAGATGCATTTAAGCTTGAAGATGCATTCAATCCCATTATTAGGTATTGTTGCGATATCCATCAGGAAATTAAGTTTCTTAACTACTCAAGATCTGTTTCCCATGTAGATTATACTCTCACCGAAAATTAAAAAAAAAAAAAAAAAGAAATTACTCATACCTGATCCATGACACATAGGCCCATACCAGAAAAAGGTTAAATTATATGCAGGTCCTCACAGATAGAGATTGCTATAGTTTAGGTGGGCTTGTAGCCTTGGAAGCTGCAAATGGGAGTCACCAGGTAGAAAGACATCGGAATCTGGCCATGTGTGCCTGACATCCAGTTTGTAGTAAGTAGTTTCAACTGGAGAAAACTGATTTTCAAAGACATTCTCTGAGGATATCATGTACATGTGTAACTGCCACTGGCTAACCAGTCTCAGATACCTAACAATAAGACTGTGTTACAATGCAGTTGTTTTAAATGTTATTAGAAAAGTGTCTAGATATAAAAAATATAACTTCCAACAGCAAGAAACTGATAACCTTAAACAATGAGTCTTGGCCAGCAAAAGCTGAAGAAAATTCCATCACCAAAGACAGAGAAGGTCTGGTTTTGCTCTACTTGTGTATATAAGCTGTATCCTGCTTTAAGATAAGAAAGAATCAGGAATGAATGCTATTAGACAATGCTCTAACCCCTTGCTCTCTTTCCCACCGTAAACCCTGAGATAATAATCAGTAACTGATTTCGCAACTTAGCAAAAGTATTGTTAACATAAACCCTCCTCCCTTGTTAACATAAGCCCTCCTAGCATGTGTTTCCCTGAAACCTTAAATTGTGCGTTCAGTGTTCAATAAAGCATTCCAGCTTTCGTCCCCATAACTTGGATCATTTAGATTTATTTGACCTTCACAGAAAAGTGTAGTTGTTAGATAAATGTTAACATTTTTAGTGAATGTTTTCATTGTTTCTCTTTGAAGGTAATTCCTTTACAAGTTGCTATTTTTACATTTCTAAGAAGGTGTAAATGTTACTTCCACAAGTAACATTTCCACAATTATAGTATTTAAAACTTCAAGTTGGAGCTCTTCAATTGCAAAACAAAAGTGCCTGATTTTAAATTTACTATAGTATATAAATCATAATAAAAGTATATATTTGTGATAGGTTTAAAAATATAGATGGTCAGCCTTGCTATTAAGTCTATGAACTGTCTCACTCTGATGAGAATTGATTAAAGTTTACCTGCATTGCTAGAATCTCATGACCCTTAAGATGCTGGGAATCCTGAGCTGTGCTGCATCAAATGTGCTTATATTCAGGGAGATCCTGTCCATGTAAAGCTTTGCCCATTTTGGTCATTTAAGTAATTATACAATTTTCTTAAAATAAAACAACTCTATACATTATTTATTCTATCAAACCAAAAGGATATTCACAAGTAGGAGAAGATCAGATTCAAGACCATCTAAGGAACCTGAAGGTACACATGTCAATGGGATCTAGTGAAATTCATTCACAGATCCTGAGGGTACTGGTGGATGAAGTAACTGCAGCACTATTCATCTTATTTGAGAAGTCATGGTAGCCCAGTGAAGTTCTGACTGACTGGACAAGGGGAAATATAACCCTCATTTAAAGAAAAAAGTTAAAGAAGGAAGACAAGTGGAACTACAGCCCTGCCAGTTTCACCTCCATGCCCAGCAAGATCATGGAGCAGATCGTCCTGGAAGCTGTATGGAAAGCATATGGAAAATAAGAAGGTGATTTGTGACAGTCAGCATGACTTCACTCAAGGCAAACAGTGCCTGACAAATTTGGTGGCCTTCTACAACAGAGTTTCAGCAATGGTGAATAAGGGAAAAGCAATTACAGTCATCTGCTTGTACTTGTGCAAAGAATTTGACACTGTCCCACAAGACATCTTTGTCTTTAAACTGTGAAGATACAGATTTGACAGATGGACCAATCAGTGGATTTAGAATTGGTTGGATGGTTGCACTCAAAAGAGTTGTGGTCAATGGTTTGGAGTCCAAGCACACACCAGTGATGAGTGGTGTTCCTCAGGTGTTGGTATCGGGGCTGGTACTGTTTAACATCTTTTTCAGCAACGGGGAGAGTGGGATAGGGTGCACCCTCAGCAAGTTTGCCAACGACACCAAGCTGTGTGGTAGACTGAACACACTGGAGAGAAGGAATGCCATCCAGAGCTTGGGACGTGGGCCTGTGCAAACTTCATGAAGTTTAACAAGGGTAAGTGCAAGACTGCAAATGGGTCAAGGCAATCACAAACACAGATACAGGCTGGACGGAGAATTGATTGATGGTAGTTCTGCAGAGAAAGACCAGAGTGTTGGCTGGGGAGAAGCTTGGTATGACCTCCTGATTTGTATCCTGGACTGCAGCAGAAGAGTAGTGGCCAGTAGGTTAAGGGACGTGATCCTCCCCTGGGGCCCCTGACAAAAGAAGGGAAAGACATGGATCTGTTAGAATGAGTCCAGAGAGGGCTCACAAAGAAGATCAGAGAACTGGAGCAATTTTCACATGAAGACATAAGAGAGCTGGAGAGGGACTTCTGACAAGGACATGTAGTGATAGGACAAGGGGGAATGGCTTCAAACTGAAAGTGGTCAGGTTTAGATAATAGGAAGAATTCTTTACCATGAGGGTGATGAGTCACTGGAACACATTGCTCAGAAACACTATGGATGTACCATCCCTGTAGTTGTTCAAGGCCAGGTTGGATGGTGCTTTAAGCACACAGTTCCAGAGGAAGGTATCCCTGCCCATGGCAGGGCAATTGGAATTACATGGTCTTTAAGATCCCTTTCAAACCCAAATAATTTTGTTATTCTATATGATTCTATATGTGAACTTCTTTTAGATAAATGCAAGGACATGCAGAAAGTATAATTGCCTGTATTTGATAGTTACCACGTGGGTACTGCTTCTAGGTACCTATGTTACTATCATCTGAATTTCTTCTGTCACCAGACGATTTTTGCAACACAATGTAGACCTGAGAGCCAGGCTATATGTGCAGCCTGGCACCGCCCTGCTCTGGTCAAATGTTGTATGAATCACTGAATCCTCAATGGTCTTCCAGTCCTAGGATAAAGAACAGTTAGACTGTATGTAAAATTTCTAGTATAAAAGTATTGTAAAATTTCCAGAATAAATGTATTTTCATATGATGAAATAAAAGAAGTATTTTTTTTTACTTGCTGAACTTCCATTTTATGCAAAGAAGCAATTTTTCTAGTCAAACTTTAACAGTAGAAATATTGCTCTGAAAGCAAAAAAAAGTAAAAAAATGCCTCTATATTCGAAGTGCATTTACAGAGTGGAAAACTACACAGCTTAATATCAGTGGAACTGGATACACTTCTTGACTTTAAAAAATAAAAAAATGCTATTCTAACTAAAACTGCAGTTCAGGAGGTCAGAGATTTATGTGTTGGTCTGCTTTCCAAAGATGAATTAAGTTCATCTGGACATTCATCTGAAATATACTGTGTCATTCCAAATTACAATGCCAAGTCAGATTCCTACCAGCACATTGTAGAGGACGTTACTTCTTTTAGTCTTTCATTTTAGTTTCTATATTTCAAGCTGAGTTTTTGAATCACTAGATGTAATTATGAGTCTCACTGTGACAAATGTGTGTCTGTTTGTGATTAGAAGCACACTACTGATAAAATGAGGTTAAAATCAGAATAATAATCTCTGAGGCTGTAAATGTTTCATATTGTATGAGACACATTCTTCATTCCAACTTGACTTCTGTCTTGATGTGAAAGCATGTCAAGTTCTTCTATAACATTGAATAAAACACTTTTGTGATTAATTTTCTCTCTGAAGAAAACAGCAGTGTATTTTAATGTTTAAAGGTTTAAATTACCCACTAAGCCAAAATGATGCATGATCGGTAAGCACTTTACCTTGCTCACTTCATGATGACATAGTTACTGAGTCAATTCATCAGTGAATCAATTCTTAAGGTAATCCTGTCATAACTCCAATTTCATAAATTACTTAATTGCTAAATAAATCCTCATTAAGTTGTTTAACCACTTTTTAGGCAAATTTGACGGATAAATGATGATTTCTTTTTATTCAGCTTTCATAGTCTTTTTTCTGCAATTAAGGATGTTTACATTTTATTTTGTTTTTCTCTATTATTTACATAATTATTATATTTTTATGTGAATATATGTTGGATATATAGGGGACTAGTGATCTTTGAAATAGATCTTTTTTTGCATGTGTCACTTCAAGGAGACTAGTAAATACATATTATGTATGCAAAACCAATGGGCATGAGAGTTAAGAGGTTTCATATTTTGATTTTTACATTTAGAATATATAAATTTGGGGCTCTCTCATTGAGTGCTTGAAAATCATAAGATGCTTTGTTACTTTGTGTATCTGTGGAAAACTGAGCCACAGCTGACAAAGTTTCATCCACATTTCATTTGACCTCTCTTGGATATATTGGTAAAAGAGAATTTTCTAAACATGATCACTGATAGAGTTTAACTATTAGTCTGCTACAATGCTAACTTGCATTGAAGCAAAGTGACTTGCATTAGATCAAAATCAATGATCAGAAATAACCGAATCATTTTATCAGAAAAGAACAAACCAAAACCCTCTGAAGCAGCAACAATTTGGTTTCTTTTAGCCTTAAATAAAAAAAAATACAGAATTAATAGAAGAGTGCGACAAGGTAGTTCTCTTTGGTTTGCAGTTTGTTACCAAGAATCATCAGTTACCTAGACTTGGAATCCCTGATTTCAGACTAAAGACCCAGATAACTGAGATATAATTACCTCAGTAGAATTATCATTTTAGATAAAGTAATGTACCTTCAGAAGATTCAGAAATTTCCCAATCATGTATTATCAAGATTTTTCATATGATGTCTTAAAAAAGGAAAAAAAAAAACAAACAACCAACCAAACAACGAAAAATGATTAGGAATTCATGGCTCAGAAATTAAACTAGACCAACTTTTAGCCTCAAAATTTTCTGCTAAAATGCAAGCAAATAAACTCTCTCTATAAATGTATTTTTGACAAAATAAATCTTAACCCCTATCTTCATAAAGAAATCCATCTCAATCTTACCTGCAATGAAAGTATTGCCACAATACAATTGATAATCTGATAAACAATCCAATATTAGAGCAATGTCATTTTTTCAACCAATTTACTTTTAAAGAATATGGTTCTGTATCTTTAGTTTCATAATAATTTTAATTTTAATATATGAGAATGAAATTTCTACTCTTCAACTCCAATTTCTGTTTTATGGTCTTTTATTCATAAACACTTAAACATAAGTATCTATGGCATAGCAAGGATTTCATACAAAGACCTGAAATTGAAACATTTGAAATTATAAAAAAGTGGTTTTTATAAGAAGAGCTAAAATCATAGGAATGTGCAAAACTATGAAAATCTTTCAAATATTTTATTTTTTTAAAAAATTGTAGTAATTGAAGCATTCAGAAAAAGCTGAAAATCTGAAAGATTTATTTAAATAAGGGCTTGGTTGGGGAGGCAGGGCAGGTTATGGTAAGCATCCCACCACTGATATTATCTATATTATTGCATAAATGTCTTCCCTTTTCTTTATGAAATATGCCCTTATGGAAATAATGAAACTAAACTAATTCTAAAATTGGGAAACTTATAGATATTTTAAAAAAACCCACATTAAACTGTTATATTACCATAGTTGATATTAAAATGCTAATATTAAAGTGATTTGTGGAACTATGCCAGTATCTAGCTTACTTCTTGCATTTCTTCTTTTGAGTCAATGAGACTGCTTAATCTGCAGTGGATCATGCACAACTTACCTTTACTTCAAATTTAAGTGCATATTTAATTTTAAATGCACTTACATTAGGTTTCACTTGCATATTTTCAAGAACACTATTTAAATATTTTCTTGAACTTTTGTGAACACTTGAAACTGAACTCAGATCATATATCAGATAATAGCAATAAATCTGCAGTGACTTTGAAAGACAAAAATCACTTGGATATACTATTGCTATTATTTGTATTAAATCTTCATGCCCATGGAAATTACTTCTGTCCTGTTGATGAATTTAGCATCTTCTTTATGGAAATAATGAGTGCTGGTAAATAGCTCATTGAGCTCCTGGACAAAGGCTATTTATAATAGAAAAACCTCATGTTTGAGGCCAAAATCCTAAATAAACTCAGAAGAAAGACCTCAGAAATCAGATCCCAGAGAGCTATATGGACATGACAGTCAGAGAGAGGATTCTCAGGAACCTTGGCCAACATGACCAGTAGCACTGTACATATCTATACAGAGCAGTCTTCCAGCAGGGAAGGGAAGCTGAGGCATAGCAAATACAATGCTGTGGTCTAGTGAATGAGTGTGCAAGGCAAATAAGAGGGGTGAAAGCTCTAATCTTGTTGGTTGTTAAATACACCCAGTTATCCAAATCTACTATGGGTTGTCAACTATTCTATCTTTCCCGTGATCCCTCCATCATGTTTTTGATTTGCAAATGACAAGGAGATAAATATTTATCAAAGTAAAATTATAGAAATTATTTTCAGTGGGATTTATAAAGTGTATAAATTCATTATGTTAAAAACCTATAGTTTAAAAAACAAGAATTGTGATTCCTGCTCACTCTGTGTTTTTAACAAGAAAAGGTAGAATTGCTAACACTTCAGAAATTCAGAGGAACAAAATTCTTACTTTGTTACTCAGTTTTCTCAGTAAATTCAATAGCTTTTTCAGTGTAGAAAATTTCACTATTTTATCTTCTTAGTCAACTTCTGGGGTTTGCCAAATGTTTCTGTAGATTTTTATACAGTCGAATGGTAGTATCTATCTATCTGAAAAGCAGAAAAAACTGATTGAAAAGAAGAATTCAAGACATCTGTAATACAAGAAATACTTCATTTAACTTCAAAATAGAATTTACACCATATTAGAAGGGATCATTATTTTCTCTAAAGAGATGACTAATATGAGATTCTTTATGTCTACACATAATTCCTAATAAAAGAAAACTGCTCTTGTTAAATGGCATTTAAGCATCTTTTTTAAAGGTTTATTTCTTCTAAAGAGAATGCTATTTTAAAAGCTTGACAGGCACTGTAGATCTACCTTATAGAGCTGTCTGCAAGGTAAATGTCATGTTCCAAATGGTGTTATTAGATTACAATTAAATTGAATTCTTGTCTTTCCATGAATGTCATCCTTAATTTTACCAAATATTATAGAGCCATCCTAACTGATGTAGAACTCAACCCTAAACTAAACCTGATCAACAAATTTTGCAGTTATATTCTTTTTTTTTTAATATTGATTTAAATAAAATGTCCTAATGTACGAGCTTAATGCTATATTTTGGATTTCTTTATTTTCATTGTATAGGGATAAATGTGATGGAGAAAAACCTGATGATGAAACTTGGGCTAGCCATTCAAATATCCAGCAGAAAATTTTGTGGGACTAAATTCTGAACATGTAAGAGAAAACTATTTTTCTTCAAGTTATATGGAAGACATGTACACATTAACTGGAAACACAGAACTAAATCAAGACATATCTTCATTTGAGGAAGTGATGGTGGGGTATTTTGCATTTAATTTCTTCCTTTTAGAAGACTTCCTCAAAACCATTTTCTTTAGAGGACTGTTCCAAAAAATTCCTATGGTTGTTACTGAATTTTCACCAACATGAGCAATCTGTGCACACGTAATCACATTAGCCTAGATGCTCAAGAGTGTATGAAGGGAAGATTTTTGTAGTCATCAAAGAACTGAAAAGATGCAAAGACCAAACTCTATAGAACATCCTGAGGCCATGATGTGATAGTTAGAGTTAGTAGTAGATAGGTAGCAGTATACATAGGTAGTAGTTATTTTGCTTTCTGGAATGGCACGGTGTTTATCACATTCAAGCATATGTGTGTTTGTACAGAACTTCATAAGCATCCTGATCATTACAATATTCATCTTCAAACAAACCTCGCTGATGTGTCAGTTATAAAGGTTTACCTTGCTCCAGCAGCAAATGGTACTGCTGTGATTGAGGAGTTCTGTGGAGACATAAAATGACACTAAATAAAAAAATAAGTATTATTTTGATTGATTTTTCATTTTTAAACAAACCTCCAAAAACTAATGTGGAACAACTGTGTAGAACTGCAAAATATCAGAGGGCATTTATTTTAATTGTATTATGCTAGTAGTTATCATTGCAAACATCATTTTAGCAAAAATCATAGATTTATATATATACAGGTTAGCTTAAGATAATATCAAAACATAACATTAATTTAGATGTCAAGAGCTGAACGTTTCAAAACTTTTCTCAGTGCAGACTTTGTGTGCAAAGGTGGTCACCTATAGTTTCCAACACATAGTTAAATTCTAAGGTAGGATGTTTTCTTTTGGAAGTGTAAACAAACAAAAGACAAAGCCCCATAAATTTGTTTAGCATCAAGCATTGTCTTAGATGAAGGACAACAATCTGAAAGCTCCTGTGAGTAAAGTGACACTACCTGGATTCAAGATAGACTATTCACTTTGTGACTTCTCCATGTAAAGTTGAAGTGTTTAAATGTTTGATGCAGGGGAAAAAAACTGGCCTAGATAAAAACCAGGTGAAGTTGGTAATGTGGCAAATACCACTCAGCGATAGTAAAATCGGTTGGAATGTAAAGTAACAGTGAAGTGGCAAGGACAAAGGCGTCCCTTTTCCACAGACCTTGTCTCTCTGGCCTTTAGGGAAGATTCACCTGCCTTTAAGCTCTTGAGGTCTTGTACTACTTTAATAGAAGGAGCAGTCTCACTCCAACCTCCACTCCTCTCACTTATATTTCAAATCCTTTCCATTAAAATAACCATTTAATCCAAGCCCTCTGTCTCCTGAACATTTGCTAAAGCAAATAGGACATTTTGGGCACAATATCACCTGTCTGTGCAGCTGAATTTTATGCAGAATATGCCTTTGACTGTTGTACCTTACAGTTGATTTGTTTCTTTCTGTAATTTAGGTGTACTCTACCCTGTTGAGTGAACACATGTACAGGATTATGACCCCTGTGGAATGTGAACACACTGATAGCTAATTTTTTAAATCCTAACTCACTTAGGAATAAAATAGGCATCAACATATTCAGTCCTTCTGAAATGGCCATATCTCTACAGGATAGTGTCATAAAAAAGATATAGTAAGCCCATACTCTGAAGTATTTAGGCCTTTAGGGGGAAGCTACTATTCAGTGTTATGTTGTGTTCTCATTTGATCATTTTTTTCCTGTGTTTTCTGAACTATTTTCTGAACTACTTTTTTGCACTGTGCATATAAGTGTGAACTTAATGGAACTTGGTGCGCTTATGTGGGATTTTTGGACCTCTCCCGAAATGACTCTGCTCTCTAGAAAATAAAGAATGAAATATTCAAATTTATTCCTGTGAAACAGATCTCTGGAATGTACTGCTAAAGTTATAAACCTGCAGCTATGTACTGTGTTGCTCAGTTCCTGCACTTCTTTTACTATAAATCATGAAAAATATCCAGTCATCATCTTCTTTATCCAATAAAGATTCAAGCTCTCATTATTCATAATGGAGGAAGAACAGGAAGACAATATTTTCCCTTTCTATAAAAATCTGTTCACAGTATAAAACCAGAGAAAAAAAAAATCAATACTTTATTAGACTTAAGATAATGTGATTTAGTAGCTGAAGTGATTCAAGCATGTACTGGGAAGAAGAGATACTAGGTTTTGACAACTGTATTCAGGCTTTTGATATTAAGTAATCATTGCATAAGATAAATATGCAATTTTTGATGTCAGAGTGTCTGGGGTTCTCATTAAGAGAAAAACTATTAAGTTCTAATCATATTCAATTATTCTTGCTCCATGGATTGGAAAACCTAGAATTATTTTTAGTAAGCCTATAGCTGATGGATAGGGCATAATTTTGCTTTATCAAAGGTGGGAGGGAAGAGAAAGGAAAGGAAGATATGCAGCTTAATTTCCCCAGACAGAAAAGATAGATGATTGCTGATAAATATGGTTCAAAAGAGCTTCCTCCTGTAGTCATATTTCAAAAGTCACCAATAGTTTCACTGCATTGTTCAAGCATTTTTTTCCTCCTGGAGTGTAAGAATTCAAGAGTTCAATGGGATTGATATCTTAGCAAGTCCAGCAATTTTCATATTTTTTTAACCATTCTTAAATATGAGGAATGAATTGAAGGTTGCAGATAAACTATGAATAACTGTCTCTTGAACACTAAGACAGAATTTATAGCAAAACAGAAATCCCCTGTAATTTCTTTAATGGGATGTTTCTGAAGATAGTCAGCATTAACATGGATTTCAAAACAGAAGTTCAGGACAAAAATTTCCATATTCTACCTAGGTCAGTCTTTGGGTGTTTAAAGACTTCATCTGGTTCTGACCCTAGGTGGTTTGCCCAAAGCTAACAGCAAGTTAGTGGTAGAGTTTGGATTACAGTTTAAAAATTGCTGATCACCTGCCTCATGATCAATCCATCAAACGAGGCTGAATAGAAAAACGCATCTCCAGCTGTTACAGAACACATGCTGTTGTAAGAATTAAAAGGAACCAGCTGTCTATAGCCTCTGAGAAATTTGAATAGACCCACATTTTTCCACACTATCATGCTGTAATTACATGTCACCCCAGGTGTTCTCAATATGATTACTCCCTACAAAACTATAAGCGAGTCACAAGACAGCCCATACAGCTGTAGGAAAAATAATGAAGCAGCAGGGTTTCTCTTTTTCTGCATGCACTGTTTTGGTGCTGTTTATATAGACAATCTGTTCCCTGGGACTGCTGAGAGAGCCCTTATGGTCCCAGACATTCAGGGACCATAGATGCTGATCTATATAACTGGAACATGGAATCAAGCTGCTTTTTTTGACAAAGATATCTATCATATATTTACCTTCAAAGCCACTCTGAAAGGTACAAACCCTTTAAGAGAAGAACATGCCAAGATGAGACAACACAAGCAATAAGATTTTTATTCTTTCCAGTAATATCAAAGGCATCATCTTTTTTAATCTACACACAGAAGAATGTAAATTTTAAAAATGTTATAGCCTGTTGTATAACTTTACATTCAAACCGGTTTTTAGGAGGTCTTGAACTGTCATATTCTGCTTCC
>JAOXXN010000001.1:56919602-56931598 GCA_026770055.1 Myrmophylax atrothorax
TTATAGTGTTTTTCATTGGTTTTTTTGTTTGTTTAAGGTTGTTCTTTTGGGGATTTTTTTAAAATTTGATTTGTTGTTTTGGTGTTCTTTTTGTGACAATTCTAAGCAGAAAGCAAGGACTTTGGCGAGAAAAATTGGGAACAAGGGAAGAAATCAATAGTTTGCATATTTCTAAGGGAATACTTGTTTTTCAAATAATGCTGAATTCCATTATGCAAGAAATAGCCATTTCCAAGGTAGAAACAGAGACAGAGGTCTTTATATACACTTCAACTTAGTACATACTTTTTGTTGCTAAATTTAAATAGAGACATTGAAGAACTACTGATGCTTATTTGGGAATTACGGTATCTGCATTGTGCTTGTGAAGCTAAGCAATGATGAGTGAAAACTCAGTTGGCCATGTGCTAAAATTGTTCAGGAGCTGTAAGTCAGGAAAGGTGATCGTTAAGAGGTAACGATGCAATGCATAATGCTTTTTGGTAGAGAAAAAAAAAATACATGATTCATTCCATTTCTAAAACTTTTTTAAGGTTATGGATGCTGACACTGTCATAAAATGCAGCACAGGCAGTTTATATGAGATGAAGGCAACAAAGTCAGCTTTTAATGTTTTTCTGCACATTTTTTTAAATAGTCAGCCAGTTTACTGAAGAAATCTTCAGCATAAATTGAGGAGATGCCTTTACAGCTTTCAAGGTAAATATGAGCAGTTCCATGAAGTCTGCAATGGGTTGACCCTGCCTGGATCCCACGTGCCCACCGAGCTGTTCTATCATTCCCCTCCTCAACTTGAACAGGGGACAGAAAATATAGCAAAAACTTATGGGTTGAGATCAGGACAGGGAAAGATCACTCACCAAATACCATCACAGGCAAAACAGATGTGGGGGAAAGAATAATTTCATTTATTACCAGTCAAATAAGAGTTGGATATTGGATAATGAGAAACAAAAAATATTTTAAAAGCACCTGCCCCTCACCCCTCCCTCCTTCCTGTATTCAACTTAACTCCAGATTTTCTTTATGTTCTCCCCTCCAGCAGTGCAGGGGAACAGGTAATGGGGGCTGTAGTCAGCTCATCACATGTTGTCTCTGCCACTCCTTTCTTCTCAGGGAACTCCTCACACTCTTTCCCTGCTCCAGTATGGGATTCTCTCCCACACGGATAGTCCTCCATGAATTTCTCCAATATGAGTCCTTCCCATGAGGTGCAGTTCTCCACTACCTGCTCCAGCGTGGGTCCCTTCCATGAGGTGCAGTCCTTCAGGAACAGAATGCTCCAGCAGGTGTCCCCAGTGGGGTCACATGTCCTGCCATAAAACCCGCTTCATCATGGGCCAGGAGCCTGCTCCAGAATGGGCTTCTCAAGGGCTCAGAGCCTCCTTTGAACATTCACCTGCTGTGGTGTGGGGCCATCTAGGGGCTTCAGGTGGATCTCTGCTTCCCCATGGATCTCCAAGGGCTGCAGCAGGACAGCCTGCCTCACCAGGGGCTGCCCGGGAGTCTCTGCTCCAGGAGCTGGAACACGTAAGTTGGGTGTTTCTTTGTGTAGGCACAGCTTCCTAAGTATTCACCACGTGGTCATTTCCTATTTGTAGGAAATATCAGTAGGGCATTTATTTTTTATCCTTTTAGCTTAGAGGAGTAGGATTATAAACTCCTGATATTGAATGTACTAATGAAATACTTTTTAGTGTTTTAGAGACCTGGGTGACAGTATTTGAAGTATCACTGATACGTACCATATAAGTAATTGCAGTTGGTGCCTTAACTCTGAAATTGGTGCAAGCAATAAAAATTACTACCCTTTTAAATATATGTTTTTAAACTTTTGAAACCATTTCCTTGCAAATCATTTTTATTTTTATATTAACATAAACTATGTAGGGGCACCTCAGTATGAAATATTTTAAAGGCTTCTTAATTTAGCACACAGATAAAAAAGGAAGCTGAATCACTACAATGGAGAGATTCTACTGGAAGAAATACTGTATTCCTAATTAGTTTCTTACCATATATTAGACATTTTTGCTTACAAAATGAGTTACTAGCTATGTTTTATTTGGTAGACTATAAATATTATGAATTATATTTGATATGTAGTGAAAATTCTGCACAAAAAAGTATTTTGTCATTTGAAAAGATATCCAGAAGCATGGAAATCATGTTGGAACTGCTTTATGAGACACTGTTTAACTTTGTTCAAATGAATATGTATGGGCCTCCCACCAACAAGCACTTCCTTTAATTTTTATTTTATATTTGTTGTTACAAGGTGGTTTGACTATTTCCAAATTACTGTTTATCCAATTCCTTTTAAAGATGAAGAATAATAAAGATTTTTTTAAATACTTATTTTAAACTTTAGAGTGAATAAGGCTAAACTAAAACACACTTTTTCGGTTAAAAATTGAATACATATAAATTTATTTGTTAAGTTTTTCAGTAATATAACTTAGTTTTAAAACTTGAGTGCTGAATGCTGTCTTAGTTGAGTATATGAGACAAAAATATAAAGCTATCCAGCTTGCTAAGCAATTCTATTCTTGCTTATTAAAAAATACTTTTAAATGCTTTGAATACTTTAATTTACAAAGGGAAGGAATCTCTCTTTAATATATAGTGGATGATGCTGCTAATATAGCAATTGCAGTTTAACTGTTTGTATGCCAGCTTCCTTGTATGTTACTTCATCATGATAAACAATACTATTTTGGTATAATACTGCACCAAAAGATTCAGAATATCATTTCTAGCTTTACCAATATCATTTCTAGCTTTACCAATATTAATTTTGTACCCTTAATAGCAAAACGTCTGATTTCACATGTAACATTTTTGCTTCACCATAGTTTCACTTTCAAATCTGTAAAATATTCATTGAATTGGACTTTAAAATACCTTCAATTTCAATTAAATTATTGGATTTTTCTCACAGTCATTTAAATATATTTTCACACATCAAATTTTTTCATATTCTTTACTGACTTTTTCGTAACTTCTTTTCTGTCCAAATCTTGTCATCCAAGACATATTTTACTCAAGATGTATTTAATTTTACTGACTCTTTTTTTTTTCCCTAAAATGATTATATTTCAGTTTCACACAGATACAAATCCATTACAATGAAATATAGAAACCAGGAATAATGTCTTTTCTTTCTGCAGATATGAAACATCAAGGTTAAACTGAATTATTCTATTCAAGTGTGCCCTGATTCAAAGACTGACTGTACCATGTCATGTGAGCAAAACTCTTTTGGTATACAAAGCAACTCTTTGAGCCTTCAGTGTGACATGTCACTCATTAATTGTTACAGAACAAAGTCAACTTGTCTTTTGAAAAAATATTTCTTCCTTTCTTTTCTTTCCCCAAGGTTTTTACACTTTTGACAGAAAAAGTGCCATGTAGTTGGGAAAGCCTGACTTTGGTAAGTGAACAAATTCAGGGAATTCACATGAGTCTTTGGCCTTTTTAAACCAAGGAAAGATGTATTTTCTTGATTTAAAGAAAAAGACTGGGGCAGAAACTCCAACTCTTTTATGAAGTCCTCTCCTCTTTTTTTCACCAATACAGAGAGGAAAAAATGAAAGGACATATAAATGAAAAAAATAACAGTTTACTGACAGGAAATTTAGCAGCAAAACCAACAATACAGACATAATGATTTAACCCAACAACAGATGAGAGACCACCTCTAGTCTGACTGCACCCTTTTGTATACAGACCAAAATGGTGACCAACATATGCTTGCCTTCCTCACTTTCTCTTGGGAGAACAAAAGGGGGAATATTGTAGCAAACAAATTTCCTGTGGTTTGATTTCTTCCCCAGCTAGGCAAAAAAACCCAAAAAACCAAAACAGAGCAAAACCCATAGGGAAATGGGGGCAAAGTGAAAACTTAGAAAACTATTTCATCCAAAATGAGTTATGCTGCCAAAAATTCTGCCTCTGGTCACGGCATTAGAATTAAAGTGGTGACTTTGGTCTTGAAGGGGTCAGTGGAGTGTCTCCAGAAACTGTGACTCTGGGCTCATGACAGCTGGGACTCGTACGCGTGTTACCAGCCAGCTCTCCCAGAGAAGTTCCCAGAGCAGGCAGCAGGAGAGACAGCAAGCCATGAGGGATGGTTCCAGGCAGCTCAGCTTCTAAGCAGGCACATAGCTGCAGAGACAGCGAGACCCGCTGCGTGTCCATGGAGTGTTAGTTCCACTTCCATTTTCTCTCTGGCTATGGTGGAGGATGGGCAGCCCTGGGCTCTGCTTATCCCAGCATGGCTCAGGTTCTCTTTGACTTAGTTCTGCCCGGCTCCTGACAAACAGCACACTCTAAGCCCTGGTGGCAGCAGAAACATGGTCCAAGATGAAGTCCCTTCCCCTTCCACCATGCCAGCATCTTCTTCTTTCTTGCCTCTCTCCCTGGATTTGGAAAAAGGGGAGGGTTCATTCTTAAAGAAATAGTTCCTCCAAAACAATGTTGGAAAAAGGGGATCAAATACAATATGTCCTTTAACATGACATGCAGGAAGCCTTGTCTAACATCCTGAGTCTTCATATCTTATCGGATTTGCAACTGTATAGCGTAGAAGCAGGCAAGATCAAGGCTGTAGAGCTGCTAGTTATTATATATTAGAGGTTCATGGGATCAAAATAAATGTAGAGAAAGATGAGATGTAAAATGTGGATTCATCAGTAGTGACAAGAACAGAAGAAATGAGTTCTGCGTATCAATATATATGTTTATGAATTTTATGAACCATAAATAAGATACAGCCATTCAAATAAATATTTATTCTAAAATAGCAATGTGTTCCTATATCAACATATTCCTGATACAGATAAGGAAGTATTAATGTCATTGTATAAGTAACTAATTTGAGATATACATATATACATGATACAAGAGACTATGAGGGTGACAGGTGTTGAGGAGCCTTTGAGAATAATGGAAAGGGATATTTCAAGAAATAGAATCAAGAACATGTCAAAAAAGCCTGTACTGACCTGACAAAACAAAGAATACAAAAAAAAGGATATTAATTGTTCATATATTAAAGTGTGTGTGGGGGGGAAGTAGTGGGTGAATAAAGACTTGTTTAAAGAAAATATTTATGCAGAAGGAATGATCATAAATTAACTATGGATAAGTTTTGATCTGTTATTTGAATGGGGTTTGATCTATATAAGTATGGGTTATGAAAGACCTTCCAATAGTTTTCTTGTCATGATTTTTCATAACTTTCATCCTAGAAAATCAGCTAATTATTAAAGGGTTCTGTACCAGTTACTCAACAATCAAGGCTTTCTTCTCCAATCCCAAATTTAAAAATATTTTTAAGATTAACTGAAATATGTATTGTAAATTTTTAGATTACAAATAGAATTGCTGAGATAAATTGTTGTGCTGGTTTAAAGGTAAACTGGCAAGAGAAATGAACTCAAAAAGAGACTACAATTCAGAGTTACAATATAATAAAAAGATTACAATAAATACAGTGATACAGAGGAAAAAATGGTTTTAACCCATGAAACTCAGATGTATAACCCAGCACCATGGGGCACAAACAGAATGGTGTTCACTAGCCCCTGTGCTGAGACCCATGTGGTCCCGCTGAGTACAAAGTAAAAGGAAAGGAAAATCTGTTGGTGTGAATGATGAGCGCAGTCTGTTTGAGAGTGGCAGTTGCAGTCCTGTTGATGTTCTGGTCTTCCTCTCGATCCAACAGGTGGTACCAGAAGTCCCCATGCCACAAGATTCTGTATGCTTAGGTTCAGGTGGGAATGCCCAGTACCTCCCCCAGGGAGGGGAGTTTCACAATGGACTCTGTTAGTCATGGGATGCTTTTTGTAATCCTTGATGGCTCATTAGACGAAGTGACCCCTGGCTGGGTGTGAAGGTGCTAATGCCTCCCCCAAGGGCAGTTATCATGTCTGAGTCATTGGTGTGAAGACAGGAGCACTTCCCTATCTCACAGGTTTCTTTAACACCCAGCTTGTAGACTGAGGTGTCAGATGCCCAGGTGCCTTGGGCAGCCGCTGCAGCAAATGATCCAGTCTTAACAGTTCATGAGGTATTATATAGAGGGTGTAGAATACACAGTTTTGGTTACATCCATATGGTGATAAGCTGGTCCTGGTCGCTATAACTAGGACAATTGTATACTAGTACAAGGACACACACTTCATTTTGCAAGAACTTTAATTCTCATCTGCACATGTAGTCTGTGGCTACAGGAATGTATTTTGGAGATGGATGTTGTAGAAAGGTAGATGGAAGGAAGGGACAGAAGCTAGTGTTATATGTTATTAAACAGAAGTTGCTTGAGGCAAGAATAACTCCTTTTATGCTTCCTGCAAAAAAACTCCCATATGACAGACTTATGGAAATGTATATTGCTTGCTTCTGCTATTGTAATCAAAGCAGAAGTTTGAATAAAGATTTCTGTAATGGTGGGAAGACTTTTGTCTCATCAGTCAAATTTACTTTGTCAGCAATAGTCAGCAAAACAGGACAAACTCTCCAGAAATTTCCCTAGCTTTCATAAGATGTTTCCTTTCACTACTCCCCTCCTTTTCTGTGGTATCATCATCTTCCTTTCAACATACAATTTTCCATGGCTATATTTCTGCCATTCAGTACAATACTTATATTGCTTTAGTCCTAAGGCAAAATTCTCAACAAGTAGGCCTTTAGAAATGAATCAAAATTTGTCTGAATACCATGGAGTTACTAGAAAGCTGAATGAAGAGAACCAGAAATACAGCCAGAATTGAGCATTAATGTCCGTACTTGTGGGGAACCAACAGGACTATGAAATATGGAAAGAACAAGCTCTGATATAGACCCACATGGAGAACAGCATCGGCGCACAGCCTGGACCATATTAGCTGCATACATGAAAGACTTAGGTGGTGGGAGTTTGAAAGTTAACGTGTTTTACTTGTACGGGTTTCTAGTTCAAAAGGCTTTATTGTCACCCCCCCTGCATGGTTGCCATCCTTTACGTGTGTTTCCCCTGAGGCATTGTCACCATGCCACTGAGGTGTGGGATTGTTTCCCGGGTCAGAACTTCCCCACCCAGGGGGGCGTCCCATTTTCCCCCCCTCTACATTGCCAACACAGCTGCCGCAGCACCTGCTGTTGCTGCCGAGCAGCAGCAGCCAGGACAGGCTGGGGCTTCTCCTGCCAGTCTGGACCAGGGCAGCACCGTGTTTGGATCACCCTGCCTCAAGATGTCAATGCCAGTACTGGCAGCATGCCTGCTCCTCCTGTCAGTTTCTGACTCTATCCTAACCCCATTGGTTGTCTCACATGTCTATCCCAAATCCCTGGGTTTCTATTGGGTTTGATCCTTCCATTTCTCCTGTTGGCTAGCCGAGTGCACAGGTCACTTCCCCTTTCAGAGTCCTTACCCAGTCCTGTCCAAGTTCCAGCACCTTCCCCTCAGAACCCTATAAAAGCCTCATGATTTTGCAGTAAGGAGTTCTTGCCACGAGTCTCCCTGAGTGAACATCTCTCTCGCTCGCTGCCCAGCTCGGACGGACTTGCGAGGACTGTCCCTCCTACCCCCCAATGCAGCATACATACTGGCTACCGCAAAGGAGATAATGTAAGAACTGTTCTTTTGAAATTACAGCACACAAATTCCTTTCACTTACCTTCTAGAAAACTCACTGTTTTGTCAGAAACTCAAAAAAACCCCTAAAACATTTTGGATGATGCAAATGCAATGCTCAACAACAAAAAACCAAAAACAAAAAAACAAACAAAAGAAACAATCTCCCAGAGATTATTATGCTAGGATTACTAAAAAAAAAAAAAAACCAAAACAAAACCCAACAAAACAACAAAACCAAAACAATAAAAATAATGAGTTCAAAACCAGTGTGTGCAATCTCTTCAACAGAAATAGCAAAAGATAATTTTCTTTTAAAACCACTTAATTCTTTCCATTCCCATTTGCAGCCTGCTTTCTTGTTGGTGATGCCTCTCTTACAGTGACCTCTTCAGGCTGCCTGTCAACACTAGATTGCTTTTTCTGACCTATCTGTTGGCTGCTGATGGTGTGAACCTTCCAGTCAATTCTAAATTACATGTGGTCTTGACATCTAAGAATGAACCAAAACCAGATGATGAGGCCTGAGAGAGATAAGCACACAGAATTTTACAGCAGAGCTTACTTCTTGTCCATCTCTGGTTGCCATTTAAAAAACAACAACCAAAAAAGTCCCCAAAAGTCCATGGACTTATGCCTCAAATGGCAGCCAGAACATGTTCCAATGAATGTCTAATAAAGATAAGAACTAGAATAAGCATCAATTGGCACTAGAAAATTAGTCTATGCAGTGTAGGGGAATGTAGAATGTGAGAGCATCTGGTTCATTAAGTTACCTGGTTAAGTACTATTCAACATTAAAGAAATAACAAATAACAAAGAACCTGATAAATTAAACACACTGATACACAAACCTAAGGAGCAGGTGAGAACAGAGACAATAACAAAGACCAGAACTCTTCTCTGGCTGATCAATGGGCCATTAAGAAAACATTCAGGCATAGCCTTGGAGGGAGTTGACCTGAACTTCCTAACTGATAAGAAAGGGGAAATAAGAGTAGCATGAATATCAGGGGATGCTGGAGAGGTCCCTCTGGGACTTTGCTGCATTTATCACGGGATACCACAAGAGGCTTGTGGAACTATGCAAAACCTATTACCGGGAGAACCGGAGCTCAGTAAAGGTAAATCAGGGCAGATCAGGGAGAAAGTGTGGGAAAACAGGCAGGAGGAAGTATGTAAGCATTTGATCAAAAGTCAGCAGGCACAAGTCAGTGTGCTTATAGACTGAGCCCTGCACCTGATAACTGTGATCTGTCCTCTCTTCTCATAAAATCCTTTTTCTAAATATCTTGCAGTGTAATTTATCTCATCTGTGAGTGCTGCAAAGTTTGTGTGACAGTAACTGGAGGGACCAGAACGCATATTTTTCTCCTAGCGATTTTAACCCCATGTATGTGTAAGTGCCAAAAATGTGTCATTCTGTTAAAAATTTCAAGTTAGAGTAGCAGACAAGTAGGAGGAAAGCCTGTTTCTGATAAGACTCAAAGTGTGACTAGGTAAGGGTGCCCAGGATCCAGGCATTGCCTTGAAGTAGTCTGAGACCACATGGTGATAGTAGAGAGATCTGTTAGCATTGGGTTGCTTGTGAGCCAGGGTCTGTGTCATGGACAAACCTTTAAATGGGAAAACAGCAGCCCGGTCCATTGACCTGGATGCACTAGGCTGGCGGACAGTTGCTTTATAATTTCCCTTCACACACAGAGCCTCTCTGGACTTTAAAATCCTTTTTAAGGCTTTTGCACAGATTTTAGCATCTCTCCTGACATCAACATCCTAATTTCTTTCTGAGTGTCATTACACTTCACAGTAACTGGAAGCTGTCTCAGGCAATAACACAGAATTATTCTCTCCTACTTTACATGCCTATGTTAGAATAAAATAAAATATACCTTTCGAGTATAAATCACACCCTTTGAGTGATTTTTTTTTCCTCACTATTAAATATAGAGGGAGTCTGGAATGATTATTTCAGACATAAACATTTCTACTTTAGATGTCTGGTTTTGATTAGATGAATCCCACTGTCACCAAATAGAATCTGTCCTTGTGACTCATTCAAGGTTGAATGAGGGAAGAAAAACACACCAAACAATGTGTTTGCAAGCTCAGTGTTACACTATTAAACCTTAAAAATTGTTAAGCAAGCAGCTAAGAACAACAGGTATATTTTAAGAACTCTTCAGCAGCAGAGGTTTTTATTTTCTAAAATAAAATAGCATATCATGTGGTAACCATGGTTTTATATGATGAGAAGTCCTAATAACAGGGGCCTCCTGGAGCTTGAAATTTTCTTTCATTGAATGTGTAATTGATATCAATCAAGTATGTCTGTTCTCAGGTTATAAGCTAGCTAGGACAACATTCTTTTAAGCATCAACGTAATTACTTGTCTTGTTATTGTTCACATGTAGGTTATCATTCTTAAAATATCAGATCTAGTTGTATCTGAATCCAGACCTGCAGAACAGTGTTTTTATCTGTATTTTTATCTTTTAGGTGATTAGTGAATAGATCTAAATGGATTTAAGGCTTATGAGCTTTCTCAGTGCTGTAATGAATTTGTTACTACAGTGATTTGAAACAGCCTTTATAAAATAAAACAGTGATTGAATTTAAAATGGAAATAATAACTGAAAATGAAGTTCCATTACAATAGAAGATTTATTGAATATCTGTCTTACCTGAACACTTAAACAGGCCAAAATTATCTGAAGGTCTAAGTTGTGAAAGTTCAATTTCAGCTAAGGTTTGAGACCAGCTTTAGGAAATGTGTCCCTTTATAAAGTTAATGAAAATTTTTCTGCTTGCACCTGTGACTGGGTCTTGATCAAACCAGTTTGACAGCTCAGCAGGAGGGTGGGGATAGACTTCAAAGCATTTAGTTTATGGCATTGTCTCAGGTATTTTCTGCAACAGCTGCTGTCAACTCATTGTCTCTCAGTATACACTGTCAGCTTCTGCTTGAGTTAACCCCTCACACTCATCAATTAAACAATACCAAATAACAAACAGATGGAACATACAATATGTATGAATATAGTCCCACTTTCTTTAGTCTTTCTCTATTGAAATAAACAGCATAAAGTTTACATAATACATAATCTTCTAATGCTCTAGGAGTTTATGATCTGGATTTGACTTATGACTGCATTTTTATGGTCTGGTTTTGACTTACAGCTGCATTTTTATCATTATGTGGCTTTCAAGCAAGGAACAGACAAGGAAATGGAAATTAAACAAAAAATCTATAGTGCATAAATGAAACTGAATTCTTTATTACAGTTTCAAAAAGTTTTTTGCCTTATGCTCTGATAGTGAAATCATACAAGTTCAAAAAGGTCATGTCAGGTTAACACTTGAATGAAAATCCTCTAAGCTGAGGTGAAAACTACATGAAATAGATGTGAAAGGTGAACTATGAAACCAGCATCTGTGCTGAAAGGCACATCAGTAGAATAGTAAAATAAACTGAAGGGAATACAATCCTCCTTATTGTGCATATTTTTATATCCAGCAGCTCACATTATTTTCAGAAATATCTGAGTGATGTAAAAAAAAAGCCCTGAAGCATATTTTTCATTGCTGAAATGAAGTCCTGCTGAGGTGGCTAGATGTCTTGCTTTGCTGGAGATGTTTGGAAGAGTTTTTTATGAGGAGCAGCTAAATGCAATGATTTTAACCAGAGGTATCAGATCCCTGAACTATCCTCACCTGGAATTTTTTCTTTGCAAGGTGAAGACTGTTGAGGAGTAATTTCCTCAAAATTTCCTTTTACCTCCAAGATCATTTCAGCAAAGAAAGTAGAAGACTGGAGGAGGAAGTGCTTGCACCATCACTACAGGCTTCTGAAACACACTGTTTTGTGGAAATGTTTATACTTTTCGATAAATTCACTTGTAGGTTAGGATGCCATAAGCAAAAATAAAATTACTTTTTTTAGAAAATTTAAAGAGTAGGAATAGTTCAGAATCACATTTCCGAGAAAAAATTGTTTCATAATCTTCTTTTGCATCCACAAACCTTACCAAATGCATTTCCATTTTAGATTTCCAAGTGCAGGCACATCTGCAAGGAAATATTAAATCATGTTATATGCCTCTCATTTTCACTTGTCTAGCTTGTACCACTCTTTCAGAATTCCCTAGTAAGAAAAAGATAATAGAGATTGAAGTAGAATGACTTTCAACAGACAAATTTAAACTTTCACAAACTAATTAATTTTGCAATTTTGTCAAAAGTGTACTTTAAAGATTAAGTGGAATTCATTCTGTAGGCAAATTATACATGCAGATAATGTCATTTTTTTCATACATTGTTTGGACAAACTTGAGATACCAAACCTTCATTTCATTTCTCTTTGTTTTTTCCTTTTTTT
>JAOXXN010000001.1:56944868-56958483 GCA_026770055.1 Myrmophylax atrothorax
ACTCACTCCTAGTTTGAAGGAATCTAGAATGACAAAAAAATATTAAAATATGAGAATATGCTGTAATTTTCTTTCTTTTATTTTTTAAAATTCAGTTTCTGAAAGATAACATTTCAGAATGCCTTTGCTTTCAATAATGTTCTTGTGTGTGTGTCTTGTCTACTGGTGTCTCAACACTTTGTGCCTGCAAAACACAGAATGAGAAATACTTGCATTTAGCCAATTTTTTCAGAACTGAAGTTTATGTGATATTAAATAAGTCCCTCCCATTTACCTGTATACATTTAGATCCGTGTGTATTAGCTGTATGAATAAAACAAGAAGATGGTAATTGTATTTTCCAATTCTAAACAACTGAATGAGAAGAAACAAAACATAAAAAAAACATGTAGCAGCACTCTGCTTCTATAAATCATGATTATTTTTTTTAAAAAAAGCCTAATGAACTGTTAAAAAAATTGCAATTGACAGCAATTTATGAGTTCTACTACACACCATAGAATAGATTATTTTATAAGATATGATAGTATTAGATTTATTTTTCTGTACTCAACACTTTATTTCAATCCAGTTCTTGGTTTTCTTAAATAACAGACCTCACACATGACAATATTATAAATAAATATACCATGCAGATCATTTGCAATGATTTTCTCAAAAATAAATAATAGATTGGAGGGGAAAAACTTTACTTTTATATCATAGAAATGATTCATCCTTTGATGTTTGGTCTTGGATAGTTACTGAAAATGTTTGTAAAGTTAGGACTGCATTATTTTTAAAAAATTAGCTGAAAAGCAGTTAAAGAAAAGTATGCTCCCTTTGTAGTTAATTTTCTGAAGAAATACAGCACACTAAAACCTAATAATAAAAGCATAAAAATGCTTCATATACAATTTATTTCCCAAATAAATCCTTTGTTTTTGAAATGTGCTATAAATTTGTGTGTGTTTTACAAGCAAAATTTATTATAATTTTTTACATTTTTGAATTTATATTTTACTTAATGATGTAGGCTGTATAAAATGTGAATACTTTATAACTTCAATAACAAGAAAAGTAAGTATAATCAGTTTACAGAACAATTCAGATTTTTATTATCTAAATAAGTAATCAATTATTGCACTTGCTATCTATTGCACTTGTTCAATTAGTCTTCAATCTTGTGATGCAGACTAAGATGGACATCTTGGAACTTTCAGAGGATTCAGTTTAGATCTTAATTTTCAGTCTTAGATGACAGTAACATTTTCAGTGTGAGTTTTAATTTTTTCTTAAACTTCTACTCATATTACTTTATTTTTAAATTCTTCAGGTATTCATATATACCTTTTATTTTATCTTTACAGTATTCATTGAAGATTCCTTTCTTTTTTTAATTCAGTGTGAGACAAAGACAATCTTATTCTTTTGTTTGTTTTTTTTTTTTTTTAAATGAAGTTTTGGTAATGTTGAAAAGCCTCTAAGAAAATCCTTTAGGAAGGTTTATAATATCTACAAATCTTTTAAAGGGTCTCATGTTGCATAAACAGATGTTTGGTTAGCACTTCCTACTATATCCCATTTTCCATACCTTAAAAGCAATAGGTCAGAGATTTCAGAAGATTTCTTTTTTCTTTCCCCAGCCCCTCCCCCCCCAAGATGAACTGTCTTCCAAGTGAGTAAAGATATGTAGCATTTCCAGATGGGTAAAGGTTTGTGACTGAATGTAATAAAAATTCTCAGTCAGAGCTCAGTTAGAGTTTTTCATTATATGGTTTTCTGATATTCTATCTGCAACAACCAAACTCCAGTATAAGACTACTTCAGCTAAGATGGACTTTCCCTGCCACTGTTTGTTATTGCTCTGGTTAATCTTCTGTGTCTAAAATGAAAGGGAAAACAAACAAAGTATCTTCCACAGTGGCCATCACTTTCTTTTTCCTTCCTAGGTTTTCATAAGAAAGAAGTGTGAATTTCTATCACATTTTCCGTTGCTTTAGAAGTTGCTATGCAAGAAAGACGAGATTTGGATCCCACTGGATCGTTTTATTATTGGGTCAGAGCCAATCAACCCACTGGGGAGTGGGCAGGTCACAGTCTACATGGTTAGGCTGCAGCTTCCTGGCAACTCGGAGCTCACAAGGCTGGGCTGGATCCCTCATGGAGCGGCTGTCAAGCAAAAGAGCAGCCTGGTAGCCCACCCTCATTACATGCCTGGAGCCTCTTACTGGCTGCATCACCCTCATTCTGGCCTGGAGGGCGCTGAATGGTCACTGGTCAGATGTCCCGCCTGGGAGGGGCAGCCACAGTAGCCAAACCACATAAATGCAGCAGCACAGGGGCTTCACTTTCTCATTCACTTCACCAGCCGTCACCATGGGATGGACTCTCGGCAGTAACTACTTTTCTCTTATTCTAATATCTTTCTTTAGTCCTTCTCTCTTCCTCTCTCTCTCTTTTCTCCAAGTTATTCTCTTAATCTCTTCTTTCTTTATTGCCCATCCGCACCTGGATCAGACAAAGAAACAAGCCACCCCAAACCTTTCATCTCTGATATTTGGAGTAGGTGCTAGTACTGCTTGGGTAGAGCACTAGAACTTGGTCATTCTCTTTTGTTCTTTCTCCTTTTCTTTCTCGCAGCATTCACAACTGTTGTAGGATGAATATTAGAGGGCAAATCTCTATCTTTTTGTTTAGGAATCTGTTGGCCCTGAGTTTGTTTAACCTCTTTCTGAACTTGATGATGGTGTCTAGCACCAAAAAATCCCATGGCAAAGAAAGTCCCAAAAGTTCACTAGTACCTGCTGTATAACACAAGAAATTCATTCTTCTATGTGTTCTAATTTTATTTTGTTCTCCTTTCATCAAATGTCCTCAGCGGTCTAGCATTGTAAGATTTGGTGAATATTAGCTTTATACTCATCTTCTCCTCTGCTTTCATGGTTCTGTAAACTTCAGTCCTGCTTAATTTCAGCCATCTGCCTTCCAATCTGATGAATCCTAGATATTTTAGTATAATTTCACTAGTCAGAAACTCCATCTAACTCCTTTTCACCTTTTCAGGTGTTTTTTTTCTATCATCTCTAGGATCCTGAATGAAACCTGAAGAAATGTGTATGATCCTCAGCATACATGTGAAACTTAAATTCTGATTTTTTCTTTGAAAAAAACCCCACACATTTTAACTGAGATTCAATAAGTTTTATAGGATTTGAGGGAAAAAAAACCTGTAAGGAGAACCTATCCATCATACATGTTTAACATATGATTAGTACAGTAAGAGTTTAGGTTTGATGTATAAGGATTTTTTAATGTTTCAGTTTTACTCTATTAGAAGATTACTATAATGCATGCATGTGACAGGTAATGTTCTAAATTACGTTCTGATTTGAACAGAGGGTTCAGATTTAAATTTAAAATTACTGTAGGCAGTAAAAATATTTCAGTAGCAAACAGCATTTAATATTAAACACAGTGCAGTGTATTTCTTTCTCCCTAATTTAGAGCAAATAATCAAATATTGAATACTCATTTGGAGTGTGGTGTTTCTTGGCATTATGGGTTGTGAGAGGTGAAAATAACCTGTTTAAAATGAATTCTGAGATTATTCCTTTAAAATTCTAAAGTACTGGCTGGTTTCTGTTGGTGAAGACAACATATTAACTGCACGTTCTGGGAGGTAGAGAGAAGAAAGGAAATCTGTTCTCTTTTTTAAGGCCTTATATAAGAAATAATTGAGGGAAAATAAAGCAATACCATTTTTTTTTTGTCTTGGGTGAGAATTACCTCACTTAAGTCCCTAGAAAATATTATTAAATGTGTTTCCTTCTGCAAAGAGATGTCTCTCTATTGTGAGTACTCAATAGTTTTATTAGTAGTGCATTGAACATTCTGAATAAGATTAATCTATTGATTCATTACTAGGGAAATTCATAGCAATAAGTGAAACTAATTGAAAATATTATTTTCTGAAGAAGATTGAGAAGCATGGACAGAGAACAAGGGGGAAAGAAGCAGAAGAAACAGTGGAATGAGCAAGTGACAAAAGTTAACTGGAGAAGAGGAGAGCAGTTTGAGGGAACAGCAAGGAGAAAATATAGCTTGCATTTAATTTTAAACTAGTAGTGTTGATCAGAAAGAATGATTTCCTTTACTTTAGTTATAAAAATTGCATACACTTGTATGTACATAAGAAACTGTAATTCCGTTTGGGACTACTTGTGACATTAACAAATCATTTGAGCAGAGTTCTTGAGGTTTATCATTATGTCATCTGTCTCCTCAGGGAAATTACTTATACTGTGTGTGCAGTTTTGGGGACATAATTCTTTATATTTATCAAATTATATGGCACTCTATAGTACACTTCATAACTTAAAGTCATATATTGAATATAGCAATGTGCCTTTATACTCTTTTAAGAAAACATACACACCGCTTTAGCACAGTGCTTAATATTGCCATCCATTAGAGCTTCTTAATGTGTTTGTAAGTCATTCTTGAAAGGAAAATTTAATAATATTATTGTCTAGTAATTATTTTCTGTAATGATTATTTACAATGAAACTGAATGAACTTTTGCCTATATTATCCTAATGACTAGGAAAAATATGTTAATATTCCTGAAAATAATATAATATCCTAGTTGAGAGCATTAATAGCCTTTATATTCTTGGTGACATTTTTAAATTTCAAGGGAGCCATAAGAAAGTTCACTTTGCAGCTTTTTTCTTTTTTTTCTTACTCTTCTTTTCCCCCCACTTTTTTCCCCCTTCCCTGAAATTGGAGAAATCCTGACTGCAATAATAAACTGTAGCTGGAAGTAGACTCCTGAGTATCTAAGATATACTCTTTTAGAAGGTTCAGATATGCCTGGTAAGATTCTTTAACCATAAAATAAGTGTATTTAATCATTCATACATAAATCAAACTTTCTTTATATTCAAACAAAACAGAAAATTGCTAGGTATAATTTGTTTTATGGGGGAGAAAAATGACTAAAATAGTCCCTGTGACCTCAGGTATAGGTGTCACACTGCTCATGATGAAAATTAATAATATGAAAACCTCTCATTTCCTGTCCAATGGAATTCAATAGGCAGCTTAATGTTAAATTTGTATTATATAAAACTAAACTTGTTTGAATAAATCAAAATAAAAATGGATGTAAAATAGGTTTGTGCATGGGAATGAACTGACAATCTCTCTCTACTTCTGATTAAACATGTTTTTAACTGTCAGTTGACATCATAATATCTGACATGTTATTTTTACAGCCTCAGAGAAGTTACTTCTTTTTCCTGGAATGCTTCTTATCTTTTAAAACCACTTTTGATATGTAAATTAAAAAATATTTGAGAAAGGAAGTGCATTCTTTCAGGATTAAAAAACATGAATTTTGCATTGTCAGTTGTGTTACTTTCAGCAAAAATACTTCACACAAAAAGACTGAAAACAGCACAAACTAGTTCATTATACATATGAGAACCTCTGTTTAGTTCAGAGGTCCTCTTGATGGGTAAGTATTACTCTCCCACAGTGGTAAGGCTGGGTTTGTCTCAGTCTTGCTGCAGGGGTGAATTTGTCATCAGCTCTAAGTTGCAGAACCTCTGTTAGACACCAGATCAGTGATTTTTCGGTCAGAACCACCTTGTGAGGGGGGTGTGTGTGTGGAGGGGAAGGGATGGGTCAAAACTCATGGAGCTGAAGTGGCATCGTATCCCTCACTCCGGGACCTGGAGCCCACACAGGGAAGCCTGGGAGCAGCTGTCAGTCACAAACAGCCTGGGAAAACTATAACCCCCCACACCTCCTGGAGCCCCTGACCCAGCTCGGGTGGGCAGGGACAGTGAGAACATGGCGCCTCACCCTGGTCTGGGACTCCAGAATGGCCTGGGGGTCAGAGGGCCTGTCTGGGGAGTTCGGCTATAGAGACCTAAGCAGATAAAGAGGAAGCAGGAGGTTTCCATTTTGCCCTGGCCTGCTCTCCTGAAACTGTGGACATGTGACCTCTAAGTGGTAACTACGTTTTTCTCTCCTCTCTTTTTCTCTCTTTATTCTTTCTTCCTTTATTCTTTTCTTCCTCTTGTGGGTAACCTAAACTACTATTTTCTGTATTTCATTTCAGTTGTATGTACCTCACTTGAGCAGCATGGAGTTTGTGTTTGCTGAGTGTAACAAAGGTTTTCTATCCTATAGCAATGCTTGTTAGTCCTGCTAATCTATTGTAATGCTTTTGTGAATTTGCGTGTTTATTCTGTAAAACTCTTTTTGCCAAAACATCTATTTTCTTACCAAATTAACAGAAATTTCATAGAGAAAAATGTGTAGTTATTCTCCATGCATGAACTCAAGGTGTCAAATGAATGGCTTTACAAGGCTTCATGTGGGTGAAATCTCTTGAAGCCTGAAATTATAGTATAACACCTGGTAAAACTTGTAGCTTCTGGACCAGAGTGTAACAATCTCCACCTCCCTTCTAGGTTTCCATCAGTTTTATTTAGTTCTAACTGCAAAATGCTGTCAGGCATAGGTCAGATGCAGAGATTAGCTGAGTTGCTTAGACCATGGTGCTAATAATACCAACATCATGAGTTTGATCCTGGTACAGGCCATTCATTTAAGAGTTGGGCTCAATGATTCTTGCAAGTCCTTTCCAACTCAGAATACTTTGTGGAAAAGAGATATCCTCCTTTGTGTAAGTTTGTGGTGAAGTCAAACCGAGAGTCAAATATGGAGTCACCTTGAGTCATTATGTTACACCACTAATTGTTTTTAAACTTCATAGTTGCTGACAATGAGAGAAGGACTATATCTCAACTCTCAGAGACATATTTTGAGAAGACTTTAAGAATATTTGTTTCTTGGGATGTATATGACAGCACACACTTTTCACAGAGAGAGATTTGAGACACAGATCTTCCTGAGGTTGCATAGACAACAGTGTAGATTCATCACAGAGGGAGAAAACTGGTACAGACTCCTCCTTATTGCTGAAAAGGAGTAATACCTGGGGCAAGCAATCTTTAGGACTTCATTTGGGTTTTGTCTCAAAGTAGCATGAAGTGTTTAATACTTGTAAATGAGCTAAACATGGAAGCTAGGCAGCAGACCTGACAGGGAACAAAGGTATTTCATTTGGTAGGATGTTAGTGGGTTGCTTCCTAAAGCCTTTCTGTTTCTGTTGTCTTTCCATTGCTTATACTCTCTCCTGACTGTCATGGAGTCATTTTTCATTTCAGCATTTTCTATCTGACAAACATAGTTTTACAATATAAAAGAAAACATGAACAAAAATGAAAAACTTTCTAAGTATATTTATTGTGGGTTTTTTAGCAGTTGCTGACAGTGTTCATGTCCATATATAACCCATTGTTTCCAGACTTAGTCAGTCCCCTCATCATTCTCTTAACATGTCAATATAAAAAAGGGGAATGGTTCTGATCCCTGATGATGTATTAGAGAGGTCAGAGGTTTGGAAATAGAAGATATTCATAGAAGTCAGCTCATATGACTCTTTTTATGGAAAGACTGGACAGATTGATGGACCAAAACCAAAAAATCATTTGTATGTGGTTTGCAAAAACTGGGTTATGCCAATTTTATTTATTTATTCATTTTTATTTGGTACTCCATACTGTCATTGACTATTATTTGCATTGGTGAGGCCACACCTTAAGTGGTCCAGTTCCAAGCCCCTCACTACGAGAAACACATTGAGATGCTGGAGAGTGCCCAGAGAAAGGGCAATGAACCTGTGAAGGGTCTAGAGAGTAAGTCGTATGAGGAGTGCCTGAGGGAACTGGAGTTATTTAGGCTGGAGAAAAGGAAGCTCAGGGGAGACCTTATCAGTATCTATAACTATCTGAAAGGAGGTTGTATCCAGGTGGGGGCCAGCCTCTTCTCTCAGGCAACAAGCAACTGTACAAGTATTATGATCCAGTAATTAAAACTATTAGAAATGCTTCTGCCCGAATTAAGGTACAAATGAGACCATATGCCAAAGTCAATAGTATAGGTTTTATTTAATGGTAAATGTGAGGCAACAACAGAGAGATAGAAAGAAATAGGAAAAGGAGGAGAGGAAGAAAGAAAGGGACAGAGAGAGATTCAAATAGAAAATGTATCATCACTCCATGTAACCTGGCAGTGTTCTGTTGGTCCAGTTCTTCTGGTCTTCTTGGTGGTGATCATCCCACAAAATATAGAGTCCAGTGGATTAATATGTATTTGGGAGATGCCCAGTCACCTCCCATGGGATAGGGAGGAAGCTTGATATCTCTTGTGACAGGCTATGGATTTGTTACCTGACTTCGATCATGTGCAGTCCTCTGGTGGTAGAAGGCCTTGGGAATGAGTCAGGGGGGCCCTTTGGGGATCTTTGATTGTTTATGACCCCTTCTCAGCTGCCTGCCACATGAATTTCCAGCATATATTTCCGGCAGGCACAAGGCATTGCTCCTTTGGTTTGGTGTGGAGACATTTTGCCATCACATACTCAAAACCCTTCTTCCTTACCATCCACTGAGCTCATCTAGGGTTGATTCTTAACACAGAGACATTCTTCCCTGGACCTTGTTTATCTCTCCTCAGACCTGGGATGATTAGACAATAGTCCTATCTCAAGTTCCCAGTTACAGTCCAAATTCTGGTCAGGAGGCATTGGGAAAGGGGGGGGCATCTTGATGGTCAGAGACAAACAGCTGTTTCTTTGCAGTTTGACAAAAAGTCTTTCTATGATTTTGACAATGTTTAAGACATTAATAACATTCAGTCCATCACAAAAAGAGGATATAGCTTCAATCTGTGCCAAGGAGGGTTCAGGTTGGATATCAGGAAGAATTTCTTTACAGAAAGAACAGACTTCCCAGGGAGGTGATGGAGTCACCAGCCCTGGAGGTGTTCAAGAAATGACTGGATATGGCACTTTGTACCATGGTCTTGTTGACATGGTGGTGATTGGTCAAAAGTTAGACTTAATGATCTTAGAGGTCTTTTCCAGCCTAAATGACTCTGTGATTCTGGGTATCTGAGTTCTTAATGACATAATTAGAATGACTTCTGTGTAACAATTATGCAATGATATAAAATTTAAGTAATCTATATCTGTGTGAAATGCATATACTAATTATAGCTCAGTAATGTGTTTAAACAGTGGTGAATCACAGAATCTTTTTTTCATTTGCAATATTACTAATTTATTTTAAAATTATAGTGAGTAGCTGTCTTTGCACAAAGTCTAAACATTCTCAGAGTTCCATCACACAAATGTAATAAAAAACCCCACAAAGTCAGAATTTCTTCACTAATTATTGCTATAGAAAGAAACTTCAAAAGCAGCCATTAAAGACAGCACAAGCTTTTTGTGGATGCTTGACTAAAGAGATTTTAAAAAAAATGTTAAATTCGAAGATAGCAATACTGGTGTTACTCTGTACTGCCAGCTATTAAATTGGTATTTGTAAAGTTAGTGATAATCTCTGTCTTCTACACGATTTATCATGCACTTGTTGAACAATGAAGGGTCTGAAATGTTTTCATTGTCCTGTTTTGTTTTGGTTTTGCTTTATAAAACCATTACTTTTATTTTGTATATGCATGATATTACTGAGATAATGCCACATCTCCAAGATGAAATGGAATAGTGTGTACTGTCAGAATGCAACATGACTTTCATTATCTAATTTAGGATATGAAAGCCTACTTCTGTGAATAAATACGTATCCCCCTCTGTGCTAAGGAGCAAGGTCACATCTACCAATAGAATAATTAATTATCTCAGTAATATACAACAAAAAAGTAAAATGGAAATTTCCCTGGAAAATAACTGGAAAGATAATTAACTTAATAAACTTCATCTGCAAATGTATGCATACATTAACATTTTGAAAATTACAGAGATAATAAAAATACAGTAAATATCATTCCCAAATGCAACAACAACCCCAGCTTTATTTGACAATTATATTTTAACTGCTGGGAATAAAATTATACTTTTATAGGAAAAAAAGATTTTCTAATTCATTACTTAGAGATTTTTTTTTCATTTCAAATGTGGTACATCAACAATATTGTTGTCTTCACTAAAATAGAAAAAAGCTCAGACCCTTTTAGTAGATCAGAATTTTTGCTTTTTTAAGGTTTTAAAAGAAAAATTTTATTACATTCTGAAAATGTAATTCCCCTAAGAGTAGGAGAACCAGACCTGAATTTGTTACCTTTTACAAATTAGGATATATGACATCTCCAGTGACTGCCAAATCTGCGGCAATGTCCAAATAAAATTCCATAGGAAGAAAAAAGTAGTTACTTTAGTTATACACAGGTTGTGCAGGGATAATTTTATGGGAATTAAGAATATTCAAAATAGCCTTTGCCTATCTAGGTAATTTGTTACTGTTCTCAAATCATCTCATGAGATTGTGATTTTAGATTGGGAGGCATGAATCTCAAAAGCAGACTGAGGAAATGTAGATAAATCAACAAGACCACTCATTTGCATACTATTACATTCACATGATATCCAAAATAATATTTTAAAACTACATTCTTTTTTAAAGTGTCTATCTACCTGAAAATATATGAGTCAAAGAAAACTCCATTTTGCTGAGAATTGTAATTGAATTGAAAGGGTCTTCAGTGACCTTTCCTCTATTTCATAAGGTTGCTGAATTTTTTATGCTAATGGCAGCATATGTTAAATATATGCAGCTAAATCAAGCAAGAAACCTCTTTTAGTTTTCACTATGATTGTTATTAGCAAAATGTACTATAGAAAACATCTTTCCTAGAATTCTTCAAAGGTTTAATGGTGGAAGAAACACCTAAGAGATTAATCATTCTTCTTCCTGACCCATAATTACCTCTCATTTTTCAAGTGGCATGCACAGTCTTGGTCACATTACAGTTATGCACTCTCATTCAAAATACAACAATGTCCATTCCTATGACATATTTTCTTAAGGATATTTTCTTAAGGAACAAAATAATTAGCTTCTGTCATCCTTGGACTCAGTTGTCATAATTATCTGAATTGAGAAACTTTACTAAAAAAATGCAAACATATTTTGTTGATTTCTTTTATTTTGTCAACTGTAGTGAATGACATCTGGCTCTTGCCATGCTGTACAACAGGTCCATGACCTAGGAGGGGTCCACTGAAAGTTTGGAGGTGAAAGACATAGTAATTCAGATGGTTATGCCCCAGTCTTCACATACAAGAGATGGAGATTTGTTCTTCGATGGCTAGTTCTGTATGTAGATCCATATGAAGATGTCTGGATAAATACATTTTATGTGGTAAATGTGATTTCATTTTTCTTTCTTATTATTTTTTTTGCAAGGGAAACGATGCTGAAAAGAATACTACCTGGATATGGAAGGATCGCTTAAAAGAAAATGTAGTGATTTTACTGTATTTGCTACAGGATTAATATACTCCAACCAAATTTTCTCTTTTTTTCTTGAAATGATTCATTATTAAAAATAACTATTGTTAAATATTGTATATGTAAGCTACTAGGAGTAATAGTTTCAGCCAAAAAAACCCTGATTGGTCATATTTTTTTCAATTCTGTTTCATGGGCATTTGAAGTAGAAAAGTTTAGGCTATAGAATTGTTAGGAAATATTGGGTTAGTATTGTGGACCACAGTGCCAAAAGTGTGCCAATAACCTAAATCTCCATTCAACTGGCTTTCAAAAGCAGAGTTACATAGTACTATAACAGGTAATAGGGTATTTGAGTGATGTTTGAGCATCAGTGAAGATGGGCAGATTAGAGTCTGAAATGCAAAAAGTTCTTTGAAGACATAAATGCCAGGTGGGAGAATGTAAAGAGGCAAAAGCATTAACCACTAAGTCTAGGCAATCAAACAGCAGTCTCTGGTCCAAGCTCCTTGCACCTTAGAGAAAGCAATTTCTGTTGCAGTAGCAAAGAATTTGTAAAGGAAATAATTGATGAATTTTTAATGCTATGCTCAAGATAAATTTCTGTCATCTTAGGGAAAGAATAGTTTGTTTTCAAGACATGGGACTTCATGAAGACAAGCCCAAAAGGCACTATGAAGGTGAAAAGATGAAGAGTAAATGGGATTAAAATTTCATTCAAAAAAATCCTTTCTGTAATTTGTGTATCTCTAATAATTCTTGTATTTTCATAGTCTTCATATCACTACATAAGCAATGTTGTTGGTTTTTTCCTGATCTCAAGTAATAACATATATCTTACCTTATCACCTGACTTAACATTGTTATTGTTCTTGAGGTTACAAACTGGAACTGCACAGCCTCAATGAATGCCTGTGTGCTGTTATGTTCAATAAACTGCCTACTTTGACATCTTCTTCCCTTCCAAATACATTTCACAGTTTTAGACTGAAAAAAACCCCAGTTATTATCTACTTTCATGGTTTGATTTTTTTTTTTATCCAAATACAATAATGACTTGGAAATCCTCTGTGATATAGCAAGTATCTCTATCACCTTACAACAGTGTTGCTTGTCTGTGACCAATAAAGTAATAGTCATCATTAAATGGTCAGAGCTTTCTTTGACCTTTCTTTGACTCCTGGCCATTAAAATTATTTGTCCAATCAGTTGTGCTTATACAAAATGCCAATGCTTACAGCTGAACTAAACATCTCCCGTTCTTGGCAGGAGTGGCCTCATTTTGTGCAGCACAGATTGCCAATATTATTGAAAATAACTGATAATGAAAATAATAGAGAATGTACAGCAACTATGTTCTTTTGAGAAATTGATTTTCTACTGCATTGCAACAAATAATGAAGGTATGAATCTGCATCATACTCTCTCTCTCTGGATCACATTGGAACAAGGTGAACTACAGTATAAGCACTGCTATTGCCCTAGTCTCTGGATTACCTCATTAGATGAGAAATGATCTAACACACGTACTGTAAGTTTAGATTATTTTCAATAGAACGTTATCAATTGTAACAGTAAACAAAAAGCCCCAAATAAATCCTACATTTCTCCTTGTGACTATTTAATTTAGCCTGCTACAAATTGAAAGGAATTAACAATTAGGAGAAGAATGAGACCTTATGAAAATTAGTTGAAGGCAGAACTGGAAGAAATCACGGACTTTAATGGTGTTTATGTAGGGCACTGACAGTACATAAACTATATAGAATAATGCTTTCTGAGTTTGAGTAGAGTGAGAACTTTTACGAAGACCCTCCAGTTAAATCCTTTGCACTATGGGAGTATGTGATGGTATTTGTCCCTGCACTTGTTTTTTTTCAGGTATGGCCTGAAGATTAATTCTGTTTTTGTTGTGTTCTACATACATAGTTTTATGCTTTATTGTGTTTTGTCTGGTTTTTTTAAAGAAGCATTTTGTCTATGAAATAAAAGATCTTCATAATAGACATTGATCTGGAAAAGAAAGTATGGCAATAGCATTTTTCCTTCATTTTGCTTTGTGTCCTTTAATGCCTGCTAGCATTGTCACAGTTTCAGATTCTAAAATATAACAAGTCACAAGTCAAAAACCCAGCTTGATTAATTTATTCTTTTTAGGAATCTAAAATATCACCATTCCAGAATCATACACAATTAATTATTTTAAGTACACAAATGGCAGTCTGTCCCATATTTATCACAGCAGT
>JAOXXN010000001.1:56960838-56977935 GCA_026770055.1 Myrmophylax atrothorax
GTCTTGCATAAATAGAAAGGAGAGTGCTAGGGAGCTACAAAATTCAGAAGCACAAGGTTGAAACCTTCCCCATGCCTGTCTGTATGTACAAATGCATGGCTAGTTACAGAGATCACCTCAGACAGACACATTTAGCAGTTGCACAAACACAAATACACCAGTGGCCACATCCTGCTCCTGTCTCTAGCTGGAAATATAAATACATTCACACACATATACATATGCACGTGCATAAGTAAAGTGTGGATCTCTCCAGGAGCTGGGCTCAGATCTTCAGTCTGCCCAGTAGCTGCCCTTGTATCCCAGACTTCCTACTTTGTGACAACTCGACATAGGAGCCCTCAAGGCTGCACCTCTACTCCCTCCCTCCTTCCCTTTCTCTCAGTCTCTCTCTCTGTCCCTTTCTCTCACCTCACCCTATCCCATGAGCTCATGAACTTCAAGATGGACAAATGCAGGGTCCTCTTGTGTGTGGGGAGATTTGGCTTTTATGGGTTGATCACATATTGGCCTGGGCTACTCCTGTGGTGGGTTTCATAGCAGTTCCATGAGGCTATTATTCAGATTGCCTCACCTGCCATTGTTCCCCTGCACTCCTTTTTCTGAGTCAAGACACAATTTTATCATGTAATGTAACTAAAGGCATATTCACATTACAGTAGTAACTAAGCTAAGTTTTAAAATAAAACATGATGAAATAAGAACTTTGAATTTATTATAGATGTAGTGGGCTTACCTGGCAAAATGCCAAGTACCAACTATAAAGTCAAAGCCCCCACCAAGGGAAAGGGAGGAAGGAAAAGAAAAACTAGAACTAAAACTTAAAATGGCATGGTTTTTATATTTATACAAAAGAGGGGAAATTAAAAACAAAATGCAATATAACACATATATACAAATGTAAAAAGAAACAACAATAACTCCACACCAAGTCACCCACTCAGCAATACAGATTCCACCACCCCAGCCACAAAACAGACCAAAAAGACACCTCCCAAGAGACACTCGGCAAGAGAGGATTAAAAATAAGCAATAAAAAATGTTTACTTCCCTTGCCAAAACAGCTGTGAAGTAGTGGCAAGGCCTACCACTCCCAGCACAGTGATAGCATGTTCACTTAGCACCTGGCCATGAGGGAAAACTGGACTAGGCATCTCCTACACCGGCTTTTATAATTGTTTTGGTGTTAGATGATATGAAATATCTCTTTGGCTGCTTAAGTGCGGTGATGGTTGTCCCTTCTAATCTATGTAACACTATCTGGGCCTACTAAACTGAGGCCTACTAAAATTAAGGCCTATTCTAGGCCTAGCTAAAACTAAGGCCAAAACTACCACAATAGATTGTGCATATATCACATGGAACTTTGTATTCTTTCATCATATTATTCTTCAGAAAGCTGTTTCTGGTCAGAATCAGCCCTTCTTGTAGTTCAGGTGATATTATTTTTGCCTTTCTGGTAGACCAAATGAAATCCAGAGCAGATACAATCTAGTGAACTTTGTTAAGGCACTGTAACCTTTCTTCAAAGACTCACGGTAATTCTTCGCATAATTTTTACATAGGGTGGATCTTGGTCCTTTCCTCAAAATTCACCTCTTCATAAAGCATTTAAATCTATTAGATGGTGAGGCAGTTATTCCATCAGTGTTTATTACTCTCTAAAATTATTTACTTAAATATTTTTCATAATGACTTAAGAATTTGATGAATGAGGTTGATAGCAAGTTTACAGAAATTTAAACACTTCAACACTCTGATATTTTATGTCCATCTGAATTTTTGTGGTACCTCTATCACTATCACTATCACACACAGGCTATGGAAAAGAATTGTAGGCAGAGAAGGAAAAATGCCAACATTGCACCAGAAATTGCACTCTCAGTTTAGAGTCTGAAATGAGAAGTGAAGAGATGAGAAATCTAAAGACTGAGATGGCTCAACAGAGCAAATACTTCATCAAGCTCCACTTTTCTTTCTGCCATTGCTAGCAGACCAAGTTACAAAATTAAATGAAGTGTGATGTATATTAAATATAAACTTTAATATTTAATATTGCTACCAAAGGATTTGAAATGCAAGGTTTAAATGACTTTTAAAAGGTAATATTGATTATACACCAAATGTAAGGCATCTTGGCTTCTGACTTGGGGTGTTCAAGAAGGTGCCTGAACTTAGGCTTAAATACTTCTCTGATACATGAAAAGAGCTGGAGAGCTTATAAACAAATCATCTATCTTCTTTGACATTACCTTCTTTTTGTTCACAGTCTCCACACCCAGTATGATATTGGTCTCTTCTTCTCTCATTACTTTGCATGTATTTTTTTGGAAAAAGGTAGTTTTGTCTTGTGACTTCCTTGCAATCCAGCCTGGAGGCAAGATGGAAAGGTCCAGAAAGTATGATTTGTCCAAAAGAGATGCGGTACCTCCCTACTAAAATGGTGTAAAAAGGACTTAGACTCACAGCAGTACACATACAGAAAATTATTCTGTAGACTATGAATAATAAAGCATATATATGTACACATTTAATTACTACTTTGAAGAAAGTATTGAATTTATTAAAAGTCAACGTGTAACAGTTTTGCCCCAGTCAGCAATTAAGCTCCACACAGCCTCTGGCTTACTTCCCAAAAAGCAGGGTGAGAGAGAGACTCAGAATAATAAAAGTAAGAAAACTTTGGGGTTGAGATAAAGACAATTTAATAGGTAAAGCAAAAGCCACATATGCAAGCAAAGGAAAATGAGGTATTCTTTCACTACCTCCCATCAGCAAGCATGTTCAGCCACCTCCAAGAAAGCAAGGCAACAGCATGTCTAACAGTGACTTCAGAAGACAAATGACATAATTCCAAATGTCTCCACTTTCTTCTTCTTCCCTTCTCTTTATAAACTGAGAATGATGTCATATGGTATGGGATATCCTTGTGGTCAGTTGGGGTCAGCTGTACTGATTATGTCTGCTCACAACTCCTTGTACAACTCCAGCCCCCTCACCAGTGTGGCAGTATGAGAAGCAGAAAAGAGGAAAAGTCCTTCATGGAAGAAGAAAGATAAATATTTTTAGAATAAGATACATTATACTCCAAACAATGAAAAAGAAATTAAAATACATCAGCTATGAAGTTACCTTGCAATTTCAGACAAACAACTTCTCTGAAAATTGCCAATAGCACTATCAGTAGTATAGTAGCATTGGTATCTAGAAAAGTGTTGGTAACACACCACTGTTTTGGCTACTGCTGAGCAGAGCTGGCACAGCATCAGTGCTGTCTCTCAACATTTCCCCCATCAGTAGGCTGGGGGTGGGCAAGATCCTGGGAGGAGACACAGCTCTGCCAAACGACCCAAATTAACCAAAGGGATATTCCATAGCATATGATGTCAGCTCAAATATAAAAGCTAAGGGAAGGAGGAGGAATGGGAAGCAGTCTTTGTTTACAGTGTTTGCTTTTCAGAGCAATCATTGCACATGCTGAAACCCTGCTTCCCAGGAAGTGGCTGAACATCATTTGCTGATGGGACATAGAAAATAAACTCATTTTTCTCTCCTTGCTTGTGTGCACACAAGTGTTTGCTTTTGATTTAGTAAATTGCCTCATCTCAACCTATGAGCTGTTTTCCATCTTATTTTCTCTCCCCTGTATAGCTGGGAAGGGGAGTGATAGAGCAGCTTGGTGAACACCTGGCACCCAGTCAAGGCCAACCCAACAAAGTCATTTTTGGTGATCAACATGTACCCCTGAAGACAGGGGTGAAATGTATTGGCCAGGTTTTGCTGGTTGCAGGGATAGGGGGCTGGCTTTTGTGAGAAGCTGCCAGAAGCTTCCCCCATGCCTGGCAGTACAAATGCCAGCCAGCTCCAGGACGGACTGGCTGCTAGCCAGGGCTGAAGGCAATCAGGAATGATAGTAACACCTCTGTGATAACACATTTAAGAAGGAAAATAAAATGCTATTACACAGAAGTAATTGTATCCAGAGAAGAGTGGAATGAGAATGTAGGAAAGAAACAGGTATGATACACCAAGGCCAATGGAGAACGATGGGGAGAAGGTGCTCCAGGCAGCCAAGCTGAGGATCCCCTGCCACCCATGGTACAGACAATAGTGAGTCAGGCTGTGCCCCTGCAGCCCATGGAGGTCAACAGGAGTGCAAAGCTCCACCTGCAGCCCATGGAGATGAGCCACACCAGAGGAGGTGGATGCCTGAAAGGAGGCTGTCAATCTGTGGGAAGCCTATGCTGGAGCAGAGTCCTGGCAGGGACCTGCAGATCCACGAAGAAAGGACCCAACTCTGGAGCAGATTTCCTAGTAGGACCTGTGAACTCTGTGGAGAGTGGCAGATAACTGCATGGACCCTCTGCAGTTGAGGTGCAATGAAGAACCTGTTTATTAATAGCTACACATGAGTATTTATACCCCTCCCCAGAGACAGTTACATTCAAAAACATTGTGTGCTGTTCCCCACCAATCAGTTCTAAGTCCACCTAGGGAGGATGTGCAGTTGATGATTTCTTTCAAAACAGTTTAATTTTCACCCATGCAATGTGGTCTGTGCATTCTGCCTCCGACTGTGATGCAGACGCCTGGCAATCCCTTTATCAAGTTAACCTCCCCTTACAGTGGAGGACCCACATTAGAGCAGCCTGTGCCTGAAAGATTCCACCCTGTGGAAAAGTGACCAGTGTTAGAGCAGTTCCTGGAGAACTGCTGCCAGCAGGATGACTTACGCTGGAGAAGTTCATGAAGGACTGTCTCCTGTGGGAGGGACCTCACAGGGAGCAGGGGAAGGACTGCTCTCCCTGAGCAGCAGCAGGAACAACCTGTGATGAACCCAGCATAACCACCATTTCCCATCTCCCTGCACCTCTGGCAGGGAGGAAGTAGAGCCTGGAAAGGAAAGTGCAGTGAGAAGAAGGTGTTTGTTAAGACTTATTTTATTTCTCATTATCCTGCTCTGATTTTGATGAGTAATAAATTTAATTAATATCCCCAAGTTGAGTCTGCTTTGCCCATGATGGTATTTGGTGAGTGGTCTCTCGCTGTCCTTAGCTCACATGAACCTTTCATTATATTTTCTCTCCCCTGTCCACTTGTGGAGGGGTGCCTGCCATCCAGCCAGGGTCAATCCACTACCAAGTTAAATTAAAAAATGTCCTTTAAAAAAAAATCACCCTACATTTCACCTCCAAACACCACATTCCACTTAAACGCTCCTAAGGGGAAACTTTTAAATCAACAGGACTGTAGCTGCCTACTTTCATAATTTCCGATTTATTTTTAATGTGGGACTTAAACTGCATATATTTAATATTATTTAAACTCTTAATTAGCCACAAGATTCGTTACCTGAAGGTACAATTTTAGTGAATAGTGCATAGCAAATATTGACCTGTCCATATATCATTATCAAATGAGCAGGTCAGACACAGTGCTGCTATCAACAGTTTTTTATATTAACTTTCAGAACAAAGAGGAAAAAAAAAGGAAATTATTACAAGTATTTGTCAGTCAATGAAGGGTTCTTCTGGGACAAAAATGTAAATGGCTGTAAATGTAGGACCAATGTAATTATTCTAGTGCTTGTTCTGGTACAGTAACTTTGAGAAATTGATGGATGCTTGCTTCTGTATGTTTTTGTGAGATATTTGGTATTCTAAATATATAGATAAGAAGACTGGTGATACATGTTTCTCAGAAATATTACTGGACTGAGCCTGAAAGTTCTGTATTTAGATTTGCATGATTAACCCACCAGCTTTATAGTATACTTATTTGGACTTATTTGTTCTGAGTTGACTATATTGCGTTTTCACAGAAATGCCTGGATAGGCATTAAAACAGAAAGCAGTTACTTCCAGTTTCTTAGCTACCATATTCTCAGTCAGATGAAACTTTCACAAAGGAAAGTAATTATGCTTTCTCTGACACCTTTGAGCATGCACTGGTGTAAACTACTGGATTTCTGTGTGAGAAAAGATGAGCAAAAGAGAGAGAGGGGCAGACAACAGGGTCTTCACAAAGAGTAGCAAGGTAAGGAGATTAGGAATTCCGAATATGTAGCCAACGCTCTAAATAAATGAGAAAAAAGGATGGGCTTTTTTTTCCCTAGAGACATAGAGAAAGGCATATATTTTGTTGCAGTTTTGCAAGCTCCTAAATTGGAGGACTGAAGGTAATCTTTGAGGAAGAGATTCACCTACTGAGGCAGAGAAGCTTTGCTTACTGAAAATCTGTATAATTTCTGTTGTATTTCTTCTTTAATTTACTTTGTTTCAAAAGATTATTTTTCTAGCCTAGAACATTTAGAAAAACACTTTCTTTGGGTGAGACAGGGAGTATTAGGTTTGTTCCCCAAAGAAATAGGAGTCTGACCTCATTACTGTCACTACATCCTGATGATGGGGAGTGGAGGGAAGGTGCTGATCTCTTCTTTTTGGTGCCCAGTGTTAGTGTGGGAGGTAATTTTTTAACATTGCATCAGAAGAAGTCCATATTGGATATTAGGGAAAACGTTTTTCACCAAGAGGTTGTTCACACACCGGAACAAGTTCCCCAGGGAAATGGTTATTGTCTGAACCTTGTCAGAGGTCAGAGTTCAAGTGTTTGGATAATGCTCTTGGATATATGGTTTAGCTTTTAGATTCCCCTGAGTTAAGCCTAGCTTTGGATTCAAAGATTCTTGTTCCCTTCCAACTCAGGAGATACTTTGATTTCATGATTCTTAGTTTAACAAAAAGTGACAGCAAGTATTACTACAATGATGTGGCTAACTTGAGGTCCTTTTAAAGTTTTTTCTTAACATATAAATATTTAGTATTTATTTAACATCTTCTTGCCACAAGAAACATGGCTAACTAAATATTTTTTGGATGGTAAATGTTGATGGTAAAATCTTTCAGCTTTTTTTTCTTACTTTTTCTTGGTCTTTTGTCATAGTTTAACTCCAGCTGGCAACTTATCACTAGAGTCAGTTGCTCACTTACCCCTCCAGTCACAGTAGGACTGGGGATAGAATTGGAAAATTAAAAGTCAGAAAACTCATGGGTTGAGGCAAAGGTAGTTTAATAAGTAGAGCAAAACCTGCACACATAAGCAAAGCAAAACAAGGAAATTACTACTTCCCATGGGAAGGTGGGTGTCAGCCATCTCCAGGAGAACAGGACTCCACCACACATAACAGTGACTTGGGAAGACAAATGCCATCACTCCAAATTAACCCCTTCCCTCCTTCTTCCCCCCAGCTTTATATACTGAGCCTAATGTCATGATACAGAATATCCCTTTGGTCAGTTGAGAGCCAGCTGTCCCAGCTGTGTCCTCTCCCAGCTCTTTATGCATCCCTAGCCTTCTTGCTGGTGGTGTGGGTTGAAAAGCAGAAAAGGCCTTGACTCTTTGTAAGCACTGCTCAGCCATAATGAAAACACTTCTGTGTTATTAACAGTGTTTTCAGCAGAAATACAAACCAACCCAATATTAGCTACTGAGAAGAAAATGAACTCTATATCCCAATCAAAATCAGCACTTTCTTTTTTATATTTTATTTTTTCCCAAGCAAAATTGTTAAACAAACTGATTTTATTTCTGAAGAAAAATGTAAAAAGCTATCCTCACATGGGATCCACACTCTCTTCCAGATAGATTTTGAAATTTGCTGCTATTAATGGAAAAACAAGTGAGGGGCTTTTTATAATTACTTTTCTTCTACTGAAAATTGTTTGACAAAAAATCCTTATCACTTCTCATTCTTATGCTGTTGATTTAATAGACATGCTATGTCTCCATTCATTTATCAGAAGATGTCAAAGAAAGGAAATGTTCCTGGAAAGTAAATTTTACAGAGTCAATCCTGAGAAGTGAATAAAAGAATCAGCAAAGATACCACATATCACAAAAACTAAATGGCACACAAGGGAACATAGAACTATTGAAAGGACATTTTTTTCCTCTGTATCTTGTCTTCACAATCTCAGAAGGAACATTTTTGAAATATTGCACATCATGCATCATTTAAGTTAAACTTTGCTTAAATAGACAAAAGGTAACTCACACAGGGGTTTGATAGTCAATTTTTTTCTAAATTATTCATGTGGGAAATTTTTTAATGTGTATCACTAATGTGAGCTGTAAGCACGTAATTGATGAAATCCTGCTTAAAGACCCTCAGGAAGGTGATTTAAAATGGCAATTTGTTAAAATAATGTCTATTAGCTCTGATTCTCCCATGCTCCTACCAGTTAACACAGCATGTTCATTTATCATTGAACTCAGATTAACTCACTCAAACTATGACCTAACCTCATCAAAGTTACTTCAAATTACCACCCGTTACACTGACTCTGTGCTGTAGTAGAAACATCATATTAAGTAAGGCTCACTGTGGTTGCATTTCAAGTGTGAAACTATGCTAGAGGTGACTTTTATAATTTCAAAATGTATTCCAAAGACAGATATCAAGGCTTATATATTTTGTGTGTAAACTTTAATAAATTATGTATTTTATTGACAATAATCTTCTATGCACATAGGAAAAATCCAAGTTTGTCTTTCTGTCTTGTAAATAAGCATTGAGTATGAAGCAGAAATACAGTCTCTCAGATAGTGCAATGGAAAAAAACATTGACCATTTTTGTTAATTAAAAATATAGAAGTGTTCAAAAATATCTCATAAATCACGCTTTACTATCCATTACAAAAAATATGTACTAATGGACTAGCAAAGGAAGGACATTTGACCTGTATCATATTGGAAAACTGGTTCCTAGCAGAGGCCAGAATATTACCTGAAATACTGACTTACTATGCAGCTAGCATTGATCAAACAACTAGTTATCTAAGTACATACACATCCAAGATCTGGGCAGATGACTTAGCTACCCCACTGCATTTGAAATGGCATTAAATATTTTGTCCAGGAAAAAAAAAAAAAGAATTTTTAACCTTTTTTCTCTCCGTACAAGTCACCAGAAAGCTACAAGGAAGACTGACTTAATCAGTACTACCACCAGTACTGCCTTGTGCTTCTCTTGGGAATGGCCCCTTATAAAGGTTTTTTTTTTTTTCCTCCTCGGGGGTAATTATTGCAACAGATCTGTATTTTTCTGTATAACTTGAATCTTGCACAGAAATTCCCATTTTACTGAAATTTGAAAAATATAACAGTGCAGGGAGAAGGAGATAAGAAAGTCAGTAGTGACTTTGTCACATAATTTTAAGTGACCAACTAATACTCTAAATCTTGAAGACAAGGTTTCTATTCAAGAAAGACCCACTGATAAATATCTAAAGACTTTTAACACAAAAAGGTAGAACTTACTTGTACTTTAGCTGCTGCCAGTCACACAGTAAAAATGTAATCAAGATTTATCAATTAAAGTTCACTATCTCAAACCTGAAAATAGTACCAGCAACATGGAGCTAAAAAAGTCCATACAGAATATTTTGGAGAGCAAGGTCAGAATCCCATAAAGAGAACAATGTCCCTTTCATGTTCTCCTCAGCCTTTATTGTTTCTTTTTTATCTCGCTCTTTATTTAATTTTAGAAAAAGTTAGGCAATAAAGAAAAAGAGTATCTAAAGCATTCCTTTTTCAGTTTTTGAAACAGGCTGTCAGCAATAGAGAGAAACTAGGACTCTCTCATTCCACTAACTTCTGGAGCTAGAAGCCAGACTGTCAGTTCAACATAAATCAATTTTTTTTTAATAATCAAGAGGTTGGGAAAATCTGTGGAGACAGCATCTCAAGAAGCAAAGATAGCTGCAGAAGTCAAATTCCATTACTACTGCTACTATATAAGAAGGGAGACAAGGACCCTAAATTCAGAAAATTAGGCATATGCTTATGCCAGAACTTAAAACTGAAAAGTAATGTGAGATACTAGAAAATGTAATGTGTGTAATGTGAGATACTTTTTGAAGGAAGGGATGTTTTTGAAGAGATACAATTTTTAACTATAATGGTTGTATCATTAACTCCAGTTTCATAATGAATTCAAGTAACTCCTTCAATAAACATTCATTGCTTATTTGCACATCCTAAAAGGAAGGTCTTCATTATACTTGCCCAATGTTGGAAAGACAGAAATCGCAATACTTCAATGCTATCTGATGCTATATTTCAATTTTCTCTTTCCCATTAATTTTTATTTTCATTCTTTCTACTGAACCAAACAACAAAACCATGTATGGACTGCCATTCTCCCCACTTTAAATTTATAGCTGATTATGTCATACCCTCATTCATTCTTAGAGTTTTATAAATTCAAAATTAAATTTCTCATGTAGGGTATATTATAGATGGAAAGTATTTTGGAGGATTTTTTTTGGTCTGTTAGAGGTGCACAGTAATAGAATATTGATATAGTATTGTGTAGGATTCTATTGTGGATGGTTGTTCTTGTGGAATATTCAATGTGGAAAATTAAGAGCCTGTCTCTATTTTGCTATGAAACATATTTACCAATTATAGCCTGACATTTATCTGTTCAATGCATTGATTCATCTTGACTTAGAAATACATAATTATGTAGGAGTAAAACAAAATTTAAATAATGCAAAGAAAAATTTCATCATGAGTAGAAGGTTCCCATCAATCCCATTACCACTCTCTTAATTCCATGAAACTACTGGAGCCTTAAGAATGTAATGATTCTCACACAGCCTCATCAAGCATTGCTAGTAATAATAGGATAATAGATCCTGACGAAATTGCAGTTTTTCAGGGTCCAAGACCAATATCTTCCAGCAGAGGATAATACTGGAAATTGCAAAGAAACAGACCAAAATTATTTTAAATGTAGCAAGGGAACTTTTTTTTTAATGGGAAAGAAAAATAAAGAAATGTTATCTTTTTTTGGTTATGATGAGATGTTCTTTTTCCTTTAATTCCTTAGTTCTAGGCTAGAAGAAAGAAGGGTCTACTAACACAGTGAAACTGATGGATTACTCCAATAAAGTGGCAAAGCCATCACATCTCAACTGCCTGTTACACCAATTGATGACAGGTACACCTGCAAGCCTGGATAGTATCACAGTGTCTTTGGTACACCTTTTACGTATGGATGAGGGGAGTATCTGCAATTGACACATAGTTTTACTCCACCTGCCATTTAAACTATTCCAGGGAGGTACAGGCATTGTGGATTCCCTATGCATCTTAGGTTAAAATGGGATTCTCAACCCAATTATTTTAGAAATACTCTATGATGATTGAATAAAAACACCTTTCTTTACTGTATTGAAAGTCTGGAATATAACCTCAGCAAAACTAGACAGCATTCTCCTTCCCTGTGTTCTGAAGGTAGAGAATAAATACTTTCGTTCACTGAAATTACCCATTACACTGTGATGTTATATCAATTACAAGCAGAAAATTTGCTTGCTGCAATAATAGGATCTTGTTTGCACTGTACAAGCAACAGCAAGAAATGTATTTATAACAACACTGAACTTAAAACTTCAGTGGAAAATTGTTTGATGTACAGGATTACTGAAAAAACCCAAACCAAACAGAACAAAAAAAAAAAAAAAACCCTAACCAAGAAATTTCTAAGAAAATTACAAAGGAGTATATTGCTAAACATTTTGTATGTCTCCATTCTCAATATAAAACTTGAGCTAGCTCAATCAATATTCTTGGTGAATAAAGGCTTCTAGCATCTTTTTAAAACAGAAGGCAAGTACCTTTGATTCCTGACTGCTTGAGAGGAACTTGGATACTTCTTTTTTTTTTTTAAAGTTCCACAGTTTATTTTTAATTGGAGAAACCTGTTTTCTATTATATACTTCCTGTTTCATACTTGAGAAAATAAGAATAATTAAAAAAATATATGGCTCTCTTTGGATGCCTATTTTGCTTTCCATCCAACATAAGATAACATTTTTTTGTGCAGCCTGAACACAAAGTCTAAGTTTCTTCTCAAAACTGTAGATGCTTAATTTGGAAGTGTCTAATGCTGATGATTGCTTATGAAAGAAGGGTTCAATGCAATTACTGTAACTGTGCTGCTTACCTGGAACAGATGCACAGTTTAAAATCATTAAAGGGTTTCACTGTCTCTCCATACAGGCTTTCTGTAGCTCCTGTGCTGTGTCTTCTAGACCTGTGTGCTTGCCTCCAATGTCACTAAACAGAAAAGGCAACTGAGTCAAACACTGACTAGAGCCTCTGCGGGCTGAACTGGTTTCCAGCTTGAATGGAAAGAAACTTGAGGAAAATAAACTATACAACAAATGCATGAAGAAAGTACACTGTGTCTTCACTGAAGGTGAGTCTAGTCATATCTTTTATCAAGGTTTCTCAATAATTTATGTTAAAACCTGATGATATTTTACACTTTACTAAATTTTAATTGCTTTAGCAAACTGGAACAGCTTCAAAGGACACCTACCCCAAGGCATTGATTTGCAGTATGGAATGAATGGATATAGGTCCCTGAGATAATCAAGCAGCATTGGAAATTCCTTCAAAGCACCAAAGATATCAAGGGAGCTTTCTAACAGCTAGATTATTGGCTATTTTTGATGCTATCAGAAACTGCAGAATGAAATTGAAGAAGTAATTTTTTTTCCCTTCAAAAATATCCTTTATTGTTTGCAATCACAACCGGCCTCCTCCAGCAGTAGGTTGATAGAGAAAATCTGTCTCTATCTTCCTAGATTTCTAATCCTTTACAATGTCTTTTGACCCTAGGTGAATATTACCAAATACGTAAAATTAATGACCCTAAAGTATTTCTTTATATGATAGTTTATTCATTGATTTTTCATTCTGTGAATCTGGAAGCTTATAATTTTAGGTTTCTACTCCTTAATAAAAAGTATCATTTCAGCCACAGTGAAATACCTGTTGGAATGTCTGGGTACAAAACAGATGAGAATACACAAGTAAATGTCTGTGGTTTCTATTAGGATAATAATGGACATAGATAACAAATACAGTGTAAGGGATGCTTTGGAGCTTTAGAAAACTTCAGTAAGGCAAAGTAATATAACTGAAGTGAAAAATTGCATGGCTGAGTAGTAGTACAGTGAAAGTTTTAACAATATGATGGGATTTTAGATGAGCCACCTAGCTTAAGAGACTATATCTTTAGGGTTGTTGTTCCTATTTCTTTGAAGCTGAGTGGGATTTGTTATTAACCTGGTGCAAGTAATGTTCAAGTAAGAGTGGTAGAAGTGGGCTACATCTTATATTATTTTTTGTGCAAGAAATATACAAAACAGTCAGGTTTCCCCTGAGGGAAGACTTTGGTTTGTGCAAGGTATGAATAGGTCATCATAAATTATTTTTACCTGACTTGATAACTGATTAAAAATTCTATGGTTTGTAAGGAAGATGTGACTGGTAGAAAGCAAGTAAATAAAATGTTTCTACTGCTTACTGGTCCTTTTATCTGTACTGAAAAAAAGCTTTGAAATTTATTTAGAACTTCTATCTGAAGATGACTGTCCTAGTTCAGCAGCCAGGACCAGTTTATCTCTATGTGGGTATGACCCAAGCCATGTATTCTACACCCTGTCTATCATTTCTCATGAACTGTTAACAGCAGACCATTTGCAGCAGCTGCCCAGGGCACACCTGAACCCTCAGCCTGTAAGCTGGATGTTAAAGAAGCCTATGAGATAGGAGCTGTGATAACTCCTCTCCAGGGAGTCATTAGCACCTTCACACCCATCCTGAGGGGGCTTGTTTGCTAATGGGCCAGCAACAAGTCCAAAAATACCCTATGACTCACAGTTACATCACCCATTGCGGAACTCACAGCCCTGGGGAAGGTACTGGGTGTTCCCACTTGAACCAGAGGATATATAATCTTGGGGTTTGGAGACTTCTGGGACCACTTGTTGGATCCAGAGGAGGACCAGAACCTTGACAGGACTGCTACCACCACTCTCAACCAGACTGCACCATCCTCTGCACCAACAGGTTTTTTCTCTTCCTTTTACTTTGGACTCAGGGAAAACCACAGGGGTCTCAACACAGGGGCTAATGAACACTGTTCTGTTTGTGCCCCAGGGTGTTGGGTTATATTTCTGGGTTTTGTGGGTTAAAACCAATTTCTCTTTGTATCATTGCATTTATTGTAATATTTTTGTTAAATTGTAACTCTGATTTATAATCCCTTTTGTGCTGGGTTCATTTCTCCTGCCGGTTTATCTTTAAACCAGCACAATGAGTATGGACAGAGAGTGAAATTTGCGCTATCAAGTTTCATCTCTGCAGCTACATTTTCCTCTCAGTGTGCTCAAAAAAAACCCTCCCAAAATATTGCAAAAACAAAACAAACCAGAAAAAACCCCTATCTATTAGTTGATAGTTGAGGTACAGATCTCTAGGCCAGAGCCATAATGAATGTCATTAGCCCAATGGCTTTTCTTCTACTAGGATCAGCTTCTGATCTTTTATTTTGCAAAGGATTTTTCTATTTTAGAAATAAAATAGCAGAGGAAAGGCCTAGACTGCAACATTAATGCAGTTTTCAGGTAGATGTTTGTAAGTAGATGGTTGCAGTTTCATGTTTGTTATGGTTTCCTCTTAGATGACTTCTCTGCTCCCAAACTAAAACCAATTTTTTGCATATATGTGAAATTTGCTGATTTTCAGTTAATAAATTATCATTATAGATAGCTCAACTGAATTGTGTCCAGGCTTGTGATATTTGAATTTATAATCTCCAGGGTACTAGTTATTTTATCCTTGAACAGGACTCTGAGGCTTATCTTTGAAAATATTTTTCTTTAACAACACTTGGATTATGAAAGTGTTCAGTGTAGTCAACCCTGGGCATTAAGTATGGAAAAGGAATGCAGATTTGGAACTCACATTTTGGTCTTCAGAGGTAAGCATTTAGAGTTAAAAATATAGGGTTTTTTTAAAAAAAAAATAGATGCTATTTTTTTTATATGTCTTAATGATGTTTTTCAGGGATCTGCTTCCTGAGTGACATACCGACACAGTGATGATGAGCACATCTAATGATATTAGTCATCAGAGAATGGGATTGAATAATACACATTCAGTAGAATGCATAGAACAAAATCATGGCAGGGAGTGTTCAGTCTGATCAGGACACCCTTGCCAAAGAAGAGTGTTCCAGCTCCTCTATTTCTATGTCTCCTGTTTTTGTCTATTTCAGATTCAAACTCTCTGACAGGCTGTCTGGCACAAAAATTTAGAGAGCAGAAAAAAATCCCTCTGCTAGCATGCATGAGCTGGCTATGTAGGAAAGTGAAAGGGAGTGATCAGCTATGTGAGTCTTGCACTCAGTGCTTCAGTCAGAAAGCTCTGCTCAGAGTGTGTTTGAGTACAGGGATATTACAGCTTACTTTTCCAGCAGGTGCATGCTTAGCTTGTTTGTACACCAATTTGAAAATGTAGGGAAATATTCTAGTTGCTGTAATTCATAGTAAGTACCTCAGATGATGAGTTTGTACCAACTGAGTGCAAATTCCATAGGATTCTTTTGTAAACACTGGTTTTGGAATATTCCAAAAATTGAATCAATTTTAAAATTTTAAACACCCAAGATTTAAATTCTTGGTTCAGACCATTTCTCAGCTTTCTAGGTAGAAACTGGTATAACTAAACTTTCTAAAATTAAAATGAAGACATATAATTATGCAATAATAGAGATTTGAAGTGCCTGAAGAAAGGAATAAATCTAGTATCTCATATCTTTCACAGAATCCACAGAAGCTCGCACACTACATAGGCGATATCTACTCTAATTACCCCTAAGAACAATTGCACATTCTACAGACTGCCTGAATAACTATGTGGGGTTAGCATTCACAGCCCTAGACATCTGATTTGAGATCATCCTCAAATCCCACTGCCCTGAACCAGTGGTCTTTAAAATGTCAAAATATTGTGTTTATTGTTTCTCTTCTTACCATGAAGTAAAAGAAAATGCACCTAAAAATGTGTAGTCTTGCTAGACAACAAAAGACATTATGCCCTGGCAAAGACATTCATTAAGGAACATTAAATCTGCAGCACTTGAAAAGCTACAAGTCAAACACTCTATTTAAAATATCATAATAACCACGCATACTGAATAGCTGAGCTTTGTGATACTTTCTAAGACACAGCTCAAACTCTGCTCCTCTAATCACCTGAATATAATCTCCATTCTGTATACTCATATAGACACAGCAAAATAAGACCAATAATAGACTATGAGTTCTTTGGTAAAACTGAGTTTTCAAATGAACACACACAAAAAAAGAGACTTTTGGTAAAAAAGATTCAAACAAATGGAAAGCTAGAAAATGGTCTTTTTCAATACACTCACCCAGAAAAGATATATTTCTATCTCCACCTATAGATACATAGATATAGATAGGTCATTTTTTTTTTGCAGCAGGATTTTGCTGGTTTTGGTAAAAGTTCTGAGAATGCATTTATCAAAATATTTATTTTGAAATATGTATTGAAATCTAGACTTCTAACCCAATTCACCTTGTGTTCTGTATTTTAGGATGAGTTATCTTAGTCTGCTTTAGTTAATGAACTTATTTATGTGGGAGAGAGGAAAACCTGAAGGCATACAGTCATAGAAATTTTGCATGGAGGATATAATCTAGTTTTACCTCCTGGCTGAACCAGGACTATCCTTAAGACTGGATTGATTTTCTCTTGATCATTTCCTTCAAGTGAGTGGCTGCAAATGGATTCTAAAGAGAAAATACTCATTGTCTTTTCTGACACCGACCTAAGGCTGACTGATATACAGTTTTCTGGTTTCTCTTTCTTGCTCTTTCTGAAGAGAAGTGTATTTTATAGCCTTTTGTAGATGTCAGACACCTCCTCCAGTCAACAGAATATTTCACAGACCATGAGTTCTTTCAGCATCCTCCAATATTTTATGTCTGGCCTCATGGATGGAAATAAACTCAGCTTTTCCAAATAGCCCTTATTTCTCTTGTTAATTCTTCTCCTCTCCAATCCATTATGACATCCCCAGAAGTCTGTGACATATGCATGCACACCCATGAGTACATCCAGAGAAGTGCACACAATAAACATGAGAAAGATGAGTAATATAGTCCAAAAAAAATGCAGACTAGGAATAAATGACTGCTTAGAAATTA
>JAOXXN010000001.1:57001506-57013453 GCA_026770055.1 Myrmophylax atrothorax
ACTAACTCATATGTATACGTGTATATGAAGATTATGGTTAGCTTTGGGCGATAACTGCTTTAAATGTCTATAACAGCAAAAATGATCCAAAAGCATCAGGTCAAGTGTATAAGTTATGACAACTTTGGAAATGTTTAGAAGTAAGAAGTGTTTGTATGTAAATAAGTTTCAACTGTACTTTTTCGTAGAGCAATTTAAAATTGAAGTATCCTAATGTACAAAATAAAAATGTTCATTGTTCTTCATTAGTTTTACATCTGATATTAATCAATAGCTGGGAAGATGGATTTAATTTGATCAGGACCCCAAAAGTAATATTCCTCTTAGTCATTAGGCTTTTATTCCACTTGTGAAACACTTGTCAGCTGCACAGTAACGAATCAGCCAGTCTCAGGATGAAGGCAGCTGGAATATTTAAGTAGATTTCTTTTGTAGTTTCTTGGCATTACTGACAGATGTGTCCAAAGAGTTTGCTCTTGTCTGTGGGATTAACCAGTAAATCAAACTCCATATTATTAGGTTGGTTTATATGTTATACACACAAGCACCGCGCATGCACACACACACATGTATATATGTATGCATTAAATATATACAAAATAATGAATATATATTTTCTAAATGGACAAAAAAAGTCAGCAGACAAGGTAAATAGAAGCAGAAGAGTAAATGAGGGATGTTTGTTGTCAATATATGCACAACGAAATGAAAAATTTATTCTGAAAATTTGACATTTAGACAGAAAGACTTCAGTGAAGAGAACATATTTAAAAATAATGCACTTTTACTTTGCTTCAATAGGATCAGTGAGTAAGCTTGGAAGAAAGTTAATTGCTTTTGGATCTTCATCACAGCACTATGAGAATAGTGGTGTTTTCTGCTTAATAAACTTCAACAGCTCATCTTGTACTCTGTCCAGCTGTACTGTTTATATGGGGTCATGGCTCCCGGATTTTATTTTTGCTTTGCCTAACACTTTAACATCGAATAGTGAAATTAAAAAAGATCCACAAGTAAATTAGACGTGGTGACACCCTGATGAAGAATCTCTGAGTATACTGGCCTTAAACTACTAAAAATATTGAAAAATTTTCATAGTTACAAAAATTGACATATGGTCCAATCTTACTAGCAAACAGACTGTTAATGCCCAATCTTAACAGTAGAAAAACATGAATCATTACTTTAGTAGTCCAGATTGTTGCCTTGACACAGGTATCAGAACAAACTGTTGCTAAATCATATCTCTACTTTCATAAGGCCTTAAGTGTGTTTTGTCTCTTTATTAACTTTCTCTTGACAGTACCTTTCCAACCTTAGACTCATATTTTCAAAAAATATGAAATTTTTAATCTCATTTAATGTGTGCAGTTCAGCTCCCACATTCTACTAAACCACTAGTTAATACATTTCTTTTTCTTCTGGTTATTGCTGATACTTAAATTATCCAAAAGAAAAAAAATTCTAAATCTCCCTAAAAATTCTGTGTACCATAAATTATTTGTTTACTAAGTTTTCTAAATTCTTAAACTTTTAATTGTTAGTTACTATGAAACTATATGTGGCAGAACAATGTTTGTACCTGTACTTAGGTACTTGCATGCTTAAGTCTGGGTGCTTTTAAAAAGATTTAAGGCAAAGGGCAAATGTGTTAACCAGGCAAGGATTGGTTTTATTCTGTGATGCATGACATCCTCTACTGATTCAATGTTAATTTACCTTTTATAAACATCGTCTGTTTCCTACTTTTGATCTGAATTAGATAGAAACTTCCTTGTTTCATAGTAAGAGAGGTTAACTATTGGAATGGGTTGACTTGAAAGGAATAGAATTGTTCTCCTTTGAGACATTCAAGGCTCATGGCTATAACCCTGAGAACTTCATCAAACTTTGACACTGGTTCCAACTTCAATTTATAACTGGATGACCTTTAGAAGTCCTTTCCAAACAAAATTATTCTAAGATTCTATGAATCTGGTAGCCTTACATGTCTCCCAATAGGAGATCACCCTATGTGTGATCAGACATAACAGATATTGGCAGGTTTATTAGCTACCTTTCTTCACTTCTGTATATTACCAGAATCTGTTTTAAAGAAACTATATAGAAAAACCTGGTTACACAAATACACAAGTTACTCTTGAAAAATAGCAAAATAAGAACAATAAGGATCGAATTCTAAAAGCCAAAGCAAGAAATTGCATCTGGTCAAAATTTGCAGTAGACTAACATTTTTGAAATTGATTAGATTATTTGCTTTACCAGAATAAAGCAACAGGAGTACAAAACCAATTTCTACTACAAATTAATACCAAAGAATACATCAGTTGTGTGTAGGTAAGACAGCAGAATATTTTGATAATACAGTTAGAGGATCTGAAGTTTTTTTAAGCATACCCTAGATACCTTATAAAAAAATAATATTTTAATGAGGTGATAGGAAAAATTAAAATAAAATAAAATATTTGTTGTAAACTTAAAAAATTACAAAGTTCTCATATCGAATGTCATGATCATGATCAATGGATTAATGAAAAAATATATGAATTTCTGTTAATATAAAACAGTAATAAAATTAGAAAGACCAAATACATTCTTTCTTAGACAACATATTTATATTTTTAAAAAGGAAATTAAAGACTACATAGTTCTTATGGAAATCAATGTTGAATAAATCTATCAAGTCTGAAATATGAGCATGGAAGAAATAATATTGCATGTGACATGATTTAGGAAAATAATAATTTTCTTGTGTGGAACATCAGAAATTACGTTAGCACAAGAATTTTGTTTCCTACTTTTAGACTTGTTTCAGACCTGAAAAAAATAATGAGCTATTAACTATCTTTTAAGAGATCTATGGTAATTTTTGTTCTTGAAGTTTCAGCTACATGTTTCAGACTGAGAAACAAGTGGGCATCTCAGTGATATCATATAGTTGCATGTAAGTGTACTCATTTCAATGGAGGAAATGCTGCTTTGCAGAGCAAAATTTCTCTCCTCCCTCTCCATTCTTTTATAAACTGACATTGGAGGATTCCCATGGAAGTATTGTGGTCCTAGGTTTGGTTTTGTAGGGGATTTTGAATATGGAGTACACAAACTTTAAAAGGTCTGGTTTTTCCTGCTATTTGTATCTCATACAATTCTTCTTTCACTGACAGCTTCATTTATAAACCTGCCAGAAACTGATGAAAATCATTGAATACATGATTCTACTTTGTTAAATCCTAACAAAGATTATGTGGTTTGACACTAATCTTTGACTTTGTATTTCTACTTTTATCTAAATCCATCTTGATTTCTAATTAGTCTTTGGGATTGTAGAACTTGTGCTTAGGCTTAAGGACATATTGAAGTACTTTCTAAGTTTTTTTCTGTGCTTCATTGCCCATGAAAGGAATAAACAGCTAAACATAATTAAGCTTTGTCATAATGTGCATAATGAATGTAACTGTCAGCAACTATCATGTGTTCTCATATTTCATTTAATTGAATTATAAAACATCTACTTGTGACATAAAATACAATTTCTTTGTGTGCTAATTTCTTTGAGAACAAGTATACCGAGGTCAAGCCAAAGGAACTCCCTTGCAGCTAAGGGACATTACTGTGAAGAAATTATTCTGAACAGAAGAACCCTTACTCTAAGTGTGGCCATTTGTGCATAGGCTTTATATTTTTTAAATTATTATTATTATGCCATCAATTTGCCATCAAATACAAATTAAATGATGCAGCAAATGACTGGTGAATAGATGCAGAAATAACAGTTCTTCTCTGCAATGAGGCAATGTATTTAATAAAGATTTTATTTTCTTACTCAGAAATTAAATAACTCTTTGCACATATAGCATTTTAATTATTTTGAAGCAGCAGTTAGGCTGCTTCCCGAGAGCAGTCAAGATCCCAGGAAGTGACCATGTGTTCATGTTGGAGAGAGGATGCATTCACACACAAACTAGGCTATGAGACCAGACAGAGTTCACCACAACCTATCTTTCTGGCACACATTGAGATTTACAAGTCACATCCAGAATAGGAAGGAGTTGCTTCAGATCTCACTTGACAAATTTTCAGAGACCAGCCCATGCTGAGCATTCAAAACCAGAAAGTTTATTACTCCTCTGCAAAGTAAAGAAAATATGGAAATGGAGGAAAGATCCCTATTATTTCTGATACAGGGGTTCATTCCATATTTTTTAAAAAAATCATTTTAAATTACAGAAGTTAACAGCACTTCAATAACACACAAATTTATTTGTAAACCTTTATAATTCAGTGATGATAATACATATTTAGAAGTAACTGACTACATATATTTCAAATAGTTCCAGCTACCCAGAGATCATGATTAATTCTGACATTCTTCTTGCAATGGGTCTGAAAACAGCTCTCTGTCTTCAGTCGGGAACTGAAATCCTGGAAGGGGACACAGGTTAGGCCAGCTGACTCACATTGAACAAGGAGATATTCCATACCATATGACATCAATCCAGATATAAAAAGGAGCGGGGAGAGAGGCATTCTCTCTCAGTAATGGTTGATTGACAACTGTTGCCATGCTGGAGTTCTGCTTCCTGGAGGGGTGGCTAACCATCACTGCTAGTGGGAGGCAGACATTCATTTCTAGCTTACGTTTTGTGTATGTACAAAATGTTTTATTTTTTCTTCTTTTTGCATAAATATAAACTGCCTATATAGTAACGAATGGTTTGTGTTATTTGCTTTTCTTTTCCCCCGCCTGGCTCTCTCCCTGGGAGGGGGAGGGATGGAGCGTCTGGGTAGGCACCTGGTGTTCAGTCAAGGTCAACCCATAACACTTCTGTTTGCCGGATCCTGGGATCCAATGAACTATATTCTCTTTTCAGTTGTTATTAAGAACAAGATCCAGAGGATTTTTTCTAATTGTCATGAAAAAGCTTGCCTTGTAGTAATGCCTACACTGCTGTAGAGTTGTTTTGATCATATTTCTAGTACTACAACACGTTATGTCCTTGCAGAATGAGAAAAGTAAACAGCCGCATACGGTTCTGTACGGAATATATACAGAATTGCTTTCTTCTGTCAGGTGCCCATGAATGTGAGACAGTGTGTTACGCACTGATGTTCCTATACTGTATGCATTTCCCACTTTATCAGTTTTTCTTGTCAGTGGGGAATGAATTTCACAACTCTTATTTAGAAAGTTATCAACTTAATTATTCCAGGTGTCAGGACATTATAGAAGTACTGCCTGTTGTACATTAAAAATCTGATAAATTATAGTACTTGGAGTGTTAATTTATGATCAAGTTGAACTTCAGAACAGCACCTAAGTGCAGCACTGACATGGCTGTAGAATTTCTGATTGTTCTCTTGCAAAACATGCCATCCTTAAGGACCTCGACAGACTCAGGGAGTGGGCCCATGGGAACTTAATGAGATTTAAAAATGCCAAATGCAAGATGCTGCAACAATATGTAACAATACAGTGTGTTGAGAGGGCCTTGGGGATGCTGGTGGATTAGAGGCTGGACATGACTTGGCAATGTGCACTTGCAGCCCAGAAAGCCAATTGTATCCTTGGATGCAGCAACAGAAGTGTGGCCAGCAGGTTGAGGGAAGTGATTCTTCCCCTCTACTTCGCTCTGCTGAGAACCCACCTGGAGCACTGGATCCAGTTTTCGGGTCCTCAGCACAAGAATAACATTGACCTGTGCAAGTAGGTCCAGAGGAGGGCAACAAAGGTAATTGGAGGCATGGAGAATCTTTTATGAGGAAAGGCTGAGAGAATTGGAGGTTGTTCATCCTGGAGAAAAGAAGGCTCCAGAGTGACCCTACTGCAGCTTTTCAGTACTAAAGCTGGAAAGAAACTTCTTTAAGGGCATGTAATGAATGGTTGTACACTGAATGAGGGTAGATTTAGATTAGATATTAGAAAGAAATTCTTTACCTTCTTTAGAAAAAAAATATTAAAAAGAGGGTGGTGAGCCACTGGAATAGGTTGCGCAGCAAAGTTGTGGATGCCCCATCTCTGGAAGTGTTCAAGGCCAGGTTGGATGGCATCCTGAGTAATGTAGTCTAGTTGAAGAGATGTCAGCCAATGGCGGGGGGTTGTAAATAAATGACCCTTAAGGCCACCTCTAACCCAAACCATTCTATGATTATATGATCTCAAAGTTAGTTATGAAACCATGACATAAAAAGTAAAGACAATCTTAAAAATGTGGAAAATAATTTTCATATATAGAGACCTATCACCAAGAAAAAACACTGTACAGGTAATTTTAGCAGCTGTAAATTCTGATTTCCAAATCCCCATTGCAAAGGAGGTTCCTTTCTGTAATCGACAAGACTACGGTTGTAAAGTTAAAGGTGCAGCAAATGAGGCAAATGAGGGATAGACAGTCTGAATGAGAAAGAAAATGTAACCAGACAGAATGAACATGGGAGTGCTAGAAGTACCAAAGAAAAGGCAGTGCTGAAGGAAAAGGTTCTGACTCTCTTTATGAGACAAACTGGTCAATTTTTTTTCATCAGTTCCTCAGAATATATAAGCATTTGTTTGCCTGTTTGTGTATGAGCAGCACTAATACACACTCTATTATGTATGAAGTTCTTATTGATGGAGACTAAAGCATCCCAGGAATAGCTGTCACATCTCTATTAATATTAAAGTATAGTCCTCTCTCTCTTTCTACTGTGTTTACATAATCCCACCATTTGAAATGGTAGAATCATTTTTTTTTTAAATGCATACACATAGGACACCCAAAGTGTACAATTTGTTCTGGTGATGAAGGCTTTTTTTATTGACTATATGAAAGCATGAAGACTTAATGGGTGTGTGCCATCTGATAATAACATTATTGTCTTATTTTAACAATAAGAAATGTATTACTAGTGAGAAATTCCTCTCACAATTGGTCTAAGAAGCTATTTGGTTAATGGACCTTCTTGGAATGAAGTGTGTAAAAACAAGAAAACTGCAAAATTCGCAACTTACTCATCTCATTGTCCTGAAATTTTTTAATGTCTTGCCATACCTATATTAATTTTTAAAAAATAGTTTGGTTTGACATGTATTAGACATGTTTTATATAATTTTATGATCTGGAGGAAAAGACAAACAAATAAACAAATGAACATAAAAGCCCCAAACAGATTAATTTCTTTAATCTCAGCACTTTCTTGTCCAAATCCATTGCTAGGTGTTATAAGTCTTGTTAACTCTGGGCAGTCACGGCACTATGTCCCTCTTGGATTTGTTCTTCTAGTTCTCCTGTACAGATCAACAGTGTTAGATTTAAAATAAATCAGTGTTCCCCTATTTGTTGACCACCCTATCTCATAATGTTAGACTTATACAGGATGTTGTTGGCATAATGATGGAGAATTTTCTTAAAAATACTTTATTTTATTTTTATTCATTTGTATAATAATTTCAGAATTGATTAGTAAAGGATGGAAATGAAAATACAGACTCATAATTACAGATGAGAATACCTTAGCAGATAGCAGTAGTTCTGCCATGAGCATTTATTGTTTTCTTTTGTATGTAGCCCAGTTCCCCTAAATAGCCAAATATAAATTATTTTTGTATCACTGTATCAAAGTAGAGTTCTCTTCTGCATGACAGAATGAGTAACATAGCACCTCTGAAAAAGGAAATTTAATTTGATTCTTTTCTTAGAGTTGCTTTAGCTGTAATGCTGCAAAAAGGTTTACTGTAAGTCAGCATTTCATTTGTTAAAATTCACATAACTGTAGATCCAAAGTTCTCATAAGAAGATGAACATTGACAGAAGAAGCAAATTAAATATGTTTATATGGGTTTGTGTATTTGCAACAAAAACATTTGAACCAATTAGATTATTCATATTACCTTACAGCATCTGAACTCTTCTTCCTATCAGAATATTTGTGACATGTTATTTGCTGCTTTACTAGATATAATCCTGCACCATCTTCTAGGAGACTACAAAGAAAATTTTAAAATGGTGAGTAAAAAGAAGATCTGCCAGTCTCATTAATTTAATGTCTAACTGTGTTTTTAATCACAGTGGTCAGGTATCATGATAGTTAGTCATGACTTCATAAAAATTGAGGACTCAATTCTTTTTCCTGATGCACTAATAGGTGCTTTCAAAAAGACATTTTGAGAACATGTTGATATTATTAAAAGTAAAAAAGTAACCAGGTTTATTCTGTAGTGAGAAAATATCCCCCTTGTCTAAGAGACTGTTCGGCCTTAAATATACTTCTTTTCATTAAAATGGAAGATGGCTAGAATGCATTCAAGCTCTTTGGCTTCAAAGAAAAGATAGTATATACTGTCCTGGACCCCTAGGAAGAGTGTACAATCTCAGTAGATATATTAGCTTACTTTTAGAATTCTGCTGTTATTCAACATATGTGAAATGTTATTCACTTCAGCCTAATAAATAATATAGCAAACTAAATTTTTTTACCTTTGACAGGAAAAGAAGTCAGTATATACGAAAACAAATTTTAAAACTTAGTGCAACATGGTGCTTTTGTTTTGTGCATGGAGTGCAGACAGAATCAAGCAGGGAAACTGATCCCTAAGTCTAGCCCACTAAATTTTTATGGTAAAGTAACAGACTGTCTTGGGTTTTTTTGTTTTAGTTAGGGTTTTTTTCTCTTTTTTCCTCGATGCTTTAATAAAGGTAAGTAGCAAACATATGGCTTACATAAAGAACTGAAAATACTTTTTTTCCCCTACTGGAATAATAGAAAGCTAAAACCGTCATGTGGTTTGACATAACAGTTGTAAAAAGAGTCAAAAAATTCTGATTTGTTTTTCCCCACAGCTTTCAAGCTTATTAGGGTAAGCATCAATGCTTACAATAATATTACAAATATGTGTGTATACACTGACAGACAAGGTAAGGATGATAAGAAAATGCAAACACTGGTACTGTGCCTCAAAATGACTTGACATTCCTTGACTGCAAGTAGATATCTGTACTGCCATTTTGTCTGTCTCTTCTCCACCTGTTACAATCTGCCCCTGAAGGCAAGGCAAGGGTAGCTCAGGTTTTTGTTAGTAGATCCCTTGGGGTGGACTAGAGTGAAACAACACTGAATGATCACTGTTTCTAAGACAGATAGATAGATTAGATTAGATAGATAGATAGATAGACAGACAGACAGACATATGTATGTAGGGTTTATCTTAGAACAATTTTGTTGCAAGAGAAAGGAAGTATGTAGATGTTTTGATTGATATTTTTAGAAACATACCAATATAAGAGCATAAAAATAACTCTTAAGAAAATATATAAAGAAAAGGAAGAAAGAGAAAAAAAGGATAAGAGTAGAAAGATATCACCACCAGTGGATCCAGCAACAAGACTTAATTGTTGCAGTTTCAGTGTCCATTGGTTGAAGTGATGGTCACATTCTTGATCCAATGTGGTTTGGGAAAGCCTGTGAGACATAAAGTTCAATGAGTTAGTACATTCAGGTGGGAATGCCCAGGTACCTCTCCTAGGAGTGCAGTTTTACACATCTGATGCAAAACTGTGAATCATGCACAGTCCTGTAGTGGAAAGCCCCAGAAATGAGTCTGAGTGCACTTCAAGGGTCTTGATGGTTTATGACACCTTCTAAGACATGACAGCTGCCTCTTATGTCAGCATTGTTGAGCTGGTTATGCCCCATCAGGCCTATGTGTGAACATCCTCTGTGAATGTGAATCTCCCAATATCTTCCCCAGGGGGGAAGTTTTACAACTGAGCCAGTTGTGAAAGGGAAGACATTGACATGATAAAAAATCACTATCCTATCTCTGCAGACTTCTTATAGGCCTTCTCCCTTTGTTTGGGGTGTGCAAATCTGGCCTCAGCAAAGCACTCTGTCACCTCTACCAATGGCTGATTGCTTTGAACCATTAACATTTCCATCTCTCACAACATCGTTCCACTCTACTATGGTTTATTTATTTCTTTTAAATTTACTTCAATATTTGTTTTAAATGTCATGAATTTTTTCCCATCTCTTCTGAAAATAAAATGAGAGATGAGAGTCATACTGGAAGGAACTGATAAGGTCAGAATTATTTTCTTTGCTTTTTCAGTGACATATATTGTAGTGCTTTGTAGCTAAGGAAAGCTTGAATGTAGCTTAATGAGGCTCATTATTAATAGAACTGTCTGGTTCTGATACAAATGAAAGTTTTTCCCAGCCTTGTTATTCTTACATGTTAGTCTTATATGTTGAGCAAGTAATCATTTATAACAGAAGAGAAAAGACAGGAAAAGTATAAACAATGAAAACAAACAAAAAAAAAGAATTGGGATATCAGAACAACCTTAAAGCAACATTAAAGCAATACTATACCATATCAGAAACAGAAAGGGAACTGCTGTTAGAGCTTATATTCTTTGTCTGTCATTAATACTGACAATTTTCATGCTTCTTAAATAGAAAGTGCTGTTATCATGTCAGATCATTATATATATAGTGTAAGCCTGTATTATTCTGAGATTGCAGTGTAGGGGGGGGCGTTTAACCAGTCTATAAAAATCTTACTTTCAGGATAAGTATTAGATTTTTTACTTCTTTTGGAGCATAGATAATAGATGCTCTAACTTTGGGAATAAGTATTGGCTGGTTTTCCAAGTAATGTTCAGTTAATTTTTAACACTTTTTTGTTTGTTTGTTTGTTTTCTCGTACAACCTGCCTTGGAACAGTGCTCATGTACACTGAATGCTCTCTAATGAGAAACAAGAGAGGGTCAAATACTGATGCATCGGACAGGTAAATAGTTTACAATAACTTCATTAAAATTCAAAAACAGCAAAGAAGAATCAGGATTTATTGAAGAAATTTTAATTTTGAGCTGTATTTCAAACTGAAGATCTAGTGTTCACTCACAAAGTGATTGTTTCCTAAACTTAGGGTATCATTCAGTAGTTACAGCACCAGCTGTTAGAAAAATATTCTTTGCATCCCTTCAGAAATACAGCAGTCAGAGAAAATGTTGGAAAACAGGTTTTCTCTCTGATCAACAAAAATAACTCAATGTCACATATGAATAATCTTTAAAATAACATTTTAATAAGGGACTTTACTGAATGTCACGGAAAAGAACAAATGAAGCAGATGAAGATCTATTGCAATGACTTGCATGCATGTGATTAGAAAGATGACAGAGAAAATGCAAAGAATTAAGGAATCTAAACATCTTAGAAGGAGAGAAGATGAATGAATGGACAAAGATCAATAATGTCAAATACATCCTGAGCTGTCAGGCACCAGCAAAGAATTGATTGATCCAGAGCCTGAACTAATTAAAGTGTCATTGGTCACCTATAGCCCTCCAGTTCAAATACTGTGAAGATTTCTAAAACAAGCCTTGATCTTTGAAAGCAATAAATAGAGGTAGTGTGATTCAATTAGATTAGTATTCATCTGTCTGAAAGACAGGGGGTTTTGTGAAGATAGGCTTACAGCAAGCTTTCAGCTTTGTTGCTAATCACTACTATTGCTTTCAGTTCTTTTCACACCACAAAAGTTCTATTAACATTAAAAAACCAAAATTAACAAAAATATATCAAAATAAGTTATCTTAACACTTAGAAATTTATAATTCCTGCCATGTTCTCAGTGTACGCTCTTGACATATAGTTTTCAGAACTTCTTCATGTAACTATTCTATATAATTGTTTTTATATTGCTCAAATTACATTTAAATGAATTACTTGGTTTTGTACTGTTGTCTTCTGAGTCACCTTTCATTTCTTTTTATAGGTATGTTAATTTTCTTAATTGTCAGATTCCTTTCCTGATGGCCAAAGTTTTTCTTGTTTTTTTTATCTTCTTAACTGAAGCCAAATCCAATGCAATATTCATTAAATTCATGTCTCACTATATTCTTACTGACATGAGCTAAAGAGGTAATATTAACTCCCTTTCCTTTCCCCTTCTGAGTCCCTT
>JAOXXN010000001.1:57032410-57062541 GCA_026770055.1 Myrmophylax atrothorax
GTAACCTAGAAGAAAATTAAAAAAAAAAAAAAGGTGGAGAGGTGGAGTGAAGGGGGTGGGAGTGGGTATTGTGGGTAATAAAGTGCTATATTTTCAGTTATATAGTTTAGTTCTTATCTTCACTCCGTTGACACACATATCTCTTTTCAGGTGAACTATACCAATAACAGCCCTTTCAAAAAGACAAGAAAACAGGAGAACCAGAACTAACAGAGCTACAAAGAAAGAAAGTATACTAGAACAAAGTAGATACAAAAAATAGGAAAGAAAAGATCTTGGTAGAAAATTTCACTGTTGCCATAAATTAATTCAATATACACTGCTGCTCAGCTGTAAGATTCAATTCTTTTAAGTAATCTGGGAGTTACTTGCAGGAAATTCAGTAACACATACTGTTTCTAAAGAAAGTAAGCATAGATTATATAAGATGATATCACTGGTGATAGACTTTCCATATATGTGATATGGTTTTCTAAGTAAAGAGGGAAAAAGAAACATACATTCTCCCAACTTCCTCCATCTAGTTATGTGATTTTGCACTTGGATTTAAACTTAGAGTTGTTTCATTAAGTCTATGGAATCACGGAAAAAGTTTGTTTAACAATCTTCTGTATCTTGATCTGTGTATCATCTGGAAAGGCCCACAGTTAATCTTCCCAAGGAAAAAGGTTCCAAAATTTTGTGCTTTAGTGAGAAAGAAGGCATTTTTGTGAAACTGAAAGGAGGGGAATCACACCTAGGTCATTAAGCATGGGGTAACTCACTGTCATCAAATATTTGAGAATATTTTCTCGAAGGTCTTCCTCATAAAGAAGAAGATGGCCACATTTCAATGATTTTACATAAAATTGCACCTCTGGGTTTCAATTCTCCCCTGAGGTGAGAAGAGTCATCACAGTACTTTACAAGAGACAATATCATTCAGTCTTTGCTTTCTGTGAGTTACAATAGTCTAATCTGAAAATGAGGGAAGCTGTGGAAGTAGAGGCTGTTTTGGTCAAGGTCTCTTTTGAGGCAACTGGGCAAACTACAGTCTGCTATACCCAGCTTTTTGTGTATGTTTGAACTTTGATAAGTATGACAAAAAAGATTTACAGGTGGAAACAATGCAGTTGTCTATATCTCAAAGAATCTGTTATAATTACTGGAGAGAACTGAGCTATTCTAACATGAATTTAATTTGATTTCTTGTAGACTATGAGCTTAAATAATTTCATAGTAAAGAAAAATTAAATTACTAACCCTGGGATTGTGGAAGAACAGGGAGTAGTTTTAAACTCCAGGAGTAGTTTTAAACTCCAGTTTTGAATTCATAGAAATGCCTGACTACATTCCTGAAATTCATATCCAAGCTCATGTGAAACACAGGTTACAAAGACTAAATCTCCATCATATCTATTGCTTCATGTTACTAATTGTATCTGAGTGCCAATATGCCTCTAATTTGCTTTGAACATCTACATAGGCCAGTATTCATGCTTTTCTTTTTTTTTTTTTTGGTTACACATGTAATTCCATCTACTGCCCTTGCCACTACAGCCACTCCACAGAGGCAAAAAGACTACTTAAACTAGAATTATTGCTAAAAAAGTGCACATTTCTAGTTAAAGATCTTCCTGCTCATTGCAGGTGGGTTGGACCAGGTGACCTTTAAAAGGTCCCTTCCTACCCAAACCATTCTATGGTCCTATGATAAGTCTCTGGCTCAAAAACAGCCAGACAGATGAAGGAATACTAACCAGGTAGGAGGCAACTTCACTTCCAAACAGAATGACATCAGCCAAGTTAGATGTTGTTTTTTTCATTTCATAGGTTTTGTTTTAGCTCAGCAATCTCTCTAGGAATTTAAATGGGATCCACCTCTTAATTCCAGATGCTTAGAATGGAAATGTACATCTGAGTTAGGCACTGCAGGCTATCATTATAGCCACTTAACTGTTGCTGTCAAGGGATAGGTATGGATACATTTAGGGACTGATTCTTTTAATCCTAAAGTAGCTATCCGAAAAAGAGTACATTAATTGTTCCTCAGAAGTACTTTTTTTTTTGTTTTATTGATCATAAGGTAAGACTAGGATGACTAGTTCACATGTAGAATTATAATTTAGGAGAGAAAAGTAGACACATTTGCACATTCAGTGTTTTAGGAACTTTGACAGACTGCTGACTGAATTATCTAGGGCAGAAAATGTGTAGTCAACATGAGGGGATGGGCAACTAGAAAACTCTGTGAAAGTCCCTTAAGGGAAGGAATGGAAATCTGAGGATGACTTTGAATTACTTTTTAAATTATTGCTGGGAACTTTGTATTTAGTTTTGCCAGCTTTATTTTTTTCAACTAATCAATAAGGTGTTGATTCTGACTGTATTTTGCATGATTACAGGGAGACTCAGCTTAAGCTACTTTATGTTTGCAGTGTTTTGTGGGGATTTTTTTTCTTCTTCTTTTCTGAAGTGTATGCTTGATAACTTATGAAATTTTCTTTCTGCAGATATCAAGAATTTTTTTCCCCTTACATAAATGGAGTGGCATCAAGAACTCAAAAACAAAAAAACCCAAAAAATATCAGGACAGTAAATATTTGAAACAGACAATCTTCAAGCTAGTCCATGCAAATGCATTTACTCTGTAGATCCAACATGCAGCTGTTTCTTCATACTGCTTGGTGAAGGGCCAGAACGAAGACAAGGATTCCACATTTGTGGTTTCAAGATTTGAAGAGGAGGCAACTTAGTATCACAATCCTGTGTGCACAGACAGGTCATTAAAGAATAGAGACTGGTACCCAGGGCCAGTCCCACCAGCCGAGCCAGAGATCACCACAGCAGACCCAGCCCTAGGCATATGACCACTTCTCTTGGGACTGGAATGGGCTGAGGCCGGGCTGGGATGTGAGCCTGCGTATGGATGCCAGGTAGCAAGGCCCATGGACAGGCAGGGAAGGGCTGTGAGGAGCTGCAGACCAGCCATGCTGTGCTTTCACTGGGACAGTCTGATGGCCCCAGGGGGAAGGAGATGGGGGTCCTCATGGGACTCACAGATCAGGCCATCGAGGCTATTTTTCTGTCCTCAATTCCTTGACACTGAAGGTTCAGATCTAGTTTCTGTTTTGTACTCTGTGTTTCAGAGATGTACACAAAGAAAGTGGAAATGCAGTGATATATTGTGAAGTCACTATTGACTAAACCAAAGAATCAGCAATGAATACATTTGATAAGCTATAAAAAAAGATGTAAATATTATGGTTGCATTTCTTTGAAAAGTCTCCAAAAATCCAAGACTTCCTTGTAAATTAACAGAGCCACAACAAACAGGAAAGGAGAATGACTATTAAGCAGAAAAACTTTTGTAAATACCATCTGCAGTAGCATCACAAAACCATTTGATAACCCGTAAAACAAACAGTGTTCTTGCAGTTGTAGAAACTGCTGATGTAATGCTAACATGAGCACAGCAGTGAATCTCAATAAAAGATGAGGATAATAAAAAGGAAAAATGAAACTGTCTATGAATATTCCAGTAACTTGCAAATAAGGTATTATTAGAAATACACTAGATCTTACTATTGTTATAAGATAAACTGTGGAGATTATCTGTAAAGTAAAAGTTGCTGCTGATACACCCCAGTCCCTAAGGCCTAACTTTTACCAAGTGTTACACATCAATTTAGCCTCCAAGAGATTTTGCCTACACACACCCTTGTAAAGCCGTTGATTCTTTGGTACTTTGAGTTAATGTCTGGAGAATAATGACACATTTTTTCTCTAAGAGATTTCTTTTAATTCAATAGGAATATAGGTGTTTTGGCAAAAAGGGTTTTGCAAAATAACATGTAACTTCAAAAAGGCATTACAACAGGTTACGAGGACTAACAAGCCTTGCTACAGTGAGGAACTTTTGCTACACCCAGCAAACACAAACTCCATGCAACTTAAGTTAGGCACCCACAACTTACAGAAAATAAGTGATTAAGCAAGAGGAAGAAAAGAATAAAAGAGGAGAAATTAAGAGAATGGATAAAGAGAAAAAAGAGGGAAAGAAAAATAATTACAACTCAGTAGGTCACATGTTGACGGCTTTGAAGAAACCAGGCCAGGGCCCACGATGGACAGCTCGTGCTGCCTCTTTACCTGCTCTGGACACTGTGGCCACTTGACCAGACAGGAGCTTTGGCTCACTGGCCATTCCCTGTTCCCTTGGACAAAGTGAGGGTGTCACAACAACCAGGGGCTCCAGGGGGTGTGGTGTGGTTGGGTCACCAGTCAGGCCCTCCTTGACTGACAGCCCAGCCATGGCTCCCATGGCCATGTGGCTGCAGCCTCTGTGCTCTGGGCAGGGCTTGTCATGGGTCTGCAGGGCCAGGCCTGCCCTTCTCCTGCACACACATCACACAGACACACACACACACACACACACACACACACACACAGACACACACACACACACACACACACACGTGCACAGATACGCTCCCGAGGAGGTGGTTCTGACCCAATAACCACTGATTTGGTGTGTAATAGCTGCAAAATTTACAGTACTTTTCTAAAGTACTAGATGACTTTAGATTTTCATACTAACTACATGTGGGCATACAGTTAATAGTAAACATATCTGTGAACATACTAAACATTCAAACTTAATATTCGTATTGAAAGGTGGCAATTGATACTAAAATGTAGAATAAATTTAGAATAACTGTTTTCTAAAAAATTAAAGCAATATTTACAAAGAGTGATCAATACTTACTGTTTTAAAGTGACTTGTGCCAGTTTTGTATGCACATTCCTGTTTTTTGTATTTAGGTCTTCAGTATTCCAATGACAATCTCTTAGGATACAGCACCTGGTGGGAGAAAAGTTTGTACTAATGCCTAACGTTAATGCTCAAGTAAAATTCGAAACAGGACTCAGTCACATAAACTGAAATTTAAACAAAAAATAGGTATTTAAATCCAAAATGCAATTTGTAAAGACTTCCATCCTCTGCAAATAGGAGAAATATATAAATTTTGCCATCATCTTAAGGAAGAACTGCCTTTTTTTTTTAATTACTCAAATAATAAAACCTCTTCTACATGGATGGAATCATCTTGCATTTGATGGAGGTGAGTAGCTGGACATCCTACTCAGCTTAGGTGGGGAGCAGAAATCTGTTTTTCCTCTCTGTGAATAATGGGCCATTCTCACAGTACAACTGTTAGACTGATGTTTTCACAAGGATATCATGAAAGAAACTGTTTCTCATAAATAATTAGGGAAAAGACTGTTTCTGCTTATTTTATAGTCCTATAGGGTTTCAACTAGGGCAAAGACTTTTTTATCTTCGCTAAAGACAATCTGTATCTAGTCTCCTTTTGCTTCTCACTATAAAATACCAACATTTTTAGAAAAAAAAAACCCTTGTCTTAGAAAGACACCTGCTGATTTTCAGGCTGGGCAGGGCCAGGAAGAACTGGGGAATAGTCCTGCTCCAGCATCCCTGTTTTGGGGGATGGTGACCCCAGTGAGCTGCAGTGGGGGTCTTCTTGGCCATGGGCAGGTAGGAGATAGTCACAGATGGGGCTTGTCACAGAATCAGTAAGGCCTCTTACAGCCCTCAAGGCATTCTTCCCCATGCAGTGTGTGCTCCCAACTTAGATCAGGTCGCATAAAGGATCTGCTATGAATTCAGGTAATTGCCATGGACTGTCAGTGGGCTTTCTCAGGCCACTCAGAGGTAGCTCAAGTACCGCTGCCTGGAAAAGGGACATAGTATGGAAGACTTTGAGGTATGGGGTCATAGCAACCCCATCTTGGGGAGTTAAAAGTCACAACCCTCCTTGATGGGCTCCAGAGACAGAGCAGCAATGGAGGGGTGAGGTCTAGGGCTAGGTGAATATTAACACTACAGGGAGATCAGAGCCAAGAGAGAAATGGAGATTATGAAACAGTAAAGGTTAATTCATTGGGTTTAAAACTAAATGCAGCACCTGTAAGATAATTTTTCAAAGATTTTCTTGCCTCTCATGGAAGTTTTAAGTGTTTTCCAGTAGCACTCCATCACAAATGGTTCAACTCAATGAGAACTGGAAGAGTTAATCATGTTACAAGACATGGTGAAAGTTTCCGAAACAAAAACATAATTAATCCCACAAAAAGAAAGTCTGAGTGTTTCTGTTTGTTTTGATGAGGTTTTATTTGTTTTATGGGTTTTGTTTGTTTGTTTGTTTGTTTTAAGTAACACCATGTTTCTGTATTTGTCCTAGCCAGAAGTCACCAACCTGTTTATTTTCAGGCTTCCAGTATTTAATTTTATGCCATCTGAAGTACTCTGTACCTCATCAGAATGAGGAGTTACTAATACCTTCTTCAAAGGATGCTGTAAGAATAAATTATTACAAATTGGGAAATGCCATGATAGAAGCTATAAATACCTGAATAAAAAGCCTGGACGGTTTTAAAATTAACAGAATCAAATAGGTTCCCCTGGAGATAAAAGAAAAGGTGAAATAAACTCAATATTATTTCCTAAAGAAGAAATCCAGAAGAAAGAGTATAGTCTGTAAAAGATAATATTATCAGTACCATAGTGGTGTTAGCATCTTTCACAGACACTTGTAAGGATGTTTGTTGATCATCATATGTATATTAATATTTTGAAAAATTGTCTTATTCCTTAAATTTCCCAAGATATTGTACAAGATCTTTTTTGTTAAACTACTTAACCCTGGCTTTTTTGATTAATCAGGTCAAAGCAGGCAAAGCTGACTTTTTGAGATATATTGGAATTTTGACATATGTTAAATTGACATATGAAGTTATGGCTGTGCAACAGTCCAACCCCAGAGCTGCAGGCTCACAGGCTTAGCTATGAGAGAATGTCAGGAGTATAAGCCACAGACTTATGCCCAAGGGGTTTCTTTATTAATTTAGGGGAGAAAATAAGAGAACTTGGCAAAGGTTCAAAAAGGCACTACACAAGCCAGACAAAATGTTCCAGCACAATACCAACTCAGCGCATATTAATCAACAACACCCAAATCAATATTCAATGCGTTCACACTTAAGTCAAATCCAATTCCTCCTATTCCAAGCCACCCAAAGCATCAAGAAAGGAGTTAAGAAAAAGAAGAAGAGGCAGCAAGAAGAGAGAAGAAGGACAGATAGCTACTACTGAGACTTTACACGAGACCAGCTCTCACAGGTCCAGATGGCAGGGCCAGGACATGTGACATCCATATGCCTTTGGCTTTATCTGCTCTGATCTCTACAGCCAAACCCCAAGTGGAGCCGATGACTCCCAGGCCACTCTGGGGTCCCAGGCCAGGGTGAGGAACCATGTTCTCACTGTCCCCACCTGTCTGAGCTGGGTCAGGGGCTTCAGGAACTGTAGAGTGTTATAGTTTTCCCAGGATGTTTGTAACTGGCAGCTGCTCTGAGACTTGCCCCTGTGGGCTCTAGGCCCTGCCATGAGGGATACGATGCCACCCCAGCTCTGTGAGTTCGACCCATCTCTAGCCCCTACACACACACACACACACACGCACACGCACACACACACGTGCGCGCATCACAGAGTGGTTCTGACCCAGTGATTACTCATCTGGTGTGTAACAGGCTGTCCCTCATTTCCATTGTCTGGAAGCTACAGTGAACATACCTGCAGTGTAAATGCCAGGGAGCATCTAATTCCATGTTCTGCTGTATGGGGAATAAAGTATGTGAAGTATTTCATGTTGATAAATGTGCAGCTTGACAAAAGGAAAAATAAACAAGGTAGATGTTCCATGTGATGTTAAAGAGACAAAACAAATTAAAGAACAGCATAAAATAGAACCTACAAAGGAGAATAAAAAAATCCCAAACAAATACATTTGTATTTTCCTAATTGTGAAGATTACAGTAGGCTCCTCTCAATTTAAACTCATGTATTGCAGTACTTTGGGTATAGTTATTGGGAAAACTGCTTTGCATTGCTTAGAACAATCTGCACTGTAAGGTATATTTATCCAGACATTGTCTTTCCACATGCCATGTAGTTGAACGCAATTTAAATGCCAAAAGTTAGATTCTGGCATAAGACTTGTTTTGTTCTTTTAGTGTTTTTATTAGTTCTTGTTTCTGCTCTTCCAAGTCTGTTAAAATGATTGTGTAGTTCTTCATGTCCAAGAAAGTCAATGAATTTAAAACAGACTCCTCTTTTCTTCCTGCCTCTTAAATGCCATTCATCTGTTAAACTAGGACAACAGAGTGGACATTTCCAGAATAAATACAGCTGTTCACACAAGGATATCTGTGTTCTCAGAAAGCGAGTTTCTCTTTGGAGATTTGCATGCATTAAAAATGTCTGTACAAATAATATTTTTCTACCCAAATAAAGATTACGTTCTGCATAGTCAAATCAGGATTTGCATTTTTCAAAACAATTATCTCTTATTTCTAGTTACTTCTAAACAAAAGCAAGTAACTCTTCAGTGAATAAGGACCAAGGAATTGCTGTCAAGGTCAGAATGATAACTCCTACTTGCATACATAAGCCACCCTCCACATCATGATTCATGATCATCAAATCAGCCTATTTGGTAAGTAAGGAATGTTCACACATTTGGACTGCATGTTTTCGAAGAAAAGTTTTAGAAGACACTCACATTGTTTATTTCATTTTCTAGCTGATCCTATGTCATGAAAAGCAGTACCTATACTCCAAGAGTCACAACACATAAAGGAAGGGAAAGGAAGGGTGTGCTGGGTTTTGTCTTGGATAAGTGTTAATTTTCTTCACAGTGTTTTAGATTTATGATAAAACCTGTTAATAAACACCAGGATGTTTTAACTATTGTTGAGCAGCACTTATACGCAGTCAAGACCTTTTCTGCCTCTCACACGACTCCACTAGTGAGGAGGCTGGGGATGCACAAGAAGTTGGAGAAGATACAGCTAGGACAACTGACCTCAGGGTTATTCTATATCATGTGGCATCATGCTCAGCAGTAAAACTAGGGAGAATGTTGGCATGGGGACCCACTGCTTGCTGACTGGCTGGTCATCTCTCAGTCCATGGTGAGCATTTGTTTTCATGCACATCACCTATCTATCGGTCATTTTATTTCTCTCTGTTTTAGTTTCATTTTCACTAAAATATATTATTTTTATTTTATGTCAAATTTTAAATGCTTTTTATCTCAACTCACAAGTTTTCTCCTTAATTGTTCTGATTCTCTCCCTAATTCTACTGTAAGGGAGACAGGAGAGGTTGTGAGGTGCTTAATTGCCAGCTGGGGTTAAACCATGATAAAAGGGAAAGAAAAGAAAGGAAGAATTAATTCAAATAACATTTGTGTTAAATAAATGCATGATCTCTAAGTGGAATAAAAGAATTCTTACAGAGACAAAAATTTCTGCATAATTTTGATATTAATTACTCTAGGTAATGGTGTAAACTGCTTTGAGTTCCATAAAACATCTAGGAAGAACACTAAATAAGTTTTGTTTATGCATTAGTATCTCCATATGTTTTCTTGAGTAATTTAATATAAAACCTAAAATTAGGTACAAGAGACATTCTAAAGCCTGCAAAAATATGGGACAGGCAATCCTTTTTCACTGAAAGTCACCAGAAGATAAATGAGCAGTTCTCTAATCACAGTAAAAAATGAACGGGCAAGATACGAGCAAAATCTAATCTATATCCTTTGGTATCTAGAAAGGAAGACTGATGTGTTGTGTAAAATTCATGTGTGCAGTGTAACTGATATGATCTTAGTCTAAATTGCATATTGAGTCTCAGTGTTTGTACCACAAGATCTCAGTCAAGTCTTTTTTGCATCCTCTCCCGTTACATCTTTAACTAGTCTCCCAAATTTCTGTTTTCCATAAGAATGGAGACAATCCTTTCACCCAGTTGCAACCCACTCTCAACTTTAGCTATTCTACAGCCTGCTGGAATGAACATTGAATTTTGCGGTCCACATCAACAGAGCAATAACAAGCATATGAAGAGGGAGGTCCTCTTCTTACGGACCAACTCGCACCACTACGCACTCTCTTGGCGATTCCCCGGGTTCTAGGCGCCGAAGTCAAAGTCAATTCTCACAGAGATACACGCTTTTCTTCGAGTTTATTCCGGAATTAACAGGATTAATACAGACTGCTGAGCAGTACACGCTCATAATAACAACCACTGGTTGGTCAATCGGGGCTGGCCACGCACCAGCGGGGCTAAGCCGATTGGATAGCGGGCGCTGTCCACGTGGCCTGCCATGAAGAGCTGCAGTCAGGGAGAGCCAATCGGCTCTGACTTGGAGTTGTTTACTCACTGTCAGCTCTCTCAAGGTTACAGCGTCCTTGGCTTGCCTGTCAGCCCAGGGCTAGGTGGGTTGTGCATAGCTGGGCTATGGCCAGGGCTGTCATGCCCTCTCCCTTACAAGCATATACTACCTTTTGCATGCCATAGCATGTTTTCACTATACCAGGTTGCTTAGAGCCCCATCCAGCCTGACCTTGGATGTTTCCCAGGACTGGGCATCCACAACTTGTATAGGCAATCTGTTCCAGTGTCTCACTACTTCTATGACCATTGTCTGGATTCTGGCTCTCTCTGATCTAGCAGTATTGGGCATACCCTTAGATTCTTGTCCTTAGTGTGGACCTTGAGATTTACTGTTAGAGGAATCTAAAAAATGTAGGTTGGAAGAATTCCCTGAATACCATTCAGTTGAGTGTCCTGCTCAACACACAGTTAGTAGCAGGGGCTGATATGATCACTCAGGATTTTGCCGAGTCACACCTTAATATTGTGAGAGAAAGTTCTTCTGGGTAGAATGTACCAGTGTTCTGAGAGTATTAAGTCTTGTACCATAAGTGTCTGGCATTTGGAATGAATGACCCAGCTACTTAGCCTGCACATTATGTTTTTAGAGTTGTCATACTAATTGAAATTTTTCACCAGCTTACTTTGAATTGATATTCAGTGTTTTGGGAAAATGAAGAGACATCAGTCCCATATCCATTCATTTGGGAAAAAAACATATTTCTCTTTCATGAAACATTCTTGAATTAACTTTCAGAATTTTAACTTTTGATGGAAAAGAGCTTCCACACTTTGTTCTGTAAGCCTTAACTTATATCACAATGTGAAGCATTGAAGATAATTAATTCAATATCGCAATTCCACTCCATCATAATTCCTTCAGTAATATCATTTGGTTCATACACAAATGTTATCCACACCTGTTCTGGAGGGAGAGAAGAGTCACAGATAAAAGAGTGACTGCAGATGCTGTTGTTAATTACTACATAAAAATAATGACAAGCAATTTATTTCTGATCAAAACTTCATAGTGTAACTTAGGTTAAAATGAGCTGTATGCTACAATAACAATGAGAATGGCTAAATTTTTAAAGTATGCAGCAAACCATGTCAACTAAAACTGACCTTGTAATCTCCCTATATTCTAGCTATAGAGAAAAAAAAACAAGCCAATTCTCCCCAAACTCCTACCAATTCATTAAAATATTTGAGCTGAATTTAAATATATACAAAAACAAAGTTCTGGCTTTTTCTTTTCTGAAGGATCCACAATTTACAAAAAAAAAGCTTTTCATGTCACATAGCTCTTTACAAGATGATCCTTCCTGAACTTTTTTTAAACCTCCATTCAACAGTGAAGTTGTTCACATTATTGACTTTCAACATAACACGATTTCATTGTAATCTTGGAATCTCATTTGAGATTTGAGCGGTTTTATTTCTCAGCAATAGTATTTATGAATTTCAGGTGAAATAATTACTTTAACCACTGCAGGTCATACATGCTCTCTACAATATTGAAAATAAAATTAGATAGCTGTTTTTCTGATCTCTGCTCTGATTATCTTATTCTGAGACCTTATCCACAACTAACAAAGCCCAAAAGGAAATTACTTTTTGTTTGTCAATATCATGTCTCTTTCTACTCTGAGATATCACAGATGCCTTTTTAGTGACTTCTTTTAAAACAGTTAATCAAGTTTGCAACCTGGCACACTATTAAGTAGAATTTCATTCTGTGTGCAAGACTGCAAGTGCTTAAAATCCCAGCAATGACCCCTATTTCAATAGGGATTGAAGTAGCTAAAATCAATATGTTTCGTGTTAAAAAACAAGTAGATTAGATGTTTTCAATTACCTATTTTAAATACTAAATCTATGATTTTTTTTAGCATTCTTTTCATTTATTATTTCTTATCCTCAGAAAGCAACGAAACTATAAAGGGTATTGAAAAATAAGACATTGAGCTAAGGGTATAATATTTATAGAAAGACTTACTGATGATGGCTGTTGGGTTAGCAGTTACTGGAAAGGATGTGCTCACCAAGCTCTCCTGGAAGCAATGGAGATACTGTTTAGCAGATGGTGACCTCACAGAAAGAACAATATTAAAAAAAAAAAAAGTAAAAATAATCATTAAAAAAGACCAAAGGCATTTCTCATAGGTGACAAAGTTTAACAACAGAAGAGGAGATGGTCTTTTTTTGTGTGTGTGTTTTTAAAGGGAAGGAGAGGGGAGAGTATCTCTGAACCTTAATATGTTGAATAAAATATCTGACTGATACACAAACAAATCATGTTGGCAAGTGGTACACAGGAATTCTCTTATCTACGATAAACTATGTAATGTTAATTTTGAAAGGTTAGTCCAATAACAAAGTTTGGTTTTGCCATGAGAACCTTTCATTTTGGTTCTCCAAAGCTTAAAGTATGGGAAAGAGGTCCAATCATAACCCAAGAACCCTTCCCAAAGTCAGCTTTTTCCTTCTTTAGAAATCTAGTCATTAAACATAAAAAGTGTATCATCACAAATTTGTAGACCAACTCAAGTTTCTTTTATGACAATAGATTGTGGGGTTCTCCACTCCCCCCCTGCAATGTAGTGTAACAGTATAAAAAAAACAACCCCCAAAAAACTAAACAAAATGTGAAAAGGGCAGAACAGGGTAAGGATACCAAGACTCAAATACATATCTATGTTAGTGATACAATTATCAAAGTCAATTTTTCAAGCTATATCAAAGGTAAAATTGTAATCTACTTTTTGTTACATTAATGAACATTGTGAAAAAAGATACTATAATACAAAGGTGAATTCTCCTATGCATTTCAGTTCAGGCACTTATTCCCTTAACTTCTGAAAGGAGATGCTTGATACAAAATCCAGAAAAATCAATTACCAATTTAAGAAAAAATTATCCAAATATCTATGGTGAGCATTTTCATCAAGGTTTGACTACAAATAATATAAAATGAAGATTGTATGCCTTTCCTGAAACACAGAGGAAAGCAACATACTCTACAAAGGTTTTACATAATTAAATAGTAAGCCTATACTAAAATTTAAAGAGTGTAACTTATCCTGAAAAAAGCAAGCCCTTTCCAAGCTGAAGGTGTCTTTCCATCCTTAGCATAGCATGATGTTTTCATGCAATGTTTCACAATAATGGAAGAAACATAGTAGTCTATAGTGCTTTATATCTAATTCTATGAAAATGTGTTTAGGACTGGACATAAGGTTACAATCAGAAGACAAATGAAGTGACAGCCATTATATTCTCTTCAATTCAGAAATACATTGATTAGGAAAGTCATTGCTGAACCTGATTTCATCTAAGGAATTAACTGCTCTCCCGTAGCAAAACATAAGCAATGTTCAAGTACCATTCAGCCTGAGTATATTCTTACCTTTTGCCAAGACTTCAGCTTCTTTCCTTTTTCCCCAATCTATATTTTTTTTTCATTATGATCTTGGAGAAACTTGGAGATAACTCTCTGCTGTGGATTTCTCTATTTACCTGAAGAACGATTTCCTGCCAAATTCAGTTGAGACCTCTCTCTCAAGGCGTGACCAACAACTTAATATATGGCAGATAAAGTATAAAGATCCCATGTTGAGAATCAGTGAATCAGGAAGTGCTCAACAACAGCAGGAAGTTCTGTAAATATCACTCCACCCACCTCTTATGTAACAGGTGTTTGCATTTCAGTGTAAGAGAAAGTGCTCCTATTTAATATTTTTTTGGAGTTGATGGATAAACCATTTTGGTTTATATTCATATTGCATTTTGTTCTGAATCTTCTTTGTCTTTCTATCTCAAAGGCATCTAAAGAGTACTGGAGCTACTGGATGTCTGCAAAGATTTTGAGTATCATTCTCTCAGGAAACTTCCTGCACAGGCATCAGAACAATAGGAAACAACTGGGAGCTTAAAATTTCACATTATTTTTTGTATTTCCAGCAAGTTGCAAACTGCAACAGGCTGAAGATCATCTATTATGTTCAAAATACTGCATTTTATTGCAAACTAACTGTGTTTGTATGTTTCTATGAAAATGGTAAAAATAACTTTGTGGGACTTTGGAAATTCACCCCACAGGATGCTGTATGGTTGACAAGGGAAGACTACCAGATGTAATTTACCTAGATTTCTGTAAGGCTTTTGACCCAGTCCCTCAGGGCATTTCCAAATTGGAAAGACATGGGTTTGAAGGTTGGACTATTTGGTGGATAAGGTATTGCCTAGATGGACACAGCTGTTGGAGGCCAATGATGAGTGGTGATGTTCAGGGCTCTGCCTTGGGACCAGTGCTTTTCAACAGTTTCATCAGTGACACAAACAGCGAGATCAAGTTCACTCTCAACAACCCTTTACAGAGCAGAATCCTGACAGATTAGATCAGAAGTTTTGCACATTACTATTTACCAATTTTCTGTAGACTTTTCCAAAGTTCAATTCTATATGCTATATAATATTTTTTAGTGGTTTCTTTTAAATGCAGAGCATAAGAATACAAGTAAACAGAACTTCAGAGAGCATCCTGGATAACTACTATGGGGTTGCCAAAACCTTTTAGTCTACATTGCCTGTGTTTCTGAATTCTAAACTAATTCTTGATAAAGCTTATTTTTTTGACTTGAAATGCTAATTTCTTGATATCTGCATGACAATCATGATTTACAGCAGAAACAAACAACAAAAAACTTTCAGCACAGTATGGTGTAGAACAAGATAAAAACCTCCCAGCTTTTGTATTGTAAAAATATTTATATATCTTGTTTTTTGAAACAGTTTTCATCACTTCAATTTCACCAGGAGAAATTCATAGCATTGAATTCCTGGAACACTGTTAGAAAGATTCCCAAGACTTTTAAGTATGGACTGTTAAGTTTGGACTTTTAAGTTTAAGACTGTTTAAGACTGCAGTAAAAAATCTGAGCAACAAGACTTCTATTACACATACAATTTTCTTAATATTGTGGTTCATTACTTCACCACATTTTGGCAGAAGATCATAACCTTATCACCTGCTCCTTAAGTACTAAATATTATGCAATAAATTATATTAAATTATAACTAGAAATGAAAAATAAAAAATCTTTCCACAACATTGATAAAGCTATCATTTGCTGCCCACCAAATACTGTGGATCTATCAGCAAAATTTGTCCAAGAGCAGAAATCTATTTTATTTCATCTGCATTGAAATATTTGGGGTTAGACTAGATGATCCCTTCCAACCCTATCAATTCTGTGATTCTGTGACTTATTTCTTGTGTTAGATACTGATAAAATTTCAACTCTGGACAGTGGAGATGAGATGGCACTTTGATCATGGAGAAGTAGCTGGATATAGGGACAGTGGAACAACCTTTTGTAGTCTTCCAGGTAGTACAAGTTAATAATTTTCTACATGGCTAATCACCTTCTACTAAAAGCCAGTGTCTCTATGAAAAAAGCAAAGGCTTCAAGCCAGGGCCAGCCCCATTCAAAAAAGTTGAAGCAATTACACTTTTAATTTATCAAAATGTCATCCCAAACTGGGAAAAGTTCTATAGTTAATTATGTTCCTTCTATTTTAATGTGAGGATTTTTTATCCATTAATTTATGAGTCAGTGGTAACTTCACTGCAATGAATATAACTATTTAATTCTGTAAAATTACATGGAAGATGGTGTACATAATAAGCAAACTCTTTAAAACACAAAGCTAATAAAATTCTCACCAGACTGAAAAACATGAACTTTATAGTGCTGTAATAAGGAGAAAAATAATCACTTGTGGGGCACTATAATTTATGATATGCAAATATGTAAGTGCAGCAACTTATTGTTATGTGTCTTAAAGCTGAGATTTAAATTGAGTTGAATGGACACCACGAAATTATTTAACAACTTAGAATGAAACTTACTGTATCTGAGCTGAAGAATTTAGACTGTTAGAATAGTTTTGTAGTCAAAAAATTGTGGTAGCTGCTCACAGTTTATTCATGTGGCATACATTTTCTGCCAACTGAAGATAAGAAAGTGAGCATCACTTTTGATGTAGTACATGCACTAACATGAGTGCAATTCCTAGCTAAGATGCTGGAAAGTGGGAAAGTTCTCTGTAAAAAATTAATTACTGGACATGGCCTGATTACCGGTTAGAGGTAGCCATCCTCAGGGTCAATCAAACATGTAAAGTACTATATAAAAGTACAGCATGTAAGAATGCAAATCTTTAGATTGTCCAACTAAATAACGAACCCCTGGTTTGCAATTGTTTTTTACATTGCTACAGAAAAATTCCACCAGTATGACATTGAAGGGTAGATGCATAATAAGTTGTAGAGACAAAAGGGAAAAAAAACTAGAACAACCCAGAACCAAACAACACAAACAAAACAAAAGAATCTTTAGACAGCTGATTAAAGTATGAAACTCCAAAAGAGGATATTATTAAAATATCTCTCTCTCTGGATACAGTATTGGAGTTAGTGGTTTTACTGGTTCTTCATCAGCTGGTAGCACTTAAGTTTCTAAAGATGTACATTTCTTAACTATCATGAGAGTATGCATAGTTTAGACCCCTAGCTAATAGAAAGTTAAATACAGATTTAAAATCTCCTTTCTGCACCTGAGTGTTCAATGAATTAAAAGAAAGGTCAGCAAAGGACTAAAGGCCAATGACTATCACACTTGTATGAAAAGATGGAGACTTAAAATCCAGCTCCAGTTGTGTAGTGCTAATGCAAATATTCAGTGAAATTTAAAATTTGTTGTGGACTAGGTCAGTGGTCTGTCTCAGATGTTTTTTCTTCTCCTTCAAATAATGATCTTTGCCAGGTTCTCAGGCAGTCTGTAGAAACTCAGGTGCTAGCTCTGACCTAAGAAATTTTAAGTTCTGTTGGGAATCCAGTCATTCTGCGTTTTTTGCACTTTCCTTGTTCATCTTTTATTTCTAGTAACTCAGAGACACAAATCTAAACTTCTTCACTAGAGGTATTTTACCATCTGGGCAAAGAATGGTGCAATTAATTTGAAATTATCTGCTTAAGCCTGAAGTCAATAGTAAATTCTTCCCCCAGAACAGGATTTTTCTGCAGGGAAAAACCGTATTTGGTTTAGGCTTAAATGATTGAGAAGACAAACTTGCCTCATTCTAGGAAGCTCTTTTGCTGTCTAACTACCTTCTCTGTTCTTCAGAGTCCATTTATGAGCATAAAAAATGCCCTTTTACCTCTCTCATGTTTCATATAAAAGGTACACATGATAAAATTCCCTACTTCCCATCACTGGTTATCCTCCTCTTGGCAAAAGTACAAAATTTCATTTTTGTCTCATGTGGTAAAGGTTTTCAGGAGATGTAAACATCCATATATCTATTCAATCCACGTGTGCTTTTGAAAGCTCTGAGTGGTGACTTACTGGATAAGATTCTATATTCAAATACTGATGTTTGAATCCTCAGACCAACTGAGCCGCTTAAGTGACTTTAAAGCTTTTGAGTGTACATCAGCTTGTACTGGTTAAAAAGGTGAATCTGAAGTAAAAACAAACAGTAAGCCATTTTTCTCTAAGATTTCTTTTCATATCTCATTTCCTACATCAGATGTTGGTTAAACTTTGAGATATCCAGATGCAAATCTATGAGAAATAGCAACAATGTAAATGGAGACTGCATCTCTATGGCTGATATTACTGCAATTAATTTAGAAATTAAGAGGGGAATAAACAGAGAAGTAGACAATCTGACAGAAAACTGGAAATGTTGATGTGCGGTGAAAGCACCTATAACAGGCATAAATCTCAAAGTTTGCCTTGATTGTCTAGAACTGAGCACCTCTGTTTGCATGAGATATCAACTCTGTCAAACAATTATATAATTGCTTTAGAGATTTCTGGAGAGCTGATTAAATTACTACTTATCCTTCTGTTGAATAAATACTGCAGCTGAGTCAGGAATTCAGTGTGAGAGGAAAATTTCATAAGAGTGGCAATTATGAGTAACTGATTATATTCCCATAGCAGAGGGTGAATGAATTAGTCCCTGGATCTCTTAAGACATCTTTGGGTAATCTTGTGATGCAGAAAATGTATTCCTCAGCTATTGATTTTGTCCTAAAAGTTCCCAAGGGCCTTGCTCCAGGATAGCTCCTGGTTTGATAACTGATAACTAAGAAGGAATTGCTCACGTAAACACATTCTTCCAAAACCAGACATTAAGACTCCATGAAACTGAGTAGTACAAGAGCTATTAAATATTTATTTTACTTGACTGAATTCTTTTCACAGAATCAAAGATTTGGAAAAAATACTTGGTTAGAAAAGTTCTTTGGATGACATGTACTCCTCAATTATCCTTTTTTTTGGTTTTATCTCTGAAATTCAGCATTTTAAGTTAGCTCCAGTAAAACTCCCCACATATTTTCATATATTTAAAACATGTTGCAATATTTCTCTCCTTCAAAACAAAACACTGACTTATACATATAAATATTTTTATTGGCAGTGATTACACATATTCTTATCTGCCCATTGGAAAATAGTTTCTGCATTAGAAAATAGATTTTAAGTTATTAAATAAATTTATGTTAATGTGGTAAGGAAGCCTTTATTGCTAGTTTATGAAACTGCATCTGGAAAAGTATTTATGAAAACTGATTTAAATACAACACTATATTGAAAATAAAAGGACTTTTTTTTTTAATATGCCAGTCACAGTGACACATTCTGGTAATTGCATCAAACCTTTAAGTACTGCCAAACTGGACTCTTCAGTATAGTTCAGCCAATGAAGTCCTGTCTTACCGATATCTTTGGAAGTTGTACCATTCACTTCAGAAGACTGAATCCTTAATTTTATTGAACTCATGAAGAAGGCATAGACTTACCTCTATCATGTTTCTTTTTTGTCTTGTTTGGGAATTTCCATCTTCCATTTAAGCGTTATGTTTTCTCCTGCTTAAGAATTTTAATTATGGATCTGATTCCTGACATAACATGATACATAAACCAAAGTAAAAAAAAAAAACAAAAAAACAAAAAACAAACAAAAAAAACCCAACAAAAACCAGATCTTAACTCATAGTTCAGGCAAATACTCTTTTAAAACAACTGAAGTATTTAATTATCCAAAGTTAATGAGCAGTTACCAACTTTCCCCTGAATTTGTTCTCACTCTCTTTGTTTTTATCAAGGTGCTGTTTTTTTAACTTGGCTGTATTTAAACAAGTTATTTTAAATGCCAGATAACACTTGATTTCAAAGTAAGGAACCAATGCTACACTAAGGCTTTTTCAATAACATCTTTTACTCTCTTGAGCTACTGTTCTATTCAGAGAAGACAGACTGTAAGACAGATTTGCTTCCTTGAAATACAGGGTCTTCTAATAAGGGACTTGATTCAGTTCTTAGTTGAAACTTTCAAGTGAATTCTTCTTTTTCTTAAAATAAATACTTGCAATTCCATATTGAGCATTCTGAAAGGGTCAAAAAATCAAAACAGCACCAAAAAATATTTAGCGTCTAATTAATTCAGATCTACTGTATATGTATTTATCACACATTTCAGGCTAAATATTTCTGTAAAAACATGGTCTAAATAATTCCTGACATATTTGTTATAACTGCTGTTTTTTTCTGTAAACTGCTGTTAAACCTTGGTCCAAGGTTCCTCTTTACCCTCCTTCCTTAGATAGAATACAGCAACATATTTCAATTCTCTCAGATTTTTAAGTTTCTTTTCACCATTTTTATGCACTATCAAAAGACACAAAAATATGACTGCATTAAGGTTCATATATAAACAGAGTACATATATTATTAAGAAAAATGTAGAAAAAGACGTGCTATGTGTGTTTCAATTCTTGCTGTTCCTGCACTATCTAGCTGTAAAATTCTAAATAATACTGTAGCATTTTAGAAACATTACAAATGTGTTATGAATGCTTTAGTATCTCACAGGATAGTTTTATATCCCAATAAAAGGAGCTTTTACATTTTGTTGTTTGTATTTTTATGCTACTTAAGTGCCCAGAAAATGAATATAGGAGGCTCTGTATTTATTGTAATGAGGTCAGTAGAGAGGCAATCTCTTTGCAAAGTTGCTGTACCTTTGCATATCATAGTTTCATAGGTGCCCTTAGTCTAACCTTCATATAGACAGCTATTCCCTGTGCAAGATAATTCATCTGGGATGTTCTTCAGTGAACTGTCAATTATGTTAAACTGTGTCAAACTATAGGTACTGCACAATTTTCCGTTCTGAATTATTGTCTACTAAATAGAGTCAGCTGCAAATATTGAACTCTTGCCATACACTCTAGGGAAAGCAATGTAGAAAATTTATTCATTCTTTTAACATCAGCCAACTGGTCTCTTGAAAAGATGTGGAGGATTATAACAGTTATACAAATGTATTGCATATAGTATAAAACTTTATGAAAGAAACAAATGTGCTGTTTTTCATTTACTATATTAACAACCCATTTAGTACACAGTTGCCATTGAGAACAAGCAATGTAAATGCTTAACAGAAATATCCCCATATTCTTATTGTACTGCAACTCAGATCACATGCTTCTATATCAGGAAAATTAGCAAAGGAAAAGTCTGATGCTCAATTCAAGTAAATTGCCATGCAACTATCAAATATAGAAATTTGGTTTACAGCAGTTGAGGATCTGCACTGAGATACTCTCTCTGCCTTAGGAATATGAATTCTTGTACATAGCTACTTAATTTAAGTGTTGCAGTATTCTATGGACAATTCTTAGGTAATTTTTTATTTTTCAAAAAATTAATCAGTTACCTAATTCTACTGGCTTTAAACATTTAATTAGCTGTAAGAGGGAAAAGTCATAAAAGTATTCAGCCAAGAAAAGAGTAAAAATTAGACTTAAAAATAATAGTGGATATTAGTCTATAAATATGCAGTATGTATTAATGGTCATTGTTTTCTTAGGTTTAGCTATTTTTAATTAATTATTGCATTTCATTCTTTGCAAAATACTGAGTAGAAATTTATTACTATCCCTATAGATAGCTTCTTACAGAATGGTTAGGCAAAGTGTGCCTTGAAATATTGTTTCCCTATTCAATGAAACAAATATTTAAATTATTTCTATTAAATACTTCACTAATGTGTAAAAAATAATTCATTAACAATATCATTAGCATTCAGAACACAATTTTTCAATGTTCCTATTAAGAGGAAAAAAATTAATATGCTTATACATGAGCTACTTGAAAGAAAACTATTGAAACCACTAAGGATAACAATATTCTTTTGTGGTACAAACAAAGGCAATTCAGCAAGTGTAACTTGTTAGCAACTAATTTAACCTGAACACTACTTAGACTACCTTCAAAGCAATATGTGGTTTATAAGTACGTTCAGCCATGCAGAACAGGAAATGTCAAAGGAAAAGGCTAACGCTTTCATAGGAAACCTTAAGAGAAAGACTATGTAATAAGAGTCATGAGGCTTGACAGCTCTAATCTGTTATAGGTAACCTTGAAACTTGCAAGGACAGGCTGGTATATTACAATGTTTTATTTGAGTAGCCATAAAATAAACTGTTCAGACTTAATGGATGTATTTGCTCAAATCAAATTTGTCAAATCAAGTCTCAAAAAGGTAACTTAAAGTACTATATTTGTTTAGTCCTAGCCAGAGCAAGGTCTGTTTTTCTTTAGTCTCAGTTTGAACCTTTTCTTCCTTGTCTTCCGCATAATGCAGATCTTAATAGACATTACAGTAAGGCCTGTTAATGAAATTTTTACTTGTGCTTTGAGGCATGACCCTTTGATACGTAGAGTTGTTTTTTGATGAAAGTCATAAATAAAATAGGGTGTAAGACCTCCCACCCTTTTCTCAATTGCACTTAGGACTTTTTTTAAAAAAATTAGTTAATCTTCCTCCCTCCCCTGATACCTCATTAAGCTGCAAGGTATTTCTCTTCATAGATACAGTTTATCAAAGCAGTTTCAAATTACTTAAGTTAATTCCACAAAAGGTTTTAGACATGACAGTGCCTAATTCTTGGGCATACTTTCACTTTTTGAAATCTACTTCCCAAGTAGTAAGCTGCCAAGGATCAAATCTCCTAACACTTCCTATGTACACTGATAACTGGATGTGGTGGAAAAACCCAACAGGTTCCATGTCTCTTCAGGACTTAATGCAGCACTCTAGGAGGTACTTAATGCTTCTGCATGGTGCCAGCACACACCCTAGCCAATTTTCCTGTCTGTTTCACAGGAATCATTAAGCTAAACAATGGGAAGCTGGAGGCAATAAATGGCCAAAGGGAAGGGAAGGACTTATTCTCTACCTCCTTTCACCAAAAGGCTTCTAATTGTTGGCAAGAGTGGAGATATTTCTGTCTGTATTCTAAGTCAGACTTCTTTCCTAGACTCCTGAAAACATAAGGCTGAGGCTTAACATATTGATTAGAACAAAAACTAGTCATGTGGAATAGCAGAAATAGGAGCATATATTTTGATTGCCATGTTTGGAGCAGAGATCCTAATCTCTATTTTTGAAACTATGACTTTTCTTGAAACTGTTCCACTGGAATATATACAGAACAGCAAAACCAGAAAATTAGTCCAGATCTTCAACTGGTTGTTATCTAAACTATCAGACTGTAAGGACCACTTATCGTTTGCCTTTTTATCTTATTTATCAAGACCACTCCAGCTTTACCTGGTTTGTGTTTTGTTCTTTAGAGAAATGTTTTCCAACTTGATTAGAAGACATTTAGCTCATAGTACCTTAGAGACTAATGCTGAATAGATCATCTGCAACATGGGTTAGATGTCCTTTCTCAATTGTTCCAGAGATGGCAGAGAGGAAGGAAAACCTAGGGGTGAAATATATTGGCCCTTTTTATGAGCTTGGATTTCTAAAAGCAAGCTAGACCTCTACATCTCTCTTTAGAAATCATAGTGTGTGATGATCCTCCCTTAAGGGGAAGGAAACACTTAAGATTTGAAAATTCTCATTAGTCAAACGGAATGATAAAATTCAGAGGGTCTGCAATCAAACAGAGGATTTTATTAATCAATTACACACTTGTCATGAAAATTGGTATGTTAGTCCCCAACCTACTGTATAGGCACACAGCAGTGGGTTTTGTATAAAGGTAAAGGGAAAAGAGAAATTAAGTCATGTGGCAGTGAGTCTTGAATAAAATGTAGGGTGGAAGGGTAAAGAGAAATTGAAGAGGTTAATTAAAAAGGGAAAGATGAATTAAGGAAAGTAAAAGAGAAACAGAGAGGAAAAGAAAGAGAAAAAGAGAGGGAGAAAAAGGGATAATGGCCCTCACACCAGCATCTATCCAGATGATGGAACACTGATCTTGGTTTCTGCATGACCCAGCTAAGGGGATGCCGATCCTGGTTTCCATGTCAATCCCAGCTGATAAGTGGTGATCCAGCTATGTCTGTCTCGTTAATGAGATGTCCAGGGTCTGGGGGCACATCCTAGGCCTAGAGGAGTACCTTTTTATGGAGAGGTTTCTCTTCCTCAAAGATGAGTTTCCTGCTTTCTGTGGTAATTACTTATCATGCAAAGTCCATTCTTTTATACCTTTCTGGAAATGTATCAGAGAACTTTGATGGGTCTTTGGTGGTCCCAATCCCATCTTACAGTCCATGTTTACTTTCTTCCAATGATTTCTGCATTTGCACTGTCCTGCATTGTGGTTCTTTCTCATGGAAAAGATCTGCCCTATCTCCACTTAGCTGCTCCTCTCCAGCCAAAACTTATTCTTTCTCATGGAGCGTTAATAACAATAGTCCTTGGTTTCTACGAACAGTTCTTGTCTGTTATTACTAATAGTCCTCAGCTGGCTTCCCAGCCATCCAGTTATCAGTGTTTGAGACAAACATATTAGCACCTTATCTTCTGGGAATTGAGAGCTTAAAAGGATCTAACTTTGGACTACTGTTTATAGGATCATTAGAGAGAGGGCTGCAGTGCACATCAGCCCCTCATAATCATTCCAAAGGACCAATTTTTATTAATTCCAGGGTGATCATGTAAACTGAATCAGATTAATTGCTTTCTAAATATGTAGAGAACTCTACTGGTTATAAAAGGAGATTGTCTCCCAGTGACTAGCTCCCAGTAAGTATTGGATGCATCTATCTAAAGCACATGAATTCTAATTTATTTTTTTTCTATACTTGATCTCATCATCTATTTACTAGACTATGAAGATGAATGCTATCTTGTCTTTGTTCTTTTTTTTTATGTGAGCTAGACATTGAAAATTTACTTTAAGCAGGTGTTACAGACTGATTCAGAATAAGAATAGTGAGTTTCTAAATCCTGCTGAGTTTTGGAAGCTGCTCAGTGGATCATTAGTGCAAGTTCCAATGTTCACACAGGTAATCAGAGAGCTAAGCCATGGACTTTCAAACAAGAAAGGAAGTTTATTTTGGGAACACTACACAGCTGCCAAAACTCACAGCTGGGTGAAAAAAACCACACACATAGGCCACAGGTCTTCTTGGCTACATATATACATATACATCAAGGGGCTCTAGACATGCTCAATGCTTCTTTCCAAGCCAATTCCCTTTCCCTCCTCCTCTTCCCTTTGCTTGTGAGCAAAGAAATGCTTCTTTATGTCTTCTCAGGTAAGAGTTATTTGTCTTACCTAGCTTAGCTGAGAAGCAGCTTCTGAGGGAAAGACAAAGAGGGGTTTTTCTCACACATTCTCTCAATGTATGGTTCTATATATTTATTTTAGCCACAACAGGTTTCTTGAGCAAAGAGAAATTTCCAAACCATTTACTTCCTTGACCATTTCTTGTGCAGGGTCTCCTCAACCTCCACACATAGCTTTGTCCAGGAGCAGAAATATGGAAGATTAGGGGGTTAAAAACCCCAATGAAACCACAAGAGAAACAGAAGCCCACATGAATTTAGGTGATTGCTGGTTTAGGCAGCAACCGAAGTGGAATTTTTAGAATTTGAGCAAGACCATGTCTTTGTCTTAGAATTAGCCCCAGACTGAAATACTACCTATGTCCCTTTCTGAATTAAGCCATTGCTTTGAAGCAAAATGTGGAAAGAAAAATGCATGGTTTAAAAGCCCACAGTAACTAGACAATTTACCTAAGTATCACTCAAAAGTGCAGATGAGATTTTACTGCCTCCTGATTCACATCAAAGAATAGCAATATCCAATTCCGAATGTCTGTAACAAGCAAATTATTTGAAGAGCCTTTTATGTTAGAAAGAGATAAAGTAGACTTGACATGCTGGCATGACTCAGTAAGCTGTATACTTGATTGCTTCTAGGTACTCATGTCATTACCAGTTCTTTCTGTTGTCCTCATGCAGACAAAAATTGCATTTGAGTGCAATGGAATATTTCAAAGATTATAAGGGGGAAGGATAAGATTTACATGAACAGAGAGCTAGAGATATGAAGTATTTTTGGCTAGAAGGGATTAGGGAAGCCACCTCGATATCACATTAGTCTGATATTCTGCAAAGAAAAAAAGAAGAATTTAAAAAAAAAATTGTGTGGTATATATTGTTTTGTAGTGTTGACTCTGTATCTGTAATTTTATAGTAGCAATAATAGTATATAGTTTTTCATTTTTATCACTGACTTCCTTGAATTATAATTTCTGAAGTCTTTACATTTAAACTTTTTTCTTGTGCAATATATGTTGATTAGAATCAAGAATATTAAAATGATTTACAGAATCACAGACTCAAATTGGTTGGAAAAGACCTCTGAGATCATTAAGTCCAACCTATGGCAGAACACCACCATGTCAGTTAGACCACAGCACTAAAAGCCAAGTCCAGCCTCCCCTTAAACACCTCCAGGTATGGTGACTCCTTACCGCCCTGAACAGCTCATTCCAATATCTAGTCACCCTTTTTGTGGAGAAATTCTTCCTAATGTCCAACCTAAACCTCCTATGGCATAGCTTAAGACTTTGTCCTTCTGTCCCGTTGCTAGTAATAATCAGTCACAAAAAAATTCTACATCCTTTTGAATTTCACATGTGACACTTCCTTCGCAGAGTTCTCTTAGAAAATAGAGAAACAGAGACTATCTTAATTATTCCTCTCTCAAGAGCATTCATTCTCTATAGACTACATTACATCAGCTTTACAGCTTTTACAGAGTAAATCTATTATCTGAAAGTGAAAAAGAGAGAGTTATAAAGGCCATGTTGTGCATCAAATTGTGCAGAAGTGCAGCTGAAAGGGAGAGTATGACATTTGCAAAAGTAACTACTTTGGTCACAGGAGGTCCACCTGGTTTAAGGTAATTACTGAAAAGTAATTCATCATGTGCTTCTGAGTATAGTGATTCATCATGTGCTTTGGACTTGAAGCACTTATCAGGCATGTCTTTCCTTTCCAATATTTTTGTGATGACACTTGGAAATACTGTATCTTAACATTTCTGCTTTTATTTATTTATTAGTTTTTAATGAATATTTAATAGAGTAGCTTGTCTGAATACAGACCTGTATATGTTCTACTTGGTTTACTATTTTATTGAATTCTCATGTACCTCTTATTTGGTTGCCTTCAGAAGTAAATATCTTTGTAGGAAATAGCTTTCAGCCCTCTCAGGTAAGTTGGTTGCTGGTTTTCTTAGCCATATACGTGTGTATTTTCAGCCTCATTTCTTAAACAATGAGTAAAAATTTGGTCAAGAACATTTGTTATGTAACTCAGATAAGACACAGTCAACTAAATGTAAATGTCTACTGTCATTTGAGATATTTTAGGAAATCTTTTTTGGATCTCCAGAAAGATACGTATCTCATGTAAGAATTTCATAATTTCTCCCAGCTCTGGGTAGATTTCTCAGACCTGTAGTCTTTTCCATCAGAAATCCTGAATGACTCTGGACACCTGCAGTGTTGAGGCTCTGAATCCATAGCAACATACAGACTCTGTGTATAATCTCTTCTAACACAAAAAATGTACTTATCCCCAACATAGTTCCAATTTTTCTGTCATTCTTATCTGAAGAGACACAATGTACTGATTTTGCTTTGCTTTTTGAACTGATGACAAAAGAAAATGTAGTGAAAACCACTAGAGGTCCTTAGGAAAGAAGAATTTAAGAAAAGCTAATAATTTTAGCTATTATTAATATTTTCAGATTTTATATTGGAATTGAAAAGGCTTGGGAAAAGGTCATAAAGCCATAAAGTAATTGAATTTGGAACACACCTGTTAAGGCCAACTGATACTAGTTCCTTCCAATTTAAATCAGGGCTGCTTTAGATCAGTATATTCGGAACACAGGAAATCTGAGTGATCAAAAATTAATTTGGTTAAGCAAGCATTCCTAGGATTCAATAGTTCATTGTACATCAGAGTTAAGTGATAGTATTAAGATTCAGTATATGGAAAGCAATTACCTGAGTCACTATAGAGTGATGAGTGTAAGATGGCTTTTTCAAGCCTTCACAGACATAGTTTACACTCTTTGGTCTCTTTGCAGCTTTCCTGACTTAGACATCAGGTAACTGCCTTTACATCTGGAAAGCTCTATGCTACTCATTTTGTCTTTCAAATAGCTGTGCAATTCCTCAATATTCAGCTAAAAAGTTGCTGTATACCAAGTGTTTCATAGTAGTAATGCAGAGAAGACTGTTTAGAAAAGTTGGCCCATTTTACTGGGAAAATGGCTTGCACTGACTTTTGTTCATTTTTATCCAAAATCTCCTTCTTAGAGGTAATAGCCAATTGAAAGACTCTCCTAAGTGACTAGAAAACTTCTGAATGATTTACCACCCAGGACTGACAACTAAACTATTCACCTTGGAGATGGAGGAGAGCACAACAAAAGAAACCAACCAACCAACCCCAACATTGTCCATGTTCTTGTTAAAAAACTAAGTATCATTTGTAAAAAAAAAAGGCACAGTGTGTGTCTTGCAGCATTCAAAAAATGTTCCATACAATTAGGAATATGTCTTCATGTTCCTGGTATAGACAACTTGACATATGCCTTGAACATGAAAGAGGGTGCAGAGACAGAAAAAAATTAGAAATTAGATAGGCAGCTGGAATAACTGAGAAGACACTATGTAGAGTGTAAAGCCTGGAATAAACATACAAACACACAAACCATAGCATTTAATGTATTATTTCAAACCATTAAAAAGAATCTCTAAAGGCAGAAATCTAATTAAAAATAATTCCACATTTGAAAAGATTGTTTCCTTTCAGACTATTATGTCCAACAGCCTGTTCCTTCTGCCAAAGGCAAATAATTTCAACCTGGAAAATTTCTAGCGTATGTTCTTGTTGTATTTATGCTCAGGACACCTGGTGAAATAGTTCAGCATGCTAAAGGTTCTGGAATGTTGAGATCCAGATTGATGGGGTTTGTTATATGGAACATTTTTTTATTCATTTAAAAGGCTGACATTGTGTTATTTGTGACTCAAACAATGAAAATGTATAATGAATCAGGGGCTTTAGCCAAATGTTTAAATTTTGTTAGATATGTATTAACAAACAGAGTATTTGTTTTAAGTGAGAAATGTGGAAAAAAGTGAAATATGTGGCAAACTTGATTTTCCACTATGTAATTATGGATGTTAAAAAAACCACCTCTACAATTTGCTAGTTTAGTTTTGTTTATGGTGTTGTTCCTGGAGCCCAAAGGACAAAGAGGTAAAATTATTCTTTTTTCTCTTTATTAATAGAGATCTGTCACCATATTATATGTAACACATAAAGATTTTTAATTGCTTTGGAGAGATACTTTGCCAAAGCTCCTCAGTGGGATTTTTGTAGAAAGTAAAATATAGCCATCAGAGAATAGATATTTCTCTTTTATTTGTAGTTCAATCTCTGAATGTTTGGTCATGCACATTGACTTGAAATTAGTATCAACTAAAAAAAAAAGGAAATACCTTTAAATTTTGAAATATAAAGTAGGAACGAAGAGAGCAGAAAGGGAAGGTGAATATTATTATAAAAATATAATTTCAAACTAATTTAACTGTGTCAGTCTAGCAAAAAAACAACCATCTCTGAATCATTTGGATTAAGAAAGAGAAAAGGGGGAAATTAAGGAGAAACATCTTGTAAGGATGTTAAATGATTGATTTGTGTGAACTTCCAGCATGGGGAAGTAGAGAATATATGTGATTTGGGACTGCTCTCTTCAAGTAATGAAGATGAGTTGTTGACAGATAATGAGAAGTCAGATGGAGCTCAAAGTGATATAGTAAGGAGCAAACATTCAAAGAAGCAGATGGTTCTCACCTGAGAGTTCTTTGGGAGGACTTGAAATGAAATGGCTTAGTTACCAACGAAGAAGTGCAATCAGTCACACAGTCATGACAGCAGAGAAAGAAACAGTAGGTCGGAAACTATGTAGCCATTTTATTACTAAGGTATTTGGGATGATTCAGGGAATTAAAAACCAATTGGTCCCAAATAAATATTTATGAAGCAATAAAAAAGTATGCAGGTAAAAGAGCAGAATGAGAATAGAGAATAAACAAAACACAAACTACATTTCTGGTCTACTTGAAGTCTTTCAACAGACCTACATAATCCTGTATTAGGAGACAACCAGCAAAAATATTGTATTCAGACCTTCAAGAAGTCCTTAGGAAGTGCTTTCACTGAAGACTTATATGGTGAGAGGTAATATTGCTGGTTGATGTAAAAAAAAATATTGAGATATGACAAGGACTGAGAGGATGTGGTAGTTTAGGCCTTAATTTTAGTAGGCCTCAGTGTAGCAGGCCCTGAAAATGCTACGTAGATTAGAGGGGACAAGCATCACCTGACTTAAGCAACCAAAGAGATATTTCATATCATTTGATGTCAAATC
>JAOXXN010000001.1:57072151-57093535 GCA_026770055.1 Myrmophylax atrothorax
TGAAAAATGTATAACCAATAGAGATGTGGGAAGTTTCTCCTGGATGGCCCTCTTTACATGTAATGAAGATTTAGCGATCAGAAAGATCATCTGATCACAAATTTCAAAGTTTTCAAACATTGAAAGAAAAAAAGTTACCTCACAGAAGCAGAAACCTTATTTGCCACAAACACTTGTCTGTGTGATGAAAATGGAAACTTGTCCTGAGATAGAATATAAATTTTTGTATGATCCTGTACTCCAAGAAGAAAACTAGCTAGTATCTGTATTCCACCTTCCCAGTTCATAAACATGGATATTTGCATGTTCATGACTGCACAGGCACAACGTGTATCTCTCTAAAAGAAGACAGTGACAAATTTGGAGAAATACTTACAGGATATCTGCACTAGAGCACTTATGAGTTGGACGGATTCTCTCCTGACTGTCTAGAAACTTATTAAATATGAGTGCTGTCCCTCAGTAAAGCTTAGGTTTTGCTATTGCAGTTTTATCAGTAGTTTAATGATCCTTTTTTTGCTCCTACAATCTCCTCCTGAGTTTACAGAAATTACAATATGAAATAGTTTTTTCTTCTTATCTTTTCTGTTGTCACAGCTAATAAAAACTTGTGATAACTGAGATGTATAAAATATGAAATTCTGGGTTGTTTTTGTTTTTTCATCTTAGTGAAAAGTTTATTTTGTTTAATAATAGAGATACTATAGTGAGACTGACTTCTCAAAAGAATTCTCATAAAATATGCACCTTATTGTAAGGGGAAGGATTAATAGCAGGTGCTTGGTGAAATTTGTTGCAGAAAACACTAGGATGCCTATGCCACCAAAAGAAACAGAAGTTTCATTTCTGGCCTTGCAGAGGCAGAACCAAACCTGGTATTTTTTGCAGCAACATTCCATTGCTATTTGCTATATAACAAGTGCATAACTGCACCATGCACAAAATGATGTCACAAATAGGACACCTGATTTGTAGGGTACTTGCTTTATAGGACCCCCCCGAGCAGACCCTCAACAACCACTGAATTAAGACCCAAACATAAGCAATGGCAAAACCACACCTACCGTCACCTCACATGCGCATGAGGGACGGTACAAATGTGACTTAGGAAGTGAAGTGGATGGGATCCCACCACCAAGATGCAGTAAAAGGCACTGAAGGACCAATTGGGATGCTGTTGGATCCACAGTGTTGACGATCTTATACTTACACTATATCTGCTTCTCTCTGCTCCTTTCTTCTCCTAAAAATTAAAGCTGTCATGTTAAACAGGCATTTGGTCTTTGCACCTTAATTTAGGCAGAGGACTTTAACATTGAATTGTAACATTTTTATTATATTTTTGACATCTTCCCTCACTCCTTAATATAGAGCAGTTATGGGACTTGATCATTTAGGCTGATTGTTGCCTGATCTTTGGTTTCTAACAATTGTGCTGCAACTTTTGAAATTGTTTCTGTCTTGAAATTGAGAGCATTTGTAATACTTTTGCTGTGCCAGCCTCATATGTGCGTGCCTATGAAGGGTAATGAATGTTTCACCCTTGTCTCCTACTCCAACTTTCCTTTATGGCTGGTCATCTTATCTAGCTCTTACATTATTAGCTTTTGAATTGATGAGATTCTTTTATAAAGTTGACTTTATTTTTTCAAATTGAATTTCATAAAATAATGGAATTAAAGTGTTCATTTTATTTTTTTAACTTGTATTTTAGATATTTTTCAAAAATCCTGGTTAAGTACAATATAAAAAATAAAGCAGTCTATTTGGATTTCCTGTGTGTTTATTGATTACCTCCTCATTTTTAGATACTTTCAAAAAAGTTTTTAGCCTTTCTGGAATTCAAATTTTGCTTTCATCTCGTTAATGGTATCATTTATTTTTGTCCCTTTCATCTAAAAATTAGAACAATGTGTTGTCTTCATCGCATGTTACATGATGAAGACAAGTAATTATTGCACACATAGTGATATATATGTAATTACATAGCTGCCTGTGTTTTAATGACATTTATAGCTTAAATAGCAATTTGTACCGAATTAGTATCTAGAAAATTCCATGTAGAATAGGGACTCATTGTAATGGATGTCCTTCTGCCCTTGAGTGTGGGATGGTACTAATATATGGGAAAATATTTTGATATGTCCAAGAATATCAATGCCAGAGCATGAATGTGGGTGTACTTGATTTACTTAATTTATTTCCTTATATTTAAATATTTACTAACTTGCCATTCCAGAACTGGCACGGAGGAATTCTGTGGAAAAAAACCTGGCTAGTTCAATTTATACCAAATTTATCTTCTTAGTTACTTCCAGAAGCAACCATCAAAGTATAGGCAGGATAAGAAAAAATAAATGTTACTTCAGTTATTATTGGTAGCCTTCTCCCAGCACAGTGAGTTTATGTCCAGGAATATGCATGTTTAACAGATTACTTCAGACTCAAAGTCATTAATCACTTCCCAGGAAACCAATATGCTACATAGAATTTAACAGCTTAATACCATAACTGATTTACATTCAATTTCTTTAACATAAGATGACAGAATCATCAACATGCTGTTCAAGTTACTGTCATCTCTATTGATTACTTGATCAGACTCTTAAGATGATGCTTAATTTCTTGAGGCAACATGCATTTGAATGAGCAGAAAGGTGTTCTTTCAATTCAGTCAGAACTAAGCAATGCCTGAATTTGAGGATTTGATCCTAAAATTGGCCACAAAGAATCCTACATTTTCTGGCCATCATTTGTTTCTGCTTATGATACTATCTAACATACATTTTGGTGTGGGAGAATGCTAAAATGGACCTCTGAGGAGGACGACACTGGGAAACAGCCCCGACCTGAACAGCTACAAATACAAGATACTCTTGTTGCTGAAATTTAAAAGTTATGCATTTTACTGTACAGCTTTTGGTTCAGAAAGTTTTCTGTATCTCCCTGCATGGTTGCTACCCCTCCTGTGTTTTCCCCCTGAGGCATTGCCCCCGATGAGTCATTGCGCCGCTTAGGCGTGGGGGCTATGCTGCCCAGGAGGCATCCTTGCCCCGCGCTGCCAACACAGCCGCCACTGCAGCAGCTGCTGCCGCCATATGGCAGCAGTCAGGGTCTGCCGGAGCCATCCCCGATGGGTCTGGGCCGGGGTGGCCCCGTTTTGGGATCACCTCTACCTCCAACTGCCAATGCAGCTGCTGGTGCCATGTCGGCCCCTCGTATGCATTTCCACCTCTGCCCCAATCCCTGGGTTTCTGTTGGTTAGTTCTCCTGTCATTTGACGAGTTGTTCTCCATTGGCTATCCACTTACCAGTTACCCACTCTGTCCCTACACTCACCCAATCACATGCAAGTTTCAGAACCTTCCCCTCAGAATCCTGTAAGTATCTGTGAGTTCCTCAATAAATATTTGCTTTTGTGCCTTTGTTCCACTGCGTTTGAAGTGGATCATTTTGGCAGATAAGTAGGATGAGAAACAGCAGATTCTTGAATTTCTAATTTTATTAATTTTTGTCAGTTTTTTGTCACAGCTGGTTACAATTTTCTTTTTCATTACCAGCACTTTAAAAAAAAGACCCAAAACATTCTCCCATAGCTACTGAAACTTCATCAAAGAAAACTTTGGTGAAATTCTCTGAAAAGTCATGTCAACTTGGACTATTTGGAAAAATCTCCACTGTTTTTAGAAACAATTGAGCCCAAGCTGGCAGAGAGTAATAACTTCTAGTAATTTTTTAAATTTATTTTTAACTGTAATGCTGTAATTACAGTGTTTAGAATAAATCCATTAGTTTTGACTTGTCTAAAAGACAGAGCCTGAAGATTTACATTTTAATCTCATAGCTAAAGGAAATTGCAGTATATAAACAAATAATCGTTTTTTCCATTGAGGGAAATAATAGTACTGGGACAAAAGGTTTGGGATAGCTGTGAGCTCTTAGTGTGCCAAGTAGGGGTTAAAAAGCCACCACAAATAAAACCTACATTTTTTAAAAGTCTGGAGGAATTTACTTTGGGAAGATGTTTGTCAAAATATCTGGACCAGGACAGAGAACAACAGCGAATCAGTGTTTTGGTCTGTTTGAAAGGGACACTATACAGATAAGGAAGAGAGAGAAGAATAAGACAGGGCAAGAGAAAGGAAGAGGGGGGAGAGAAGCGATTGAGAGGGAGAAAGGAGAGCAAGGAAGGAAAGGGGAGAGATGAAGGAAGTGAGATAAAGAAAGAAAGGAAGAGATTAAGAAAAAAGCATGAAAATTCTTCAAGAAATTAATGACTACTGGTATTCAGTCAGCTCAAATCCACTGCCAAACCAGGACAGAGGACAGTTCCCAATACTTTTGAATGGACTGATCACCCTGCAGTTTTTAATTCTGTTCTTCCAATTCTGTTTTTGATAGTATCATAGAATCATACAATCGGGGAATCACAGAACAATAAAAACATAGAGTAATTTGAGTTGGGATAAATGTTAAAGGTCATCTAGTCCAACCCCCTTCCAGTGACCAGGGACATCTTCAACTAGATCAGCTTGCTCAAAGTCCTGTCCTACTTAACTTTGAATGGTTCCAGGGATGGGGCATCTACCACCCATATGTGCAACCTGTTCCAGTGTTTCATCAGCCTGATGGTGAAAACTTTGTTATATCTAGTCTGACTCTACCCTCCTTTAGTTTCAAATCATTACCCCTTGTCCTATAGCAACAGCCCCTACTAAAAAGTGTGCCCCCAGCTTTCTTATAAGCCCCTGTAAGAACTGAAAGTCTAGAATAAGGTCTCCCTGGAGTCTTCCCTTTTCAGGCTAAACAACCCCAGTCTCCTCAGCCTGTCTTCATAGGAAAGGTATTCCAGCCCACTGACCATCTTTGTGGCCCTTCTTTAGACCCACTCCAACCCAAACAAGCCTTTCCTGTGCTGAGGACCCCAGAGCTGAATTCAGTGTTCCAGATGGGGTCTCATCAGAACAGAGAAGATGGGTAAAATCACTTCCCTTGACCTGCTGGCCTTCTTTTGATTTGTTGGTTTTCTGGGCTGCAAGCACACATTACTGACTCATGTTCAGCTTTCCATCCAGTAGTACTCAAAACTCCTCTGCAGAGCTGCTCTCAATCCCTTCATCCCTCATTGTCTATTGATGCTGGGGGTTGCTGTGACTCAGGTGCAGGACTGTACATTTGACATTGTTGAATTCCATGAGGTTTCCAGTGTGGACATCAAGATATTGAGCCCTTGACCATTACTGTCTGGATGTGACTATCCAGCCAATTCCTTATTCATCAAATAGGCTATCCATCAAATCCTTACCTTCCCAAGAAAATGATGCTGTGGGGAACCTTATGGATGTCCAGATGGCTGACACTTGTAGACCTTCCTTTTCTCATCGATGCAGTCATCCATCAGAGGAGGCCATTGGGTTGGTCAGGTAGGACTTGCCCTTGGTGAACCCATGCTGGTTATGCTGAATCACCTCTCTGTCCTTGATGTGACTTAGCATAGCTCCTAGAACAATGTGTTCCATGATCTCCCCAGGCACAGAGGTGAGGCTGACAGGTTGCTAGTTCCCAGAGTCCTGTTTTCTAATATTTTTAAAAATCTGTACAATGTTTCCCTTTTTCCAGTCACCTGGGACTTCACCTGACCACCATGACTTTTCAAATGTCGCAGACATGGCTTGGCAACTAGATTAGTCAAATCCCTCAGGACTCTGGGGTGCATGATCAGGTCCCATAGACTTTTTAACATTCAGGATTATGAACACTACATTCTCTTACAGTGGGAGTGAAGTTGTTCCCACAGTCCCTACCCTGAAGTTCATTCACTGGAGAGATGTAGGAAGAGACGTTGACATTGGAAACTGTGGCAAAACAGTGGTTGAGTACCTCAGTCTTCTCCTCATTCATTGTTACCAGTTTGTTAATCATGTTCATTGTGAGGGTAAACACTTCATTTGACTTTCTTTTTTGGACTGACATACCTATAGAAACCCTTCTCATTATTTTTTGTGTGTCTTGACAAGTTCATCTCCAGCAGTGCCTTGGCCTTCTTCACTCTATCCCTGTACAAACAGGTAGCATCTCTTATACCCTCTCGAGGATACCTGTCCCTGCCTCCATTGCTCATGAATTTCCTTCTTGACCTTGAATTTCACAGTTCATCTGTGACAGTATCTTTCCTTCCATTCCTGATTTCTTGCACTTGGGGATGGAGCACTCTTCTCTATGGAAATAATTCTTAAAGGTCTGACAGCTCTGTTCTGCTCCCTTGTCCCTGAGGACATTTTCCCAGGGATTCCTATTGACTACCTCCTTGAGGAGCTGGAATTTTGCTTTGTTAAAGTTCAGGATTCTGAATTACTCTTCTCTTGACCTATATTCTCAGGACTGCAAACTCTACCAGTCTATGTTCACTGCATCCCAACAGGCCTCCAATCTTGGTGTCACTGATAAGCTCCCTTGCAAAGGTGACCACCAGGTCCAGTAACACATTCCCTCTTGCTGGGTTGTTATTCTTGACACTTTCTTTCACTGTAACGTTGTTCCATAAGCTACCTTACATGACCAGCCCCCAGAAATAGCACAGTATCTTCAGAATATTTTACAGTCTTCTCACTTTTTCACTCACTAACACCTCATTAAACTTTAGAAAAAAAATTATTTTCCATTAACCTTTATCAACTTGTTTAGATTTCTGTAATTCTTCTGCTAATGCAATGCTACTGAAAGGATTTAACTTGAGTCCCTCAGGACACATATGTCTTTCTTTTGGTCACACAATTAGACTCCTTCGCATGTGGTTCTGCTGATCAGTGGGATCTTCTGTCATTCAGTGCACACAATAGTTGCAGGTGGAAAGCTTGCACAGAGCTTCTATCAATAATTAATGCCAACTGTGTGAGACATAATTACAATAATTACAGGTTTACTAATTTGCATAGGACATTATTTTATCCTTGATTTGTAGAAGAGACATTCTGAAATCTGGTGGTTAAATTGCTTTTCTGACAGTGATTTCCTAGTAAAAGATATCTAGACATTGGTTAAACATGGAAATGGAAATGTTTCCATTCTGAAGTATATGTGACAATTCCTATATAGTATCATTCTTAGGTCCAGAGACTACTTAATTACCATTCTGGTACAAGAGTTTGAGAGAATTTTATTGTTTCCAGTGCTGGCTAGATCTTCCACCTTGAAGATGCAGATATTCATTTTTCCTTTGATCCAGAGGGTCCTTCTTAGTTTCAGATGGAATGTTTGAATTGTTCATTTGTTGAATTCAAGAATTCACTGTTCTACAGGGAGCATCAGTTACAGAGATCACAAACTCTCTACACATCAAGAGAAATAATGCTTCTCAACATACACAGCAAACTGCTTGATACTGTCAAAATTTGGCCACTCAGGGTTTGAGAGGACAGAACTCCATTTTTATTACAGCCATATATAGAAACCAACCCCTTTTCAGATCTAATTACAGTCACTATTTTTAAAAATTTCTATTTTATATGTTCACTCTTAAAAAAAAAGTCTCAATGGAAGAGAATATATATGTCAGCACAGAATTAAAAAAGGTGGGGGTCTCAATCATTATTGCAAAATTATAAAAAATAACAATTGAATTAATGGAGTCACATGCAAAGCTCATTTCCAAAATAACAGAACTTTTTTTTTGTTTTTAAGTCCTTCATGAGTCCTTTAGCAGCTTCAGGTAATGCCCAATATATCACTCAAATATTTTTAGTCTTCAGTGGAGTTTTATTAAAATGGGTTTGTCCCTTGTCTAGAGCAGCTGCTGCTACATGGATAGTTTTGCAGTTCACAGTCTACCTAAACAATGTCTTAATCCAAACTAAATCCCATTAAACAAATGTGACATGAACAAATGAAACAGAATACATGTTTCATTCAATGAGTAATTACAAACTATTTGAGCAGATTTCTACTGTAAAATTCATTAAAAGGCCAGAAATGTAAAGACCACTGGGAAGCACTCAGAATTTAATACACAGAGAGAAGGAGGCTGCTTTCCAAAGAAATACTTCAGGGATGATGTAGCAGCAGCTGGTTTCCTTTCGTTTGTCTGAATTTGTTTAAAGAATTCACCACATGTCATATGCATGTTCATGCATATGCATATTTTGACCTTCACTATTCTTATTTGGTTTCATTCAGTGCTGTACAGAAGTGCCCCATCCTGTCTACTCTGTCTTCTGTAATCCTGCACACTTTCCACTAAATATGCCCTTACTGGAACCGCCTAAGTATACTCTGCTGCTTTTTATAGGGATGAAATGCCATGATGAACCTTAGATATCTCCCTTGTTTGGTTGTTTTTTGGTTTTTAGTTTGGTTTTTTTTTTTCAAAAGTGCCTTGGAACTTTGCCTCTTTTCTTAGAGAAATACTGTTAAAAAAGGACAAGGAATGTGCACAGTATCTTATTGACACAAAAATCAAATAAAATGATATTCATTATACAACTTAGATCATAGGCATAGTCAGGCTAGACAGCCTTTTGATTAGCATATTATGTGGAAAAACAATAATCAATAGGAATATGAAAGAACATTACCTGTAGAGTGTATTTTATTCTGTTAAAGATATTCCTGCAGGAAGAGAAACAAATAGTTCTAAACAGACTGAACAGAGAAAGAGACAGTTCTGTACTGATCTTCGAAAGCTGTCTGTGTCAGTGGGATATGGAGCACTCTATACCAGCAGCAAGATGGAGTTTTCTAGAAAACACTGCATTTCTGCTCCATTAGATAATATGGAAACATGGGATGGAATTGAGTTCAGCTGTCTTTACTGTTCCTCATTATTTTCCCATCTGAGAGTTTTTCCGCGGAAAAGACCTTTGGACATCCTGTACTCTAAACAATGTAAATTACTCTGAAATGTGTAAAGAAGGACTCTAAAGCATTTTTATGTCTCATCTGAAGAGTTTGAAATTCCTGTTTCAAAATTATTTAATGTGGAGGAAACTAGGGGAGGAAACCAAGAAGCAAAATACAATTTTTCAGAGGAAAATGTAAATCTAAAATATAAGTAACAGTTCTTCTGGACATCAGCAGCATAGTTTTCATTTGAGATTCCGAGTCCATCTGAGAGAGCAACTACTATCTATAGCTAAATGATTTGAGACACTTAGAAGCCAAATACGAAAATAGTTGTTCATTACTTACTGAATTTCAATTTTTTCTGGGCATAGAACAATGTGCCATTAGTCCCAGAAGCAAGGGAAACATAATCCTGACTAAGAAAACTTACTGATTTACTCTCCACAGTTATTATACTTGTTGATGATATAGCATTTCTGAACACATAATTAAAGTTTGAAATCCAATGCTGTCACAGGAGACTGTTGTCTAAAATCCTTTCAGCAATAACAGTGCCTATACTCCTAATAATTTGTTAAAAGTGAATAAATGTATCTCATGAGATAAATCCCAGTAAGTTTTAGTTGCCTGTTATTGGCTACTGTTCCCAGTGAAATAAATAAAACTGTATGCAGGAGCTAAATGTTCAGTAATTGTTAGAATTTTTTTAATACATTTGGGATTCTATATGTTGACTTATACTGATACTAGTTTTAATTTGATTGTTAATGGATATAATAAATGTAACTGATTTTTCTACTCTTCTAACTCCAAAGTAATGTTCTTTACAGAATTTTCAAAACAGAAAATCCATGTAAAGAAAAATAAAAACAAATTATTTCTTTATTTTTTAATGTTACCCTTCCTTGTCTTGACTAATAAAGTGAAAATCTACCAGACTTAATCATTAAGAAGCAGGACACAGTGTCATATAATCAATATGAGCTGATTAAATCTTCATCAGTTCTAAAAGACTTTGGGAAATAGAAGTTTTGTTTCACTTGGTTTATCTGAGTCAGAATATATACACTGCACACTGTCTGACTCACACTTTGTAGTGCATACAGAACTGTACAAAAGCGGGTGTACATCCCCATCTGATCATCCCCTTGATATAAACACAAAGCATCTGCTACTCAAATTTGATCACAAAAGAAAATTTTGTTTAAATGTTGTATCAAGCAACGAGCATTATGCAGGCATATTTTAGAATTTTATTTTCTTCAGAGCTGATCTATGCATTTCTGGCAATCTGTAGTTCTTTGTGTCTTCAGAAATAGGGCATCAGCTTTTAAGTTTTACTCAAGCTTGACAAAATAGAAAGAAGAAAAAAATGCACTTTTTTACTTGAATGTTCACAGCACTGTTTTGAATGTTCTAAAAAGAAATATTTTAATAAAAATGGATGAAAAGACACCTAAATTCATCTGCAAATAGGAACTAAAATTGTGACTACTCATAGACAAATTTTATCATTAGCCAGATTTTTCCCAGAAAGGTCCACAAGACAGTTTTGTAAATACAACACCACAGGGACAGAGGGCTCAGAGGCCTCTTAATAGGAAAACTTACTTTTATTTTCATTATTACTCAAATAAAAAATATATAGAACACAATTATATATATGTGCATACCTTATAGATGCTGCATACAAAACTCCCGACATAACCTAATGAAAATATTTCTGTCTTGAAAGAGTGCCCAGCTCGTGTATATGAGTTACATCTTTCTTTATATTTTAGTCTCATCTGAAACTCCTAAGTTTAATAAAATTGACTCAAAACTTAAACATTTTTTTAAAGTACATGAGATGGATTCTGCAGCACAACTGCAGTAGTTTCAACAATTCAACAAGTCTAGATCTGAATTAACTAGATTATTTGCAAAAAGTTACTTATATTTTTTTTCTTAAGGCAAGAGGCAAGTATGTTTAGTATTTTAATTATGTGCTTGAGGTTTGAAAGATTTATTTTCTTGCTTTGTCCATTTAATTTATCAGCTGAATATAATACACTTAGGCTTATACATATCTTTCTACAAAAATCGTTATTCCATCTTTGTTTGGTTCTCACAAATTGGACTATTTTCATCTGTAGTATGAAGGACAAAATCACAAAGTATTCATACATGAATTACACAAATATATCTTCTTTTGATCAATTGTGCTTTTGTAAAAGGGTTTTTTATAACAGTTCATTTTTTCCTATATATATTCTAATTCTTGTGAGGTGAACTTTTCTTTTACCAATTGCCAAAGTCTTCTGTTGCTTTTTTTATTCACACTTTTTGTCTTATATTGCTTTACACTAATATTTGGTGTGCTACATTTTGTTTTGCCCGTCATTACATTTCCTATAGTGTCTGCATAATTTGTGTCTTCATGGTTGTTTCGAGACTGTGACCTCTAACAGGTTTTCTCATCCTTTCACAATTTTATTTATTTTCCTTTTCTTTCCTTTTTTTTTTAATTAGTAATTTTTTCATTTTGTTCTGCTTTTTGCACTAGCAATTTTGTAACAGGGAAAACTTATTATGTCAACTCACATAAGTCAAATTAATTGATATGATTAAAGCAGGGAAAAGTAAGCTCTGCCCTAAAGAAATTATATTTTTGGTTGGGAAAATTAAGAAAAGACAAGAGAAAAATCAGAGGACACAGAACCAAAGAGCATGGAACTAGAGGGGGTTTTACAAGTCTCTTTTTACAAGTCTTGTTTTACAAGTCTCTTAATATATTATTTAATAAATAGATCTTAATATATTATTTAAATATATTAAGATCTATTTTCAGTTTTTTACTCCTGAAACTCATTTCTATAACATGTCCAATAAAATGGACAGCAATATTGACACAGAAAACAATTCTTCTTTCTTGAGTTTCAATTGTAAATTTTTATCACATTGCATGGAAGATCAGGAGTATTAATAGTCATAAACTATTACAATTAACAACAAATACATTACTATCATCTATGACAGATACCATCTTATTCCAGCTCATTTTAAGATTTGCACAGAACAAGTTCTTTCTTCTTTTCTTTTCTCTCTCTCTCTCTTTCTCTCTCTCTTTCTCTCTCTCTCTTTCTCTCTCTCTTTCTCTCTTTCTTGCTTCCAAACATCCAAACTTCCTATTCCTTTCTTCCTTTTCCTATCTTTCTCTTTCCTCCCTTCTTCTCCTTCCTACCTTCCTTCATTAAAAAAAATAAAAAAGCAAAACTGAAACAAAGTCCACACAAACTCAAAAAAAAAAAAAACAACGAAAAAAACATAAATGTACTCCAACATTTGGGAAAATGATAAGCACTGCTGTGAATTAATAGATATGCACAAATGGGTTTTCAAGCCTGTATATGTTTTGAAAAGTATCTTTAAAGCATAAAACATTTATTAGATTATACTGATGGACTCAATAAGTGAAGGACTCCACTCAGCCTCATTTACAAATGAGACATGTAGTTCTGTTATGGGTTTAGCTAGGTAAGCCTAAACTTAGGCTTTAGATTTCAGACTAGGCCTGAGACTATCAGCTGACTTGAGCTGGGCTGGGCCAGCTGACAGCTGACTACTGGCCAATAGTATTCCATACCATATTCCAACATCATCTCAAAATATAAAAGCGGGTGTGGGAGTGGCTTAGTCAGTTTCTTCAAGCTCTTGTCCCAAGAGGATGCACCATGCTATCCCAGGAGGGACAGGAGGACCAGGCCCAGCACCAGCTTACCACCATGTTATCTTAAGGAAGTAAAATGTTTGTTCTTAGTCCTTCTCTCTGCTTGAGTCTGTCCCTCTGGGGATTGAGTTCTCTGGAGTGATTTCTAGCTAAAATAGTGGGATTTGTGTTCGATGGGGAGTGGGGAGTTGTTTCTTTTTATTTCTAACTTGTGTAAGTGTGTGTTATATTGTAGTTTTCTTTTAATTTTCTCTTTTCTGTTTAAATATATATATTAGTTTAAAATTAAATCTTAGAGCCTCCAGGGTTTTTTTTCTTTTCCTCCCTTTTTTCGGCAGGGGGAGGGAGGCTGACACTCTGTATTGGGCAGTTGGTATTTTGCCAGCTCAACCCAAGACACCCAGAAAAGCTTAGTCAGGGTGAATCCTTTTGTAATAATAATGAAGATACTACTTTTGAAAACATATCCATAAGAGGAAATATAATGGATGTGCTTTGCTAACATTATATTTTATTTTAAATGTTATGGTTTTACACAGTTATCAGAAATTCTTCCCAGGAAGTGTGATCTGTTTCCAAAACCTGTTGTGAATTTGAAGCTGAAAAATGATGCTATGTGATATGCTTAGAATATGTTTATTTAAAGAGAGATAAAAATGTCATCATTTTGTGCATAGCATACTAAGTTTACTACACTTTCTGCAATTTATGGTCTCAAACTATTCTTCTCAGAATAGGAGAGCCTTCACAGATGAGTTTTGTACCTGCTAATTTGATGCATGTCTAGAAATAATTTGCTGTGATGTTTGACCAAGGACTTATTTAGAAAAGCAATTAACTAAAGAAATGGAATTGTTCCCAAATATCAAGATTTTTTAAACTAACTAGCAACTAACTAACTAACTAACTAACTAATGAAATCTTTGAGAAATATTCAGGCTTTCTTAGTAGGTGTAAAGCAAGTTAATAATTTAGTAGGTGTCATTACTGTAAAAATGTGTGTGTTTCTGTTTTTATGCTTTTCATTTTAAGTAAGAGACCATTCTATATTTATTCTACTCACTCTTCTAATCAAGTTATATTTCATAAGGATGCTGAAAAAATATAGAATTAATGTGATATATTCATAACAAAGATAATTTCCTTAGAATGGACTCTGGTCTGCAATTTTGCATGACATTGAAATTGAAGTCAGTATAGGAAATCTGTTTCACTGCCATGAAAAACAATGACAACTAAAATATTGACTCCTTCAAACCTTGGACATAGTTGACATTAATTTCTTTCTCCCTCCTTTGAGCTTAGAATGATATGTACATATAAAAATAGAGGGCTTTGTGGTTTTTTTCATCCAAGTAAGTTATTAATTTATATTTCTGCATTTTGTAAAATTCTACTACAAAAGTGTTTTTTTCTCTACATTCAAAAGTAAAAAAGACCCTAAAGCAACTCACAAAACCCAGACGACCTCCAAAACTATCTCAGTTACTTTCAGTATTCAACCTCTATGTTCAAGGGTTTATATAAAATGCAAATACAATAATTTCCCTATTTACTTGGCATGGGACAGCATTTTTTTTTCTATATCAACTCATCAATTTTAAGGTGGATAGATTTGGATAAAATAGATTAAGATAGATTCTTCTTCAGGAAAAAGATCAATGTACAATATGAAGCTCTGTTGAGAATGTAAAGAACTGTATTTGAAAGCATACAGACAATGGAAGAAAGAATCACCATTTTTAGACGTGTAATGTATTTATAATTTAAAATACAGCCACATTATTCTTAAGAAAATTTATTATTTTTAGGAAAGGCAACTATTTTATTGATTTCATAGAATTCACTATTAAATTACATCTTGAAAACATATGCATTACCTATGTGTCCCCATTTCTGCTGACTGTGAGTAGTCATTTAGCTGCACATTCCATAACTTATTCATGGAAACTACATATAAAAGCACATTCCTGACAAAATCCTGAGTCATTAGTTCTGCATATTGAAAAACCTTCTGTTGAGAAGTCCGGAGAAGAAGGCCTTCTGCAACAAGGTGGCCATGGGTGGTACTTGTCTGTCCTGAGTGAGGACTTGAGCACATTAGGTGTCTGAGGTGATCACCTACATGAGAGTAGTTACATAGTCCCGAGATACAATGTCTAGTCATCTTAAAGAGGGATTTCAGACAAGATGGCTTTCCTTCTTGAGATATGCCTCAACACTGACAGTGATACCACCAGTTCTGAGAGCAAGCAGGGAGAGCAGGGAAGAAGTTCAGAATCAGAGGTTTGGCTTTTGAACAGCAGCAAAGAGCCTTTGTGCGTGTGCTGGTGTGTGTATGTCTGTGAGTCTGTGTGATGTATGTGATCTGTTTCTTCTCTGAATTGGTATCACTTCTCTCAAAAGGAAGCTATGGGACCAAGTTTAAGTTTCTGGTGTTGAAACTACTGTCCAGAAAGTTGAAGTGAGAACACAGCTATCAAGTGCTTTGCAGCAGCTACTGTGCACTGGATGGAAATAAATTTCAGTAACTCATGGCTCCAAAATGTCACCAGTGTCCAGAAAGAAAGCAGGATCTGCTGCTGGCAGTGATGTTTTCCATGGTTCCAGAAGCATTTGAGTTCTGTAATTTTCTGATTCCTCACTCAGGAATTACAGTTAACTGAGATGCTGATGCTGTTTATACTGACTCTGTGAAAAGGGCACAGAAGAAAAAATGGTTTTTAGAGGTACGAGATCATCAGTTTGAAATCCAGTCTTGTAATTCCTTTAAGTACTGACTGCTCTCAGTTCCTACAGATGATGGGAAGAGGTGCACTATAACTTTTAGTATTCCTAAGACACTTAGTCCCATGATGACAATTTTCAATTTAATGATCTATCTATGACAATCTACATTTTTTTCCATTGATAATCTCCAGAATTGTACACTTACAGTAAAGTAGATGTAACAGCTGAAATAATCTTCTTGGTAAATGAAAAATCCATTTTAAACTAAGAACAATCTCCCCTTTACAACCTTATGGGCTGGCTAGCATAGCTGGTTAGTCTCAGTGATCTATGTTACAAAGGTACATGACAAGGTAAAAAAAACCAAAACACATTGCCAGGTCAAATACCTTAACACTATACTTCCTCACACAGCTCATAAACTGGAGGATAGAAACAAAAGCTGGAGAAGGCTAAATATAAACATGTTAAAACATGAATAATTTATGATACCAAAGCAAGAACATAATTAAGGTGACATTACCTTTCTTCCAGCCAGGAGGCATCGTTGTGAAAAAGGTAAACAGAAAGTCAGGTGAATTTATACATGGACAAAACTAACATGATCACTCATAAATATTTGCAAAAGGGTTCCCAAGGTTGCTTATTGTATTGTCATTCTGATAGTCATATGAGGAAATTGCTAACCATATTGCAATAAAAAGATTTCATGTGGTTTACAGATCAGAGATTTACTTGTCAGTAGATATGCAGATCATTTCACATTTTGCTTTGATTATTTCTACAAAGTGGGTTTTTTATGTTGTATGTTTATTGAGGTTTCTCTTGTTAAAATTATTACATTTGAAATTGTTATTAAATCTAAATTTATTGTAATGAAGCACCTACATTGCACTGAATTTTGAAAAATAGTTTAGTAAGGGGAAATAAGTGGGCTTTTATAATACCCATTCTGTCAGCAATTTTGCTATTAAAACCAAATAGTTTTTCTTATAATTGATACTATAGATGTAATGTTTCATAAAATTCTGAACAAGGTGAGACTCAATAAGCACTAACAGAAGTCAATATGGTTGCTCCTGGTTACATGGCTCATGAAACTCTTAGTAATGGATCGAGGGTCAAATGGAAAGAGCTAAATAAATGGATTGACTATAAAAACAAATTTTCCTCTGTATTAGATACTGCTTTTTCTAAGAAATATATTACTCCTTCTTGGTAGAAATAAATTTTTTATTATGAGGGTGGTGAGACACCTCAGAACACAGAACTAGACCCAGAGCTCCAATTATGTCTTTCTCACCAGTGCAGAATGGAGGGGAAGAATAACCTCCTTTGACTTACTAGCAACTCTTCACAGGTGTATTGCTGGCTCATGAACAGCTTGTTGTCCACAAGGATCCCAGAGTCCATCTCTGCTGAGACCTCTCTCTTTTCTGTTTCTTTTGTCCCCATGTCCCTTTTCCCGTTCAGTTGCAGACCCACATTTTCCCTACCTGCCTTTTGCTACTGATAAATTTGTAGAAAACTTCCTTGTTGCCCTTCATTTCTCTACAAGTTTCAACTCCATATGGGCTTTGTCTTTTCTATCTTCATCCTTGCCTTGTATTGATGATATCTCTAAATTCCTCCTGGGCTAGGTGAACTTGATTCCACCTCTTGTAGACTTCCTCTTTATGTGCTGCTTTATTTGGAATCTCTTTGTTCATCCACACATGCCTCCATTTGCCTTTATTTGATTTCCTTTTTATCAGGATAGCTTGCTCTTGAGCTTGGAGGAGGGAACCCTTTGAAAATTAACCAGCTCCCTTGAACACCTCAATCCAGGACTGTATCCTGTGGGACTCTTCCAATCAGACCTCTGTAGAGGTTAAAGACTGTTATCCTGAAGTCCAGGGTTATCATCCTGCTTTTTGCCTAGTTTCCTTTTCTCATGATCCCGAACTCCATGACCTCATGTTCACTACAGTCAAGGCTTCCCTTCACTACCATGCTTCTGACCAGTCCCTCCTTATTTGTAAGTCCAGCAAAGCATCTTCTCTTTTTCTTTCTTCAGTTGCCTCTCCCAGGAAGTTGAAATCAATGCACTCTGTGAAGCCTCTTTGCTTCTGCTCTGTGGTACTTCCCTCCCAGGGGAGAACAGCATGGTTAAGGTCTACCATGAGAACCAATTCTGTTAATGTGATGCTGCCTTCGTTAGTTGGAAGACACCTACAATCATAATGCTCACATTGGTCTGACCTCTAATTTCAACTCACTAGTTCTCAGCTTGGTCAACACCTGTTCCTACACAGAGCTTCATGCACTCATACTGCTTTCTCACAAAAAGGCATCTTCCTCTCCTCACTATAGTGTTCTGTCCTTCCTAAAGACTCTCTATCCACACATGGCATCGCACAATTGTATTAGCTACCCCACTACATCTCCATGATCCCACTAAGACCATAACCCTTCAGATGCATGTGGACATCTAATTCCTTTTGTTTCCCATCTTGTGTACAGGCACATAAGAAGACATGCTGTCATGCTGACTTCCCAAAGAAGATACAAGAGGTTTCTCTATAATGTTGTTCTGTAGGCACTTGCTTATTTACATGTATAGCCTTGAGATGGACCACTTTCAGCCCTGTATTGTTAATTTTGAGGTGTTTTTTGTTTTCCCTTTGCTTGTCACCCCTTTCCATTTTTTCCTCACTTGATTCAAATCACCTTTTTTCAGACTTTTTAGATTTTTTTTCTTATTTTAAAATAGACGGGTTTTTTTCCACCTTACTGTAATCATGTCTTTGCAGCCACAGGCTTGATGATGTAAGAAAAAAATATAATGTCTCACATTTCTGACAAAAGTTTACTCCAGGTTAATCTAAATGATCTATTTACAGTCAGTGTAGTAAAGAAATCAATATTTCAATCTCCATGGTTCAATCCACAAGCATTTATTTCAAAATCTTATCTAGCCTTCTGCTTGAATAAAGGAATATAGTCTTAAAAATAAAATAAAAACCAAAACAAAACCCTGAAAATCCCCATGGTCTATTCACTTTTGATACATTGCTCTGTATATCATCATAATTATAAAGAACTCTGCTTTTATTTCTTGGATGATGCATGGCTCTTAAATCTGTCAGAACTGGAGAAATACAAAGTACTTGCATAGTTTTCAAGGGATTATATCTTTGCTGAATATGAATCACTTCTATTATCCAGATAGTTTAAGAAATTATTTCATTAATCACACATACTGGTTTTGGCCAGGATAAAGTTAATTTTCCTCATAGTATCCAATGTGGAGCTATGATTTGGATTTGTGCTGAAAACAGTGTTGATAACACAGGGATGTTTTTGTTACTGCTGAGCAGTGCTTACAGAGTCAAGGCCTTTTCTGCCTCTCACCTAACCCCACCAGCAGGAAGGCTGCTCATGCACAAGAATCTGGGAGAGGACACAACCAGGGCATCTGACCACAACTGGCCTAAGGGATATCCCATACCAAGTGGCATCATGCTCAGAATGTAAAGCTGAGGGGAAAAAGGAAGGAGGGGATGTTCAGAGTGATGGCATTTGTTGTCCCAAGTCACTGTTCTATGTGATAGAGCCCTTCTTCCTCGGAGATAGCTGAACACCTGCCTGATGATGGGAAATACTGAATGGATTCCTGGTTTCTTTGCTTGTGTGTGTGGCTCTTGCTTCACCTCTTGAATTGTGTTTATCCCAACCCATGAGTTTTCTCACTTTTACTCTTCTGATTCTATCCCCCATCTCACCAGGGGTGAGTGTGCCAGCAGCTGCGTGGGCCTTAGTTGCCAGCAGGGGTTAAACCACAACACAGGACTCCAGAAGCCTTTCACTGTATCCAGCAGTCTGAATAATTCAGAACACTTGGTATCCTTTTGGGAACCTATAGGGCCGTTGCTAGCAGAGGTATTATATAATAAAGCAATGTTTCAGCTAGCTATGTTTTTTCTATCTGTTAAAATTACAAGTTATTTATGCTGTGCCTATAAAAAAAAAGTATCATTTCATGCATACTTTCAAAAAGAGCATCAAAGATGCTTTGTTACAACAAAAGGAAAATGCATCCTATTCAATGAAAGGGAAATGCATTTCTTGTTCATTGGCTTTTCCAAAAACTCGGTATGACAACTTGATGACTACTGGATTTAGTGGACCTTTAGCTGTATCTACTTCTTTGCAGTAGAAGTTGCATAGGAGCTATTTCATTGATCATGTATCACCAGAAAATCATATCACAGTTAAATAATAAAATCAAGGAGTCCACAGCATAGGAAAGCCTGTTACTCAAATGAAGATGAGCTGTATGAAAGAGCAAGGCTAACACTTCCTTTACAAGCCTTTCAAAAACTTTTATGCCTACAAGAGATAATCAGGAAATCAATTCAGTTTTACATGCTCCTGAAAGACCAAGTGTTTCATTTGTGGATTTCAGTGAAGTTCTGTCATTTCAAATACTCGATGTTAGCCAATTTCAGTCAGGAATGATTATCAATTTGATTTGTTGTGATGGAGAAGAGAATTAAAATGAAGATAAATCGCTACATTGTAACTCAGGAAAATTCGAGAGTTATTTTAAAAAATATTTATAAGGAAATATTTAATAGGTCATAAATTGTTTGTTCTCCTGACTTCAGATAACAATGTAGAATAAATATTTAGCAATCAATTTAGAAAGCAGTGCTAAAAATGTATAATTTTCATTAAAAATATAATAAGCAGAATTAAAGAAAAACAATATTGACATGTGTTCACAGCTTTGCCTATTAATTTCAGATCTGTTATATGGGGACACAGTTTCTGGTGCCATTTAAAATAAATCTTTAAGACACACCTAAAGCCATTTATTAAAAAAATGCATAAAGGTAATAAGTAAGAAGATTATTTTCATTTAAATTGCCATGGAACAAACAGATGAAGAAAATAATAGCTTATTGTGGGAGAAAAGGCTATAAGTTTCCATGGTTGCTGGCTTGTAGAATTTTAAGAAACTGTGCAAATTGCTAAAGGAACTGAAGGTACTGATTGTTGGAAGCATCCTTTTTAATAGTAGCTAAATTCTGTTAGGATGGGATATGTGCTTTGATTCTTGCTTCTTATAAATGGCATGATATTTAAGTTCACAATACATGGCATTAGTCCCAGGCTTCCGTATGGGACTGACATACATTCAAAATCAAATCTGTGTTTGCCTGTGATCTGTCCCTTTGAAATGGCTGTTATTTTAACTTCTTTCTTAGTAAAGATGAAGAATAAAAGCAACTAATATCAGGTGCTTTGTTACACTTGTATCTGAACCTTTCCTCATTTTCTATTTCCCCAAGATGTGAGGGAATATTTATCTACAGTAAAATATGTCAGGTGGTCATAAGGGAAGTGCTGGAACTTCCCAGACTGTTCTGCAGTGCTGGTTCTATTAAGTTCTTGGGGGTTTGGGTTTTTTTAAGCAAAGATTTTCAGTCTATTTTAAACAATTACGCTATTGGGTACTTTGTTTCCTAGATAACAAGACAAAGGGAAAATGTTGCACTGCATTCAGAAGTTTAGTTACTGAAGCATGTGTAGGCAATTTGAGTGTAATTGAGGCTGGACAAAAAATACCTGAGAAGACCAAAATTTGTGTACAATGTCAGGTAATAATTATTCAAGAGAACAGTTTCAATAGTGTCCTAAATTCCCCTAATCAGTGGGATGATATTACTTAAAACTTTTATCTGAAAACTAATTTTAAATATACACAGGATCATTTCCAAACACAAATAGATCTACAGATCAACTGTAGGATTTACATACTGTCATAGCAAAAGGCTACATTGTCAGCAGAAGTCTTCAGTTTATCCACCTCAAGGTACTTCAATAATCTTACTGGCTCCTATTGGTTTATGTGTGTGTGTATATATATATATGTATATATATATGTATATATATAGGGTGGTCCTGTGGTGTAAAGGAGAGCACTCTGGACTCCAAATCCCAAGGACCTGAGTTCGAGTCTCAGTGGGGACTGTCCGCTGGCAGTTCAATGCCTCACTGCCACCCCATTCTGCCAGATCTTGGATGCTGAGCAATGTCAGCCCCAGTTAGTACCGGGTGCT
>JAOXXN010000001.1:57112932-57126208 GCA_026770055.1 Myrmophylax atrothorax
AAACCTGAAAAGCCGTACCAATTCTTTTTTCCTGCGTCAACTGCTGTTTATTCATGGTTCTCACAAGGGAATTGTGAGCCTTTGTTTGGATAATGCTAGTAAGCTCTTCTGAGACTGTAAGTAGCAAAAAAATATATTCTTAAAACAGCACTCAGTTATAATTATACTCCTTAGAGAATGCAAAATTAGTAGTCCTTTAGCAAGATTCTAAGATAAAGTATTTTCATGAGAGAAACTATATTAGTATGCTCGGTAAGCCAAATCAACTGCACGGTTTGGTTCAGAAAATAGACATTAACCATTCAGGAATCTGTTCAAAATCTAACAAATGCAATGTGATCCTTTCAACAGAACTGACTTTTGTCCACCCAGTTTACGAATATTAAGTTGAAATTTCATTGTGAGTGGATTCCTTTTAAGTTCCCCCCAAAAATTAACTTTGTATAACTTCCTAAAATTAATAATTGTGAAATTATTAAGAATGGATATTTTGGACTGCAATGATTTGAAGCAGAAGATTCAGAAGCAGAAGAGTCTTAAAATGTTTCAGAACTGTACTTACATATGTTTTGTGGTACAAGAAAATATTTCAAGACTGTTAGCTAAACATTGATAAATATATTGAAAATCATAAGCTGCTTTTTCTGACTTCAAGAAATTGCATCAGATTTTAAAATATTTGTAATATATTTGTTATCTAGTAATGAATTTTTATAAACACGCTCTTATTCTTAATTTGACCTATCTATTTTTAGAGGCCATCCCCCATAGCTGATGGCCAGATGAAACTGGTAGCAGCTTTGTCCCACAGCATGACAGCACATTATTTTTTACAACATCTTTCCTATCTGCAAATGCCTCCCTGCCTCCTTCCACCATCCTCAGTTTTTTTGTGTTTAGTGAAATTAACTTGGAATACATTGTGAAACAGGTTTTACAACTTTCTCATGAACTGGCTGCATGATAACAACTCTGTTGACCTTGTAAGCAAAAATGTGAAATTCAGTGCTGCACCTCTAACAAGGCATGAATGAACCAGCAGATGCAGCAGAAGTGTGAAGGGGCTGATTAGCTCAAAGGTACCTTTGAGACCACCAAAAACAAACTGCTGTAAAGGACAATTAGCATTCCATTGCCTTTCCTGAATTTTTCTCTGGATCATAAGGCTGTACTGAATCTCAATAACGCTTTGCATCCCAAGATATTCTATGCCTGTGAGGAGGTGTTTGTATATGCCTCCTACATTCCACCTACTGAGAAAATCCTTCATCAATGAGCTAAGTTTTGAAGTCTTTTTCCACCCATTCTAGATCACTGTATCACAAAATGTATCAGCTATACTCACACACACACAAAAAAAGTAAGTAATAGCTTACCTTTCCTTTCCCTCATTCTGATTAAAAGTAAATTAGACAGAAAATTATGATTTAAGTTTTTTCTGTGTCCCTGTGGCTTTATACACAGAAGTAAACAGAGAGAAGTTTCTTGATATTTCTCTACTTTGGTAATACCTGTATTTGAGGCAGTTTAAAATTGTTTTTGTGACATTCATAGAAATGCTGCTGTTCAGGATAGCTTGAAGGTGCTTGTATTGCCAAAAGACTTGTGTGAGGTTCTACTACAAATAAAATACAAATGATACGGGTGGACGATTAGGAGGGTAAAAAATTTCTCTGAGCTGATTTACATTTTGCCAGTGTTAATATCTGGCATCCTACTTCAGGGTTCAGACCAACTGTTTGAAGAGTACTTAAACCACTTTTTCCCTTTACTTCTTATATATTAACTCTCACACCCTTCCCCCCAACCAATTTAATTTCTTGTGTATAGCATGGAATATTGTTCTCCTTGGATTCACCAATATTGCTGAATCCCTTGACCAGCACTGTGAGAGATCAGTGCCACAGTAGGGTGCTTTCCTTGTTCCTAAGGGTGAAATATATGTAAAAGCTGAAATGCAGTATTATAGAAAATTAGTTTGACTATCCCATTATAGATAGCATACTCTGAGTTCTACCTTTGAAAGAGATATATTCCACTTTGACAATAATTTAGCTTTAGTCCACTTTGGTAAAATCATCATCATCATGACTAGGCTTTGCAAACAAAAATTTGGGAAGGGCTCTACCCATGCTTGCTGCAAGCAATATTGACTCAGTAAGTTACCTGCTTTTTGGTAAATATCTTTCATATTAACAAGGAGCTCTTATGATAATTATTGCCATAGGAAAGACTATTATTCCACAGTTAGATTTTAAAAATAAAGACTTTTTTTTTCCTACCTGACTTCAAAATTCTCTTTAAATCTTAAGCTTAGTGCCTATATATTTCTCCTGTATAATTATCCATTTGGAAGGAAAATGAGAAAGATTAAACAAGACTTGGCTCAATATTTGTCTTAACCTTGTTAACAGACAATTACAAATAAAAGCTTCATGATACACATAGCTTTTTTCACTTTAAGAGATATAAGTGTTATTATTAGTGTCACTATTGTTAACTGTAGCAGTTAGATACTATCACTGTTTTACTATCCTGTCATATTTTGGGCTTATACCTATCAAACTTTATTCACTTCTCCCTCCCTCCATCAACTGCAACACTCTAAAGGCAAAAGCAAGCCCATTTACCATTCAGGGTAAATAAGCCAAGACTTTATCTCTTAAAACAGCATTGTAGAAAGCCTCATTATCTTCTACATATTAATCCATCATACTGCCAATCTTCCTCAATCAAGCTGAAAAAGCAAAATTTCTAGGTGAATTTTTTCATAGACGTGTTCATGTTGTTAAAAGAAAAGGTATAGCTTCTCACATAGATTATATGTCTTCATTCTTTGTTCAACTAAACCTTTATCTGCAATGGACCCAGGTCTGCTAAACCAAGCTGGATCATGTGTATTGGTGCTAATAGGGTATTACTTGTTGTAGAAACATTTTATCTGTATGCAAGCAGTGGAAAACAGGAAGGCAGAAGACTTCTAACCCTATTGTTTATTTGTGAATAATATAATAAATAACAAGAAATGCCTTAATGTTTTCTTTTTCTCCATACGTTGTTCAGATGGTGAATTTGTACCAGTTGCAAATGCTGCTTTTATGCAGATCACAGAAAAAAAAACCCAACAGCAAAACAAAGGACAACTTGACCCAAATAAATATACCTTGTCTCATTTGAGATCATATAATTTTCTCAACTAACTGAATATGTGGAGAATGAGATTTTCTCAGTCTTCTTAACTCATATGTAAAACAGAAGACTTGGTTGTCTCTTACATTTTAAGACAGCACAGAAACACAAATCAGAGGGAATCCTTCATGGAGCAGAGCTGGACCTCCACAGCATTCTTGTTATCTAAAGGAAAGATGGGAAGATTATGAGTGGTCTTTTGTTTGGGTTTTTTTTTAACCATTTCTTCATTTTGTTTTGTTTCTGTTGTGTCATGAAATAGTTGGGGAAAGGGAGAGACACTTTTCAGCAATACTTGTCCGCTTGTTTTTTAGCTAGTGAAAACCAGTAATTTTCTTTCTGCTTTGGGCTGAGAAGAAACAAAATGTGTGAATCACAGCAGATGAAGGAGATGCTGATTAAAGCATAAATTTTGCTTGGTGCAACATTTATTTCTTTGAAGAATGATTCCTATCTTTGTCATCATCAAACTCACTCGTACTGAGGAAAGCCTGGAAGAAAAGTGTACACATGTGGCTGTCCTAACATCTGGACTAAAGCAAATAATAAAACATAATTCCAAAAGGCAAGGACAAGACACTGACTTCTGTCTACGAGGGAACAGATCTCTTTCATGAACTCCAAACTGATCACATTATAAATTTACAAAAGCTGTAGAAGCCTGATACTTCAGAAAGACCTACTGTGCGTGGACAATTCATCAGTGAAAAGACAGTAATTATAGAATGTCCCAGATATATTTCACCAATTGATTTCACTGTGAATACACAGAATGATCACCATGTCATTACAGTATGAGTATGATTTGTCAGAGTTTGTAAATATGATCAAAAATTGCTCTGTGCACACACTATACTTAGATATTTAGGATTTCTGGACACTGGTCTTTCAGAGGAGAAAAGAGAGAGAGGAACCAAAGGGAAAGAAATATTTGCTTAAGTAAGTCCATGTATCTGTATAAATGCTGTTCGTAATTCACTGATCATACATAGATTTTGGTGTCTAAAATACAGTGGTTGAATTGCACGAAAAATAAAGGCAAAAAAAATTCTGCCAAAAATAAAGAATGTATACCTCAGAGATGTCCACATTAAAATATTTACAGTTAGATAAGAAGCATCCCACTGAAATTGTGTGTGCACTGATTGCTCTTAGTCTTCCGGGTCTTAGTGCCTTATAGGTTTTGTATCGTCTTGCACTGTCTGTTGCCTAAAATGATAAATGTTAGTATGTTAATGTTTATGCTCCTTATAATTAGCAAGCATGCTGTGTATTTTATAAAGTAAAAGCCTGTTACAGATTCAGTCATCAAACTAAGGAAATATGGAGCACAGGTATCACATAACAGGAACATATTTACTTCTGGGTTTTTCTGAGGAATAAAAATAAATGGGAGACCAAGCTTCAAAATAGATTTTAATGCTTCAGTATTTTGTATTCTGTCATGCCCCCTGTTATTTGAAATATTTTCATTACTTTCATCAGGCAGGTATATTGTATATTAATAGAATAGTTTGTTTTGCTTTGTTTCAATATAAATCACATTTCTTATGCTTATAAAATATCTGGTATTTTCCTCCTCTATTATATTAGACAAAACACTATTTTTGATTTTTCTGAAGCAGTCAATTTACCTCTTGCTACATGTAACAAGGTAATCAATCCAGAAGTCTCACAGGAGCATTTTGGAACTGAACATCAAGATTGTCACTTTAAAACTGGAGGTCAAGTTTTACCCTGAGCTACAGGCAACCACATTCTCATCAGAGAGTTTACACTCATGCACTCAGCAGCAAGGACTGTAAGAACACTTGATTTTCTAAAGGTCATGGTTTAAATCCAACCATGAATTTCAGATTTTGTGACACTTGATACTACAGTGCCAAAAAGTTAAGCACCAAGATTCATCACCGTGACTTTCTAATTCCTTCTGCTGAAAGTAGATATAGCGGTTCAGGGTGGATGTGATTCAGCTAATTTAGTGGTTTAGGCTTCTGGTGCACCTGCTCATCTTTTTCCCGACACAAAAAGCAAAGTTAAGGAAAGAGGAACAGAATATGACCAATCATCATGTTGCCCTGGAAAATACATGAAGTACAATCTGCTCTACTGAACAGATGTTTTGTAGCTTTCATGGAGGGAAGTGGAGGGTCAGGCATCAATCTCTTCTCTGTGGTGACCAGGGATAGGACCTGAGGGAATGGCCTGAAATTGTGTCAGGGGAGGTTTAGGTTGGATATTGGAAAAAGGTTCTTTACCCAGAGGGTAGTTGGGCTCTGGAACAGGCTCCCCAGGGAAGTGGTCGCAGCATGAAGTCTGACAGAGCTCAAGAAGCATTTGGATAATGCTCTTGGGCACATGGTGTGACTCTTGGGGATGATCCTGTGCAGGGGCAGGAGTTGGACTTTGATGATCTTTGTGGGTCCCTTCCAACTCAGCATATTCTATGATTTTCTATGATTCTATTATTTTTTTCCCAATAAAATTGCATTTTGAAAGGTGGAACAAAGGGAAGGAGTTTGGAAAAAATTAAAATAATTTGACAAAGTTAATAAATTTCCTGAATTCAGGGGGATAAATTCCATTTCACATACCTGATTCTAATGGGAGAGGAAAACTTGTCTGTGTGACCTGTAAATGTTATCACAAATAGTAACAGTATTTGATAAATGGTTTAATCACTATAGTGTAGATCAACACATTTTTCTTTTCTGTAATAAAGTGTCTTTTCTTAGAAAGCATATGGATTTATACTTTTCCAAATTTATATAAAATCTCAGATACATGCTAACCTTGGTTTAGTCTAAAACAATGAAAGGTTTCACAAGATAAATATCTGTGCTTTTTCTAGCAATGTGTTTTTACAGGTAACATTATTTTCAAGGGTTTAGGCATTTAGAGTTTCTTGCCTCTTTTGGGACAGCTGTCATGTTTAAAAACAAGTTTAGCCTCCCTTCCATCAAAAAGATACATAGGAGAATCAATATGAAAAGCCAATCACAAAAAGGCTTACTTAAACCTAGTAGCATACTTTCTCAGGTGACAATTGGTACAGCAACTGTATACACATCTCAAAGAGCACCCATGACGAATTATGAACATTCCCACTGCAGCATAACATATGTTAAGTGGAAAGGGAAAACACACTTTCTGCAAAAGGCAATTTCAATAATTAAAACATGAACTCTGCTAGGACTTCTCACATTTGTCATTTCAGTCCTCAGGCCATTTAGCAAAAGCAAGTGAAACTGCTAATACACTATTATTGGAACTGAGCACTGATGCAGAATTCTGTGTAAAATTGAGGGAAGACAGTTTATGTGGTAACTTTGAGGTCTACAGTTATTTAAAAAAAAATTGAAATTTTTTTTTTCATTTCAGGTTGTTACTAACCACACCTGAGACAGGGCAACTGAAGTTCTTATTAATAGATCACTTGGGCCAAATTAGAGTGAAATGACACTGACTGGTGTTTATATATATATATATATATATATACAGCAGGTTTATTTTAGAACAATTTCATTGCAGTGCAAAGGAGATCTACGTGAGACCCCAGGCCTCAACTGCGAGTGCATTGAAGGGGTTTTACTTCAAAAATATACAGGCTTCAAAAATCTACCCACTGAATTTATTAAAAGGGCCTTCGCTTCTTTTAATACCTGTAAAGGGATGGCACTTTACAATACCTTGAGAGAGTGCACAGGAGAAGACTCTGCACACATTTCTCAGGAAGTCAAATAAAACTTACTGGCAAACTTTTGAAAGTAAAAGAACTTGGCAAAACTTTAAAGGGCAACATTCAACCAAAATAAAGCATTTCACAAAGCATTGAATTAGCACATGCGAAACCATGTATCTTAGCAAAATTCAACCCATCTGGCTTTAAACTACCCAAATATCAAGAAAGGAGATTAGGAAAAGAAGTAAAGAAAGAGAGAGAAAAGGAGAGAATTATGGCTACCACCCCAGTTTCTGTATAGATCCAGCTACCAGGATTCCACAAGATGGCAGAGCCTCAATCAAGCAGTGGCTGCATGGTGTGGATTTTATCTTCCCTGGCCCCTTGTGGCCACTCCCACCCCAGGAAGGTCTTCTGGCCCATGGACCGCTGTGGGGCTGGACTGGGGCTCTGGGGTGGGGTGAGGGTCACTGTTCCCAGAGTGCCAGTCATTCAGTAGCCGTGGTAGGGGCTCCAGGGGGTGTGGTGTGGGCAGTGCCCCGGGTGTGCCAGTTACTGACAGCTGCTACAGGGCTGCCCAAGGAGGCTCCAAGGGGCTGGAGTGTGGAACAGGGCACCACTTGGCCTTCATGAAATTCGACCTGTGCCTTCCCCCCCACACACACTTGAGTTGGTCTTAGTCAATCATTAATATAGTACTCCAGTGTCTCATAGTACGTAGTCATTTTGGTTATTCTCTATAGAAATAATATAAAAGTATAAAAATAACACCTAAGAAAATATAAAAGGAAAAGAAAGGGAAAGAAAGTATAAGAGTAGATAGTGTAGTGGAAAGATATCAACACCCATAAATCCAGTGACAAGACTTGATTGTTGCAATTTCAGGGTTGGTTGAAGTGATGATCACAGTCTTGATCTGTCAGGGGTGGGGGAAGCCCACACAACATGTTCAATGAGTTAATGTACAGTCAGGTTCAGGTGGGAATGCCCAGGTACCTCCCTTGGGGGAGTAGTTTTACCTTGTATGATTCAACTCCGTGAATCAAGCACAGTCCTCAGGTGGTAGGCCCCAGAAATGAGTCTGGAGCTCTTGTGGGGTCTTTGAGGGTTTATGACCCCATCACCACAGTTTCTCACATGAGTGTAGCTGAGCCATTTATGCCCCATCAGAAGGGATGAATACCTCCAGGCAGGCCTGTGTGAATGTCCCAATATATTCTCTGGAGCAGGGAGTTTTACACCTGTCAGTTGAGTAAGAGAGGACATTGGCATGATAAAAACATTATCCCACCTCACAAGATCCTCTTCTTATTGGCCTTTTCCATTATTTGGCTCAAAAACATGCCTCTTTTTAAACAAAAGTTGGTTTGTCGTGGTCATCTTTCAGTGGTGCTCATGCCCTGGGCTGTTCTTACGCAGATGAGAGGTTTTGCCACCACACACCCAAAACTCTCCTCCTCCCCTTTGGCTGGGAGTGCAAACCTGGTCTGAGCAAAAGACTGTGCTGCTTTTGTAAACAGCTGATGGTTTGAGTCATTAACCTTTAACGTTTTGGTCTCTCACAGAGGTGAAGCAAAAACTAAAATAAGTTATGCTAATTAACCTGGCAAGAGTCTGAGTAGATTTTAATCACAGAATCATAGAATGGTTTGGGCTGGAAGGGACCTTAATGCCCATCTAGTTCCAACCCTCTGCCACACTCTTACAGTCTGAAGTCATTACCCCTTGTCCCATCATTACAAGTCCTTGTAAGAAGTCCTCCAGCGTTCTTGTAGGCCCTCTCTAGGTACTGAAAGGCTGCAATAAAGTCTCCCTGAACCTTTTCTTCTCCAGTCTGAACAACCCTAACTCTCTCACCCTATCACCATAGGAGGGGTGCTCCAGCCCTTTGATCATCTTCATGGGCCTCCTCTGGACCTGGTCTGGCAGGTCCACGTCCCTTACTGGGGGCCACAGACCTCGAAGCAGTGCTCCGGGTAAGGTCTCATGTAAGAGCAGAGTAGAGGAGCAGAATCCTCTCCCTCAGCCTGGTGGTCACACTATTTTTGATGCAGCCCAGGATACGTCTAGCTTTCTGGGCTTTAAAGAATTTTCAAAAAATAGATTAAGTTGTCTCATAGAGACACGGAATGAAGTGGCTTGGAAGGGACCTCAAAGATCTTCTAGTTCCAACCCCCCTGCCATGGACAGGGACACCTTCCTCTAGGCCAGGTTGCTTAAAGTCCCACCCAGCCTGGTCATTGTTAATTTATTTTGAAAAATCTGAAAATAATATAATTTTTTCTAAATTTCAGAAAAATGGAATTAAAATATAGGCATTTATGATCAAAATTTGTAACTAAACTGACCACAAAACTCTTGTTTTGTTAATGAAATTATAGTTATCAGACACAATTTTATGGACTGAAATTCTTCCGCTTTGTCCATTACTACTATCTCTTTTTTTCCTTTGGTTTTGACTCAATCTCTAGTATTTCAGATAGACCAATGTTACCTGCTGTCAAGCTGCCTTTATTCAGTATTAAACTTCATATCTATTGTATAGTCCCATTGAGTAATAGCACAGACCACAGCTGCATTTAACCAGTAATACAGTGTAAATGGCATCTCCTTGTAAATTATACTTTACATTTCAAGCAATTTCTTCATATTTCAAAGTCCTTTGCAGCTAACACATACTGAGAACTTGCTCATATACTTGTGTTTATTCATGAAGTAAGTAGGATTTCACTTATAGCTCAATGTGGCTTGTGTAAATACCAACTGAATAATTTTGTCTTTCTTTGAAGGGTATCTATTGCACTGGAACATAATAATACTGATAAATAATAATGAATATATAACTCTCACCCAATTTATTTTACAAAATACTTTAATTAGGCAGGTTTTTTTTTTTTAAATAAATGGCTATAGGTTATATTAATATGAATTGTATTTATATGAAGATTGATATTTTCTTATGAAAACCAGAAGCATCTAAGCATTCAGAAGTGCATTCACATATATACACACACATACACACACACATTTACAGAGAGTAAGGAATGGATGAAAAGAGTATGAATAGCATATTTTATCTTTTTACTTTAAAGTATAATGGTGCAAAAAGGAATATATAAACATAAAAGAAATTCATTTTACATGGCTTCTTATTGAATAAATTTAAACAAAGTTTTCATAGTCTTCAAGTTTGTTAAGAAACTAAAAGTCAAATAAGTTCAATAAAAATTACATGGGGAATATTTCATGTATCATTATCTAGAAATAATAGAAGATTAAAAGAAGAAATCACAGAATTATATATGTTTCATTAAATTGTCCATAGAAGTAGCAATATTTTTATAGGGAATGTCTAGAACTTATAAATGACCTTCACTTGATTTTAGGCTTTAAACTCACCTCATGGCAAGACATTTGCCTTGGTACAATTACATTATGAACTGCGTCTGAATTCTATTCACTTTCTTTACTTTTTTTATTATTCTCTTGCACAGTATTTCCAGCTTTCATTACTTGGATTCCAGATAAATCTGAGGTCAAATTTACATTACAAGAGCTTCACTGAAAGGTCATGTAGTTATATAATCTTTTGCCACTTATCTTTTGGGGTTTTTTTTTTGAAATCTGAGAGGAATGGTGAAATAGGGCAAACAGATAAGATGCATCTCTGGCATTTGTTTTTAAATTTGAATGTAAAAAGGAATTCAAAAGAAAAATATCCACATGGAAGATAGGATATCTGTGGAAAGATTTACTACTTAATCTTGCAAAGATTTTAATCAACATAATACATGACTTGCAAATCCAAGCATTTGGGTTTATAAAAGTAGTTCAGTGTGGAAAACTATTTTTAGGGCTCTATCCTTCCTGGTTCTTTTTGCTATCAAATGACTTGAAATTAGTTAGAAATTTCATTAATCTAATACTTGTATTGTGAACTCATAAGAGATGCAGATATTTGTAATTGCTCTCATGTTTGAAAATTAGAAACCTCCCACATACACCCCTCAGGAATTCATGTATTTTGTTTTTGAATGCATACACATCACTTAGGAAAAAATGGAATAGTTACACAAATAACTTGCAACAAATAATTTTTTGCATAAATCCTGGTTTATTTCTATTCATTCACAAATAGATCATTTTTTAGTCTTCTTATACTTAGATCTTAGTTCAGAAAAGTATTCAGAAAAAATTGTAGGGGAAATAAACAGGAAAGAAACAGCAGTTTTTGACAACATCCTATTATGTAAACATAGCTGAATGCTTAGTAGAGTTACAAAACTGACAAAGACTGACATAGAACATCAAAAGAAAGGTTCAAAGTGTTTGACTTTCAGAATTAATTTTCAGTCCTTAGATGTTAAATCAGGTTAAACACATTGATCTCATAGCTTTTATTTAAAATATTAATATTAATTTCTATTTTTTCTTTGTTTTAATATTTATTATCTGTTAGACATCATATGTGAAAAAAGAAATGGTATGCCATCTCTTTTTGCTATAAAATGAAAAACTAATGTTCTAGCAATGGCCCTAAAATCTTAAATTACAAACCAACTAGCAGTGGTTTCAAGCAATGCTTGACTGAGAGTGATGGTTTTACAATTCCTTATTAACCAAATTTATGCATACTGGAAATAAGCTTGCATTATCAAAGTAATTTTTATTTGTGTTTACAGGAGCCAGAAAGACACAGTTGCATCTCTCCCAAATTGTAGTGTGACCCCTTGTGAATCAAGTCACTTCTCTAGTCACTCCTCCATGACATGCATCCTTTCTAAAAGAGAGATAATGACTTCCTTTCTTTCAAAACTGTTGCATATTGCTTTGCATTTTTGTTTGGTTCCCTCAGTCCTGCAAAATTCAGTTTCCTCTCCTCTCCCTCTCCTCTCCTGCCCCTGTGATAAATTCTCACAACAACACTTAATGAGCTTTGTTTAAACATTATTACCTCCATAGGTTTTCCCCAGTGCATTAATATAAAACTTAGGTACAAGAGACATTTTAAAACCTGAAAAAATATCTTAAATCTGAGAATGTCACAAAGCATTGACTGATTGACCTTGCTCACATAAATTTTTTCCTCCTTTAGTCCTTGGATGTATGTAGTGAGGCTATCTTGAGTGAGAAAAGATTACAAAAGAAAATGCCCTGACATGGGGAATATTTTTCCAGTGAAACACTGCAATTGTTTTGGGATTTTTGTAAGAGATAGATAAGACAAATGATGTTTTATAGAGTTGGCTTGTGAGAGAGAAGGAAAAATGGCTTAAATTAATGGAATAGGATGGCAAAGAGAGCAGTACTGATTGATTACAATAGAGTGAGGTGAAAAATGCAAGAAAGAAAGAGGAAACTATGCGAAAAGCAGGCAATAACTGTATGATTAAAAAATTGCCTTGGTGGAGTCAGTACATTTTCAAGAAGGCATTTTAATTGTATAATTATTGAAGGAAAGGCAGTGGAAGTCTCTACAAAGAAGAAAAGAAGAAACTGTAACAACATAGTCTGAAATATGCCTACAGTATAAACTGTGAGCATTACAAGCATTCAGAATTCACAGCTGAGACCAAAAATAACCACAGAGTCACTTAAAATCATGTAATGTAAAGCAAGCAAAAAACCAAAAAGGGCACACCTAGCATTTCCCATTCTGTTTCTGTGAACATTTGTTTTCTTTTTTCACTCTTTTCTTTTTCAGCAAATAACTTTGTAAATCAAGCAGACTACAAGTGAAAGATGTTGACATAGCTTTAGAAAAGAGCAAAAGTGGAGCCTGGAAAAAATGAAACCCTGAAAGAGCAACAGAAACAGGATGTTACATTCTTATTTTTCTGAGTGAGAAATAGTTTAACAAAATTTGTCCTTAAGCTTCCTAAATAGACTAAAGAAATTCAAACAGGCTCTATGGTGTGTGTTGTGTCCTCTCACCACCTCATATCCATTTCCTTGACATAAAGTCAGAGTACTCTCTCCTGCTCTACAGGACTAGGTATTTAGTGTCTACACTATATATCTGATTTTTATACACATATTAGTTTTTTCTGCTCCTTTCTTGTGTTGAATAAAGTTCCTGAAGCAGAGCAGCAAATGCTATAGAAGTTCATGAGGAAGAATATGACCAGTATTGTGGATGTCATATCCTCTGTCACTCTGTGTCCAAACACCTACCAACTACAATCCAGCTATAATATTGAACACAGGCTCTGAAAACATGAGCTGGGAGACAGGCAAGCACTACTAAAAACAGAATGAAGCAAAGTCCTGGGAACTGTGTACAGCACCTAGGTCATAGATCATAGGTCAAATACTTCTGTAAGTAAGCGATTGAGAAAAAAATAGGGGAAAAAAGCGCGAGAAGCAATTTCATGTATTATTTCCCCATCCCCCCAAAAAAGAAAG
>JAOXXN010000001.1:57165126-57176279 GCA_026770055.1 Myrmophylax atrothorax
ATTCCTAACATTTACCTGGAGCTCTTAACTATTATATGACCTGAGGATCAAGGAGCACATAAAAACTAGATATGAAGCAAAAGGAACATTATTGTGCCTTTATCCTGGAAAATGATATTTGTTAAGGACAGTTGTTTTATTTCTTATTCTAAGGTTTTTGGTTTTGGTTTTTGGGGTTATTTTTGTTTTTTAAGTAGATGAAAAGATCAATTTAATTGATGGAAAAATATGCTCTGATGCAACTCATCATGAAATGATGCCAGCTATTTTGTTTGTAGGAAAAGGTTTAGTCCCCCTGTCATAAAGTGTATCATTATTAGGAGCCAATATATGAGAAGTCTCCTAACATTTTATAACCTTTGAAATCATCTAGTTTTGCACCACAGCTCTGTTAAAGATGTGCTACCTCATGAGTTTGGGGTTTTTCCACAAAACCAAAATTGTATCTCTTGTCAAAGTCCTTTGTAGGATCAGAGTTCTGCCACTGAATGAAGACTTCAAGAAGATTAATGACAGAAAAGCAAATCTTTTCAAAATTTGGCCTGTAACTTTAGAGACTTTTATGTATTCTTTTTCCTAGGACACTTCCTTTTTAAAAAAGTAAATCAAGCCTCTCACGTTCCTCAGGTACTATACTGTAGGTGTTGTCGCATGTAAATCACATACTTAAATTAATCATAGTAAATCTTCTCTGAAGAAAGGAAAATCTCTACAACTGCACCTACGTAAAGTAAAAATCAGCAGCTTAGTCCATAGACATGGATATCATTTTACCATGAACTTGCAATATGGTGCATTATATTCATGACAACAACATGTAATAAAAGAAATTCTTATGTTTCTTCTTACATTTGCCTACTGATTTCAAATGTTTATGGTCACACATCAGGATTTGCAAGAATGAAAGAGACAAGATAATACAGATGAAATATGCAGGAAAGTTACAAGCATCTGAGCAATAATGAAATGTGGTTCAGAACGAAAGATATAAGATAATACATCTTGAAGAAAATAGTCTCAAATGGAATTCTAAGGGAGGGAGAGCCTTGGAAAGCTGTAATGCTAAAAAAGATCTAAGGATGATGGATAGTAGACAGTAAATTAGATATCGAGCTTGTAATGTAATAGGAAGGCACAAATAAACCACTCAAGCTTAGGCTGCATCTACAGGAAATGCATGTCATAATCTCTATGAGCACTGTTGAAAACACTACAAGAATAGTAGGTGCATTTCTGAGGTTTGGCTACTGAAATGGCATATAAGTTGAAATAAAGGTGAGGAAAATCACACACACACACAAATAACTGAAAAGCTGGTGAGATTGTTTTTACATGCTAAGTGAGCAATTCCTAAACAGAATACACCTTTAGAAATACTTTCTTGATATAAATACCAAGCGATGAAATACTTGGGAATTGTCTTGAAAATTAATTCAAAATGAAGATAGAACATAAAAAGAAATAAAACAGTTTTCAAGGAAAAAGTAGTAAGAAAATGGGCAATAGCAGTTGAAAGATATTGTTGAGGGGAAAAAAAATGGCTTACAAGTTCCTGTTCATATATCATATATGCAGAATGCAGTTTCCTGGAACATATTATCCATTCCCTAAGCACCTCAAAGATAAATGTTTGTATGTGAGCTAAATAACCAACACTCCCCTTGGAAAAAGATGTAGACATACCCAGAGGATGTTTCTTCTTATGCCTAATTAAACATCCATGATAGGCCAAATTTATCACTTTCAAGAAGGGACTATGTTGAAGTGTCCACAACAAGCAGCTTCATTAGACATCTTAGTTACTGTGTTTAAAGATAAGTGATATGAATACCATGCAAGATAGTCAAATTATGCTTTGCATGAATATTTAATGTAAATTTGAAAATTTAAACCTTACTAAACAGAAAACTTACCAACAAAAGATTGTAATCATAAATTTTCTAAATTTTAGTTTCTTTTAGGTGCTTTTCTTTTATCCTAATCCTCCATCATCATTTGTCATCTTCTATATCTATTTAGTATTTAGAAATCCTGGGTAGAGATCATATTTAAAGTATCCTTATTGTTTGTGTTGTAAAATAACATAATAATATATCTTAACTAATTTATAATAGTGCAGAAAAAGCTAGAAAATGGGTCAAAAGTATTTCATAGTAAAGTCCAGTTGAAATCTTAGCTCCAAAAGAAATGGCACAATATTTATGTGCATAGGAAGCACTTTGCAGTACACGATAGGAGTTACTGTGAATTTTGGAGCAAGATCTCAGAAGATGAAAGCCTGTAGCTTGCTTTGAATACACATATGTTACAGAGAAACTCTTACTTATTTTATACTTCAGTAATGTGTCTTAGCACCTTGAAATCTGTACCTACTAGCAAAAGGTACCTATTTCTATTTTGCTGTAGATAGTTGTCACTGTATAAATAAATAATGTAAGACATTTTGATAGTGATTCATCACATAATCCTACATGGCCTACCATTCTTGACCAAGACTAGAAAAGTCTCTGAATAAGTATAAAATATCTTAAACAGTGTGCGAGCAATGGTAGCACTAGATTGATTTTTTTTAACACATTATAATAATTCTGACACTACTGGAAGTGACTTTAAATGTTTCTCTAGCATATTCTAAACCTAGTGTGATTTGTGACAGTCCTTGTGTTGATTCAGCACATTTGGAGAGCTCAGATCCTCTTGAAAAATAGAACAGTTGTAGTCCTCTACTGTATGCTTTTATCAGGATGTGAGGTAGATGGAAATATATAAAAAGGGGGTGGTAACATATAAAAGAGGAAATTTTATGTAAAATCTTTTTTTTTTTACTTTTGCTACGTTTTCAATGGTATGAAATACTCGCTTGATTAATGTTCCAAAGGTGAAGACATCTGTAAAGTTTCAGATCCTCCACCAATTCATAAATATTTATTTTCTGATGCACTAAATAATTTTTGTTTCTAGATAATTCTGATTAACTTTTGATCAGAACTGTTGATAAATTTCCAGTAGAAATATTAAAAAAAGAGGAATGTTAATTTCAAATACAGTGATTTTAAATGTGCTATTTCTTTGAATGTGCTAGGTCTTAGAAACCTGAATAATTTTACTATTATCCCTATTTTATAGGTATTCAAGATATTGGGAAGCACATCAAATTCTACAAATCCTGGTAATTCACAGAATCAAAGAGTGGTTCAGGGGGAAAGGCACCTTTGGAAGTCATCTGGTCCAATCCCCTGCTTGGCCGGGGACACCTTTATCAGGCTGTCCCGAACCACATCCAGGCAACTCTTGAATATTGCCAATAAGGGAGACTCCCCAGGCAACCTGTGACAGTGCTCAGTTATCATCACAGTGAAAATGTGTTTCCTACAGTTTTCTAAAGAACAAGCTTCCAGTGGTTAAGTTGTGTGCCCATTGCCTCTGGTCCTGTCACTGGGCTCCACTGAAGAGAGCCTGGTGTTTACAAACATTGAGAAGATTCTCTTCTCCTCCTCTCTGCCCTGAACAGTCTCTTCTTCAGACTAAACGTTCTCAAATCTTTCAGCCTCTTCACATAGAACACATGGACCAGCCCCTTAGTCATCTTTGTGGCCTCTGTTGGACTTGAAGCAGTATGTTCATGAAATGGACTCAGCACTCCAAATGTGGTTTTACCAGTGCTCCCAGAGTAGAGGGGAATGATCAGCTCTCTCAGCCTGCAGGCAATCTTTCGCCTAGTGCAGCCCAGCATATGATTAGCCTTCTTTTCCACGAAGGCCAATTGCTGGCTCAGTTTCAACTTGGTGTCCCCCAGAACCTCCAGATTATTTTCTATGGAGCTGCTTTGCACCTGATTGGCCCCCAGCATACACTGGTGCTGGGAGTTATTCTACCTGAGGTGCAGGACTTTGCATTTTCCCTTGTTGAACTTTATGAGCTCATTTCTCCAGTCTTTCAAGGTCTCTCTGGATGGCAAGATGACCCTCTGAGGTATCAAACACTCCTCCAATATTGCTGTCATCAGCAAACTTGCTGACGCTTCATTCTGCCCCATCACTCAAATCATTTAGAAAAATGCTGAAAAAAATTGGACCCAGTATTAAGCCTTATGGCACACAACTAGCTACTGACCCTGAACTAGATGTCATATGACTGATCACCACCCTGTGGGTGTAGCCGTTCAGTCAGTTTTAAATCCTGCTCACTGTCTACTCTTCCAACTCATATATCAACAGCTTGTCTATGAGGATCTATGGCAGTCAGTGCCGAAGGCCTTACTGAACTCCACTGCTCTCTCCTCAGCTACCAGGCCAGTACCTTCATCACAGTTTATCAGGCTGGTGAAGCATGACTTCCCCTTGGTGAAGCCATGTTGACTACTGATTACATTCTTGTCATTCACGTGCCTGAAAATGGTTTCCAAGATCAGTTGTTCCATGCCCTTCCCAGGGTTCACAGTGAGGCGGACAGGACTGTTGTCCCTGGATCCTTCTTTTAAGCCTGTTCGAAGAGAGAGGTGGCACTTGTTTTCCTCCAGTTCTCAGGTACCTCATCCAGTCACCATGACTGTTTAAAGATTGTAAAGAGTGGCATCACAATTACATCAGTCAGCTCCCTCAATACTCATGGGTTCAGCCCATCAGGGCCCATGGATTTATATAAGTCCAGTTTGCTTAAGTATTCCCTGATCCAATCCTCCTCTTCCAAGTGTATATCTTAGTAGTGTAAAGTCATGGGATGGTTTGTGTTGGAAGGCAACTTTAAAGGCCAGCTAGTCCAATCCCCTGCCAAAAGCAAGAACATCTTCAACTAGATCAGGTTGCTCAGAGCACTGTCCAGCTTGACTTTGAATGTTTCCAGGATGGGGATTCTAAAACCTTTCTGGGCAGTCTGTTCCAATATTTCATTACACTCATCATATGTAGGAATTGATTCACAATATCTAGCATGGAGAAAGTCCTGACAGAAATGGATTTGTGAAGAAAATCAACAAGCCACTAATAATGTTATAACAACTGATGTTTCTAATCTTGTTTGAATGTACACAATGTCTGGTAAAATGTCTTTGTGCAAAGCCACTGCTTCTTCTTCCCAGAATACCCCGTAATTTCAGGGTTCTGGAGGAAGGTTGCAACATGCTGTTACCTGAACCCCTTTCCTGTTGAATGTAAATCCCCTTACTCCCATTGGCCCAGAGACAAATCCCCTCTTGTTTTCCATTGATGGGTTTTGAATCCCTCCAAGGCCCATATACACCCCTGACCAGCAATAAAATTTCTCTTTTGTTCTTCTCCCTCTCCGGTGGTCTCTGTGTGTCCTTTCCAGGGGCTCTCAGAGACCACGTGGTCAGGAAAGGTGGGGAGCACATTTTCTCCTAGGTAATGGAATAACTTCCAGGACCAGGAGAATCATCCATACCGTTGCACACTGCATCCCTACAACAGACAGCACCAACGAGGCAGAAAGAATCCCCAAAAAGGGACAATAATAAAATATGCTTTCCTTATATCTCACATAAGTCTGTCCTCTTTTAATTTAACACCATTACCCCTTGTCCTATTTTTCCAGACTTCCCTCCTCATCTCTTGTGAGCCTTAGCAAGGCTAACCAATGCCACAAAATGATAAATCTAAAACTTGCTATTTCTAAATGAAGTCAGTACTGCCATATTTTGATTTTAGCCTATTTCTATTAATGACCGGAATGATGGTCTTATCCAGGCTAGACATGCTTCCTGATAGATGTTTATAGGCGTTGGAGAGAAATGGCTATTCTTCATGAAGAGTTCTTTTAAACCCCACAGCTGAAGCGTGGGGGTTTATAATTCAAAATAGGGGGAAATATATTAGTATAGAAGAAGCTATGCCTCCTGGTGATTAAGGAGAGCCTGTGTGCTAACAGCTATAGAACTTTAATGTATAAGCTACAGATTGTCCCACAATGTACCTGAGCTTTCCTATGTGCACACCTAGTATATTTAATCATTATCTCCCTATGGGGTCAAAATTCCGTATCTAGTCATATGCAGAGATGGGATAATGGATCAGTTTGAAATAGAGGAGGGCCTGAGACATAACCATGTTATTTACTGAATTCCTAACCATTTCCACAATTGTTTGACTAATTGTTACAGGAGCTTCCCAAATGGGAACCTCAGAGTGTTTCCCTGGGCAGGTCCTGATACTAATCTATATGCTTAAATGAGTTAATTAGCATTTTGAATGGTTAATCAGGACATTGCAGAGAGTCCTCAGGCTTGCAGAATAGATCTCCATAAAAAGATTAGCTCTTTTCAGAAACAAGAAGGTAAGAATCTTCAGGAGAAGTAGAAACTGTCCCTGAAGATATAGATATGATTGTATCAATCTTGTATGTGGTTAAGATAGTAAGAAGATATTTTGTATATGATTTTAAATTATATACAGAAACAGATTATGCAAGTGCTGGACTGTTCTGAGGACCATTGACCAACTAAGAATCATAATTCAGCAAAACAGCATACAATGTTGAGGGGTAGGAGATGGTTCCCGCAGGTCCCTCTGAGCCAGGGAGTGAGAAAGCGAGAGAGATCTATTCACTCAGAGAGACTGGAGGTGAAAACCCATTTATTGCATAATCACAAGGGCTTTATAGGATTCTGAGGGGAGGGTGCTAAAACTTGGACAGGATTGGGTAAGGGCTTTGGAAGAAGGGAGTGACTTGGCTATTCAGCTAGCCAATAGGGGAAACAAAAGGATCAAACTCAATAGGAACCAAGGGATTGGGGATAGATGGGTGAGACAACCAATGGGGTTAGGACAGAGGCGGAAACAGACAGGAGAGGCGGGTGCATCGCCAGCAGCTACATAGGCAACTTGAGGCAGAGAGATCCCAAAGATGGGGCCACACCGGCCTGGACTGGTGGGGGTACCCTTGGCAGGTCCCAGCTGCTGCCGTTCAGCAGCAGTGGCAGCTGCATTGGCAGCTGTGCAGGGGACACCCCCTGGGTGGGGCAGTCACAACACGGGAGACAATCCCTGTGCCTAATCAGTGTGGTGAGACATCGGGAACAATGCCTCAAGGGGAACACACAGGAGGGGTGGGAGTGACAATAAAACCTTTTGAACTAGAACTTGCACAGTGAAATGCATAACTTTCAAACTCCCACAACCAAAGTCTTCCATGTTTGTAGCTAGTAGGATTTGGGCTGTTTGCTGGCACCATTCTCCATGTGGGTCTGCATCAGAACTTCTTTCCATATTTCATAGTCTGGTTTGTTTCCTACAAAACAGTGGTTTTGGGAATATCACCTAGTCAGCTGAAGATGACATAAAGACACTTGATGGTTGACATCCAGGTGGTGACTAACCACTTAGTTTGAAAGATTTGATTCTCTACACAAACATTGACAAGACTATGACAGGACTGCAAGTTTTTAACAGTGGTTAGATGAATCCCACTGCCATAGTAGATACTACAGTCAGAGACTCTCAAGATCACTAGTTTAGTTCAGTATTTATGGCAGCAGCAAAACACCCATTTCACTCTAAAACATAGGAAAACCTGAGTTGCCAGAAATTCTCTGAAGGATGTCTTCTCAAACATGTAGCCATCAATCTTGAGTATGATTGTTTGACATATACCAGTCTGGAAAGTCTAACTATTACTACAGAAATTACTGCAATATTACTTTTGCTTGAGAGATGCTAGGTAGCATGATTATTAGAGATGAACACGGAGTAATTGAGATCAGTGATCATATGATCTTCTTTGAGCCCAATGTGTCCATTAGAATATCACTGACAGAATACAAGGACTGAAAGCAACTTATTCAGAGCACTATATCACAAGAACTTTTACCTCAGTGACTCCAAATCTGATTGCAATATCTTTCCTGCAGCTAAATCAAGTGATGAAAGTTTTAGAAGAATCTGAGTAAACATGCAAATTTCAGAGCACTCAGAAGGGCTGACCTTTAAACAGAAAGGAGTTCTCAATCACAGCAAAAGCAGAGTTAATGCCCCATATAATTCTGAATTATCATTAACAGTTAGAAAAGCACTTGCAATATATCAAGAATAGAGCAAATTAATAAAGAAAATGTACTTCTAAAATTTTTTTGCTTATACATCTTGGTAGCCCTTGGAGACTTACCTTCCACATTAAGATTTGACCCACAATGTATCTCTTATTTTAAAGAAACTGCAAGGAGAAATACTTCAGAGAACATATTCTGTTCCTCATTTTCATGTGTTATGAAATGCACATATCTTCAAGGGCTATGGGGCATTGCAATTGGCATAAGGATTTTCTTGAAATTTTCATCAATAACTTGTTTCTCCCAGCAACAGATGATTTCATGTAGAGGTTGTACTGGAGAAATTCAGTGAGGAAAAAACAGCAAAGAAAAGTTTACTCACCCAAAAATTGTAAAAAAGTCTCAATCTTAAAGGCATGCTACTAGAGTAAAATCTACTAATACAAAAATTGTTCTGATTATTCCATAAAGTTAATAAAATGTCTCAGGCATTAAATCAGCATCATAGTGAGACAATGGTTTATATCTATGTTTAGAAACACCACTAATAATATATTTAATGGAAGAATTAAAAATGTAAACCTTGGTTATACATCTAAGTTTTTCTGCTTGTTCCTAGTCAAACTATCATACATATAAGGAGCCTTTTACTGGTTTCATTATGTGTGGAGAGAAAGAAGGGGTAGGATATATTTTGTTTTACTCCAGTATACTACAGTACAGAATTATAGCATGGTCAAAGAGCACAAACAATTGTAGGTATTGAGAAATGCTGAGTTCACTTCATCAATGAGTGATGCACCACAAAAATTTAGCAGTTTCAGTATGATCTTAGTTAAGTGTCTTGCACTCTTATTAATTTAAAAAGACATTGTCATAGAACAGGATCCAAAAAAATCTAGACTGCTAAGCAGGGAACTTCTTAAAGGCACTTTCAGCACAGGGCTGCCTGAGGCTAAGCAACAGAGGAAAGCTGGACAAAAGTCTGGAACAATCTTTAAGCTACTTTCAGAATCCTCCAAGAGCAGTCTTAAATGGTACACATTGCCCCAAACTTTCTCATAAAGAGAGTAAATGAACTTTCAGGAAAATTAACAGAAAGTGAGGAAGCTTCCTTTGAAAACATAATAGCTGGCAGCTGTGAGTGGGCTGCCTTTTGTATTTTTAAGAAAACTTAGAAAGTGAGAGAAAAATAATAACCCTTCTGTGATAATAATCACCTTCCCGTGTTAAACATCCCATAGATTTAAGTGACCTCAGGTCTTCTCGAAGTTATACTACAGATGATGTTTGAAGGTGTTACATGCCTTTATTTCTACATTTGTTCTACTCTGCTCATAACTTTCCTATAACTGGGTGCAATTCAGTGAGAACCAGTAATTCCTAGTACTCTGATCCTCCTTTACAGGTTTTTTTAAATGTATTGGAAATTATTATTTCCCTGTAGACAAAAAAGGCCTTCAGATCACATGAAAAGGGGTGTCCCTTTTTCATTCAAGTGCTAGACATTAGTGTGTTTAAAAGCCATGTTTCATTCTTGTGTTTTCTTTCTTTTCTATTAGCTTGATGCTGTAATCCCTCTTTGCATATGAACATTGAGTTCTGGGATCCTTGCATGTAACTATTCTCTCAGTTGATTTTTTCATGTAAAGAGGTAGATAGCAGCTGAATGGTTTTCACTGTGGGATTTGGTTACTTGCATTGATAGTCTTACATGAAAGACATCTTTCGGAGGATTTGATACTTTAAAGTCTTGAGGGATTTACATCTCTCTCTTGCATTGATCCTAACTAAAGTTACAGGCTTAACTAACACTGTGAATCTGAGCCTAAACCCTCAAGACTGTTGTGGCTTAATCTGTACACCTCTCCTGGGCATTTTATGTTGCCTAGTTTAAGTAACTATTGTGAAGTTTCCACGCATTTCAAATTGGAACTGTATTTTAAAGTTGCTAATAATACATTATGTATCCCCATGTCAGTGTCCTTTATATTATGAAAGTATTTGGCTTAATCTTCAAGCTTTCACTGTACAATTTTTATAGTTCAGTATTCTCAAATTAAATTGTGAATTAGAAAAATAAATAAATAAGAAAGATTATTTCTATCTTCCATGTGTTGCATAACTGAATTTGTTACATCACTTCTTCGTAGTCAAACTGTTCTTTTTACTCTTTCAGCTAGTGTGGTTGTCTTTTACTTAGTTCCTTTTAGATATTTCTGTGAAGTAAATTTTCACTGCATCTGCAAAAGTCCCAGAGTAAATTAACTGTGAATCTTAGGCATATCTCTCAATTACATGCACCTGTGCTGGATCAATTAGCTTGCCTAATTCTTAGCAACACTAAATGGCCCACAAGTGTTCTTCATTAATTAAAATACTATCAGCCTTTTGTAAGTGCACTTCTAATATATTCTGTCTACAGCAGATGTGAGGGCAGCTACTTTTTGGATGGACCTTGCAGTGTTAATTTGCCTTTTAAACTCCTTGTCCCTTCCTGAAAACTAATACAGGATTATTTTATTTGTGAAACACTACTTTTGTTTTATTAGTTACTGTGATGAGTGGTTGCTGTTAAACTAAATCAAATCTTGTCCTGTAGCATTTCTTATTTTAAATGAAAGGGTTTTGTTGATGCTGCTCTTTAATTTTGGTTGTAAAGCCAGATTGAACCTCTCTTTAATGGCTTTATTTGACGTCAGTCTACCCAGAAAATAATTTCCTTTCAGGGTTGTAATGCATAGGCTACTGTAGAATAGTAATTCTTCTAGGTGTTAGAAAAGCATGTTTAAATCATACTTATGTGCTCATGACCTTTCTAAGGCAATGATTTAAGAGAGTTTTGCAGATTAACTGCTTTATTCTACACTCCTTGAAATTTCTCTGCTTAAAAAGCACCCTGACCACTCTCAATGATTTTGTTTAATGATGCAATTCAACTTTTTTGCAGGGACCATTTTTAAAAAGCCATACTGCTAAGTATGGTTTTATAAATTATTTATAGAGAATTTCTGGGACGATATCTTTCTTGGTGAGCTGCTGGTGCCAGTAACACTGAATTATCCATAGAAATTAAGTCAACAAAACTTATTCCTTTCTTTTTCAGTTCCAGCATCAAGCCTAAGTGTAAATTCATGCCGCATGAATTTACACT
>JAOXXN010000001.1:57205958-57237912 GCA_026770055.1 Myrmophylax atrothorax
GTATATGGGATTGAAGGAGTGTGGACATGCTTGGCATGAATGCAAAATCTGACAGTTTAACACATGTCATGGCAAACTCTTTCTGGTAGAGGCTAAAGAGAGCTCACAATTCCCACTCAGTGAAGAGCACAAACAGAGAAAAGGAAATACTAACATTTGACTGACAAGCTGTTGCAGAGAGAAGGGAAATAACATTTGGTCTGTTGAAATCCTAAAAAAAAAATCATTGAAGTAATATCTATTATTCACACACTGTTTCTAAGACTAACAGACCATTGCTAGCAAGTCTAAGTGATTTTTATCTAAAGTTGATCAAATCTATGGGAATTCATAGTACCATCATCCAGAAGAAAGACATGAGAACTGAATGATTGATTGCCTCAGAAAGGTTACTTTGTGGACTTCACTACCCTAAGACATGTAAGTTTTGCATTCCCTAGGAAAGAAATGAAAGGTATATATGTTACCTCATACCCAACAAAATCTTCACAATTTTATAGCTTTAGGTAAAGTAGAAAAATAATTCAATTTCTACTGTTATAGTGTTGAGCTTGTTTTGAAACTTACAGCAATAGACAAAACATGATAAAGAAAAGCCAGTCAGAGGAACTTCTAAAACAACACAAAATATAATTAATACTTTGTTACACCATTGTATCTGCAGATTTAGCAAACACAAATATTTTATGTATCTACCTCAGGATTTTTTTATTGTTTAAAAAATGGTGGAATGCTTTTAACTGTGAAAAAAAGTATTCTTAATTTACCTCCCAGTTCTAACTATTTCATGTTGTCACAAATTATTTACAAACAAGTAATTTATTTGAATATTTATTTTGGTGTTACATTAATAACAAATGAAAGTGTTCAAAATTTATACAAACACATTCATTTAACTGTAAAATATCTTAATTTTAAATCCACTTTATCTAGTCAAGTCTTTGACAGTTATTGATTCTCTATCAAATTTTGAGAAAGCTGATAGGCTTTCTTCACAGAAAAAGTCACCCTGCACAGTTTCTAATTCCTTTCCCATTCCTATTCTGGTTCATTTTTCATGGAATGTAAATATTTTTATTTACCTATACTCCTGTGTTAGTTTATTGTTTATTTGGCTTGGTTTGCAACCAATTAATAGTGAACACCACTCTTTCTGAAAATACTCCTCTGAACACTAATTGCCTATTCATAGTAGGTGTGAATACTGTAACAGCTTCAAGTTGCAATATGAATACTATTTGAATACAGAAAAATTACTTGTATGTTAAATGAAAACATCATAGCAGAAAACTAAATTTCCTAGTTCAAAAATCTGTTCTTTTCAGTGAATATGATGTCCTACTTACAAATAAGGAGTATTTGAATGATCTCTGTCACTTCATCAGCCACAGGAGTAGCACGTGAAATTCCTAGGGCCCTTTGCTAAACTCCATGTTTCCCTTGTTTTTTTCCCTTTTTTGTCTTTTGCTACACCATTCAAATTCATACATAAGTGATATGAGAAGTGCTGAGTTAAAAGGTGGTCACTTATCAATTATTGATATTAAATAATGGAATGACTGAAATTGGATTTAATAAAGAATTGAGTCAACTATCACTTGGCAATCAATATAAGTTTATCAGACAGCTTCTGTTTACTTTGATATTGAAGTTAATATAGATGTAGTACACCTACGTTTTTTGTAAGGAATTTAAGTTGATAAAACACATTAATTTAATGAATAAACTTGAATGATAAAACTTCATGTAATCTAAATTAAATATATTAAATAACCAACATAAAAAAAAGTCTCAGAAGGTCATTTCAAATTGGATATCATTACTAAAATATTTAAAACATCTACTGGTGTCATGTCATGGTCAATTCTTGCCTTACTACATGTCATTGGTTATTTATAAGAAAACAACAAATCATGAATGAAAAAGTCAGCAGTAAGTAACAAGCTGTTTATAGGGAAACACCTGGATCAAATAGTAGATTGGGAAGACATAATAATAATTTTACAATGATGAAATAAAGTGACAAAGACTTAAGACACTCTTTCTGTGTGAGATATCTATCTACGTGGAATCAGAGATTCTGGAAAGACCAGGTTCATCACAGCAATAACAACTAAAAGACGAACTTTCACTGTGTTCCAGTAGCCAATAGAACAAACATGAACCTTTGCATGAAATTCTTAGATACTGTCTTTACATTAACAAAGTTGGTGTCCGCCATTCAAGATGAGAGGTCTGAAGAAAACTGCAAGTTTGCATGATGAAGTTGCAAATAAGGTGATTATAATTCTTAAACCACTGTCAGAAAGAGAAGCAGAGATGGACTGTGGGACTGACAAAGATTTGATGTAATGCAATTCCTGGAAGAGAAAGACGAACAAATTAGACATAAAGCCCTTGTTTTTTAAGAATTCAGGTATTTAGTCACTGTAAAAATTAAAAACTTTTCTTGTAGACTGAACAGCAAATACATATAATAGACAACAAAATCACAGAAATTCCTGATGTAAAAATATTGCATTTCAGACCAGAATCAAGTCAGAAGAGGCACTGTGGTTTATATTATGGAAGCATGATTAAAATATCTTAACAGTCTTCAGTGAATTAATAATTTGAAACCTATATGCATCAAAGAGAGATAGAATTCAGCTTTCACTAATGATGTTGAGTTTGTGAGTGTTTCGCAATCAGGCTAAAACATTTTAACATGACTTATAATCTAGCAAGTGCAATGCAGGCACCCATCAAGAATGAATTGATCTTTGTGATTTCTTTTTATAGGTTCCTAACCACCAGTTACTTTTGAAAATCTTGTTCTAATAAAACACTAGTTTTCATGCTTCATGAATGTTGTGACCAGACTAATTATCATATTTGCACTGAATTTGGTGAAACTGCAGAGTAAATAGATTTTTATTTTGCATGTCGTATTTTGATCATTGTGGATTTCTTTCTGACTGAAAATCAAACCAAATTTGTTTCATCCAGTAACAAACATAATTTGAATAATGTTAACTTAATAGATTTCTCTTCTCTGTAGGCATTGGGCCAGGATTTATGAATATTCTTTCAGGCAGCCGGGAAGATTACCTTTTTTCTTTTTCCCCTTTTAGAGGTCAAATTTCCTTTCAAACTCAGTGCTATGCAAAAGCTTTCTGTCTTGTTCCTGTCACTGACAATGACCCAATACTATTTCATGCTTGAATTCTCAATGCATGTATTGTTATTGGACAAATACCTTTGAAAAAATAGCTTCCTTCATTGTCACAGTAACACAAAGAAACCCAACTGCATATAGTAGCTGAGGGTTTGTTGAGATTTTTCTAAGCATGGTTTTCCAGAGCTTTATCTAGGGTCTACCAAAGACAATAGAAGATTTAAAACTGATTTCAATGTTTACTGAAAGAGACCATAAGAAAACATTCAGGATATTGTCTCATTAATTGTACAGGAAAAGATATGTTTAATATCTAAAGGTAACAAAACAAAGTTGAGCCATACAGATGCCATGAACCAAAATGAACCATGGTCATCAGAGGTCAGTTGCTGGTATGAAATGATATTTTATTCCTGTCGACGTAGAAGCCAAAATGTATTCAGATTGTCTTTCTTGGTAACATGGTTTAGATACTACATTTGCTGAAAAGCAAGCACTCTGTTAAACTCAAGGTATGCTAACTCACAGGGGACAAGAGAAATAACCTTTTCTCTGAATATATCAGAAGAGACATCTCTTTAGGTATGATGAGTACTTCAGTGGATCACGCAGGTGCTTAGAAACTAAGAAACAGTGATATACTTCAGACCTTGTTAAGACTGAACATTTTTCATTTGGGATTCCAAATACCACAGCACCTTTAATAAGCATGTGAAATTACTGCTATGTTGATGAAAACAGGGACAATATGAGTGATTAGAGATCTGAAGAACTTGTCCTGTGAGAAGAACCTGAAGGAATTAGATCTTTTCTCCCTGGAAAGAAGGCTCAGGGGTGGACCTCATCAAAGTATTCCAGTACTTAAGGGTATCTACAAAGAGAATAGAGGTTTTCTCCTTTTATAAGAAGCCACGCAAGGAAGACAAGAGACAGCAGATACAAGTTGCTCTGGAAGAGGTTTAATTTTGATATAAGAAAAGCATTTTTTACAGTGAAAACCATCAATCACTAAAACAACCTCCACAGGGACACTGGAGAGTTCTCATTGCTGGGGAGTTTCAGCACGCAATTGTACAGGGTGTTAAGTAATCTCATCTACATTCCATTTCACAAAAAAGATTGAACCAGATGAGCTCTCGAGGTTCCTTCAAACCTAGGCTGCTCTACAATTCTATGAGTCTGAAAATCTGGCATACTCCACCATCAAGGTAGCAACCAAATCACAGAAACATACATATTGAAAGGAATGTCCAGAGGACACGGAGTTCTCCCTTCTCCTGAAATGAACTTCTATGGTCTAATTATATCCGGTTGCTCAAGAAGTCTTTCAATCAAGTTTTGAATGTCTTCAAGAATGGACATTCCACAACCTCTTTGGGTAACTTTTTGCAGTGTTCAGCCAACTTTTATTTCTTCCTTATAGTGACTCAGAACGTCCCACTTTCCAGCTTGTTTCCATCACTTTCATTGTGCCCCTCCTGGGAGTCTGGCTCTATCCTTGTAGCCTCTAATAAGACACAGGCAAAATGCCTTATTCTTTCAAAGATGAACTAAATGATTTTTCTCAGCCTCTCATCACACCTGCAGCCCTCTTTCAAAGTCTTTCTTTCACTGGAGATCCCCAAATAGGACACAGCAACCTAGATGTGACCTCACAAGTGCCCAAATAGAGTGTAAGAATCATTATGTTGGAACTAATGGATTCCTTCTGGCTAATACAGTTCAATACATCATTGGCCTTCTTTGACGCAAGGTCCACCAGGACCCCAGGCCCCTTTATGCAAATCTACATTTTGCCCAGTGAGCCACCTCAGCATGGCCAGTTAGATCCCATCCTCAGTCTCTAGAGAAGTAAACAGGATTTCTGTCCTTTGCTACTATTTTGAGAATCCTTCACGCAAAGAGAATTTTGGAGAGTTTAGAAAGCAATCAGATTTCTATTGACTTTGTCCACACTGAAGTTAGGTTTTGGGTTGTTACTTGTTGGTTTTTGTTTGGTTTTTTTTTTCCAGAACTGTATTTCTGATGTGATTTCCTTAAGCAGATTTACAGTGGGTTAGGAAATAGTTGTTTCCTGACCCAAAACCTGAAGTTCTTGCAATCAGAAAACAGTTAAGCATACCTTTCAAAAAATTGCTAACTTTTTTTATATCACTTTGCTTAAAAGGGAAGGTTTGGATTAAATATTCTTTTGTTGGCAGCTCAAATATGGGTTTAGTTAAAGCCACTTTTACATTTTTCTTTTAATTAGTACTATATTACTCCTTTTTAAAAATTTTTCTTCCTTTCACATGAAAAAGAAAAAAAGAAAAACAAAGGCTGAGCATCAAAAGTTTGTCTCCTTCCTGTCTGACTATTCTAGTAGTAATGAAAATTAAGTTAGTGCTTTAACTGCAACCAGTTAATATTTAACACTAAAGCTCAAGTAATGGATTTCTGCCTGAAGAATTTACAATGGGACCCAAAGAGAAATCACAATAGTGCTGAAATTAAAATGTTACCTCTCTTTTTCTGGATATGGACTGACATAAATATGGAGTTCAAACTATTAGTGTTGTAAGAAGGGTTACTGACATTTAAAAATCAAATATGTCAACAAATATTAACAAAACAGCCTAAAAGGAAGAGCCATACCTGATTGCCACAACTATTTTTAACACTGTTTAATTGCTGTACTAAAAAAAAAAATGCAGTCTAAGAAATGCCCTGGTGTACTTTTTTTCACAAGCAAGGTTGCCTTTTTGCATCTTTTAGAACTTTGTTCCAGCCCATCATAATGGTCGCTTCCAAAACACGAAGTACTGCATGAATAGGGATCTTTAAATGCATTGCATGTTGAGAGAACTTCTTAAAGAACAGGTGACCTGAAGAGAACTACATCAAGCTCTGCAGCTGTTTGCTTTCTGAGGCATGCAGGCAAATTGAGTATCACTGCTATTTTACCCATAGACTCTAAAAAATCGTTATGCAAGCTGTTACTGTAAAAATCTTACACCACTGTCTTAAAAACATAAAGACACACTTTTCAAACAGAACAAAAAACATAATACCTACTCACTTTGAAACATGATTTCCAATTGTGTTTCCAGTCCTTTTGGGAAGTTATCACAGTTAAAGTAGCAAAAAAAATGTCCTTTCCTGTTGCAGCTGTTCAGGCATACTTTTATACACTGATCCCTATTCTTGTGTTTAAATAAGGACAGGTTAGATTCCTATTCTACAGAGAGGAATAAGATGCTAAAAACAGTAAAGAGAAAATGGAATTGTATCTGAATGTCTGTTGTGCAACAGAACTGAGTACATGCTGCCAGGGTTCTTCTCGATGATGGTCTTAAGGCCTGTGTAAAAATCACAGGCAATGAGATTCTTCAGATGAAATGCTTCCTATTTCTTTTTGGATGTGGTTTTTGTTTGGGTTTGGTTTGTATTTGTCAAAACTCTATACTATATGATTATTTTATTATTGCCACAGGATCTGTGAAATGCAGGAGGATAAAACGGTTGCACAGCCTTTAAATTCCAAACCCATGTTGACTCTACCATCAACAGAAACACTGCATCTTCTCTAAGAGCTGCACTTTCCTTATTTCTTTCTCCATCAACTGGTACCACTTGGACTAAAATCTGCTAGTTTCAGACTACTTAGTTTCCTTCCTAAAGTGAAATAAGGCTCATATTACCCACGATTTACTTCTTTTTTTTTCTTATCAGTTATATAGGTCTTAGCTTTCTGCATTCATTTGTTGAGGAGTTTCCCTCCAAGAACTTTTAAGTTTTCAAATCTCAGGTTTTTAAAGAGGGATTCAAACTTTGACCTCTAGATTTTCTCAAAACCTCTCATCTTTCACAAGTACTGGATACTATTTATTGGAGTAAAAGTATGCATACAGTTCCATAAAATAATAAGTTTTCCCTTACAGCCCTTCAGATTTTTCCAGCCATGCTTTTCCTTCAAACTCAAATCCCAGTTGTCTTATAAACCACTGCACAACATAACTGTCAATAAAGTGTTGGTTCTTAGCCTTATATTCCTTATTGCCTCATCCTTTCTGTTCATCTCAATGTAAAGAAATATATGTTGGTATAGTTGAACTTTTTGAATGCTAAATTTCAAAAAATGTGGCATACAAAGCAAGCACTAAATTTAGATGGAAGTGAAATTATTGTGAATACTATGCACAATCACACATGTGAGCTGACTTTTGACCTGGTTCTTCCCCTTTGTTTGTGCTGCTTCAAAAGTAACCTGGTGCATAATTTTCCCTGTGAAAATTATCATGCCCATTATCTAAACCACCCAGTTACTGAATCCGTTATTGGAGAAAACAGTGTTCAATATGCCCCAAAGCAAAGCAAAGCAAAGCAAAGCAAGGCAAAGCAAAGCAAAGCAAAGCGAAGCAAAGCGAAGCAAAGCAAAGCAAACCAAACCAAACTAAACCAAATCAAACCAACCAACCAACCAACCAAAAACAATTACAAAAAAGAGCAAATCAATCTATAAGTATTTTCATATGATATATTTTCAGTTAACTACATTTTTCAATCAGCACAAATCAACTCTAAAATGCATCATGTCAAATTACCATCAGAGATGGTAATTATCAGTAGAGATTTCTGAACAACTGAATGGCAAACCAAGGGAAAATGATAAGAGTAGCTTGAATAACAATTACTCATGAAAGCTGTGTGCCACGGAGAAATAAAGCAGTAAATTGATAAATTTTTAGAGGCATTAAGGCTAAACAGTTAAGACTAATGACAATTTCTATTCCAGCACAGTATATAATCTAATAAGGACCAAGGTCTGTAAATGTTCCCATGCACAAGAAATCATTGCTCATGAAGAGAGAAACTGATCCCTCTTCAGGTACTGGTATCTCTATTTGATATTACTGCATTTACATAAAGACCTTAAGGAAAAAAAGAATAATTCTACAAAAGCTTCTTTTTAGGGATGCTAGCTGGAGAAATGTACCCCAAAATATATGAAACTCATTTGAATGAGACAATGCATGAGATTAAGGACTTTTCAAGAGCTTTTAGTCTGGGTGTTGATCTGCATTACTATTTCATATAACTTCTATTTATTACTACAAAGAAAGAATATTGAAAATCTGGAAATATAAAAATCCCCTACATTTTTTAGTCACAAGAAAGTGTGCTAGACCATAGGATGGGACATAGATTTTTTCAAGTAGAAGATTGCTACAATCACAAGAGAAATATTGAAAGACATCTTTAGGGCTTCTTTGCTTGTTTGTTTGCTTGCACACTTTTATTTTTATTTTTATTTTAGTTGGAGAGGGAGAGGTTGTAAGCAGGAATATTAAGGGAAAGAATATTTTTTTCCTAGTATCTTAAGAGCTATTAGAAAGCACTTGCCCGTAAACCATTCCCCCAGCAAATGGGGATGATCTGAAAACTCTAAAGGAGACAATATGTTTCTTGTTATAGAAATTTCTTCAGGGAAAAAAAGAAATATAAATTATTCAGAAAGTTTCTTAGGTTTGGAACAAGTTGTCTATGAAAAACTCATGACCATGAGATAACAAATGTGAATGCAACAGTTCTCAAACACTATTTGTGCTACAGTAAGTTAAAGGTCTAACTTGAATGATAGTTGACTGAACAGACAAATAGTGAAGAGCATTTGTGAAGGTAAAAAGTGTGTACAGCCACATTTTTTTTTTTCACAGTTAAGGAGAAATCAGATAAAAGAAGAACTATTTTGCTATATATTATTTAAAATAATTTTATTTGCCACTATAAAATTTAATGTTTAATGTAACCCAAACTTCTATAATAATTAACTGAATGTTGTCTTTGGAAAAGCATAAAAAAATAAAATAGTTCAGTAAACTTAGTCCATTGAGTTATGCTTATCAATGTTAACGTCATGCTTTAGCCAAGTAACAAATATGAACTTTTATGTAAGACCCCTGAATCACATTATCAAAGATGCTAAATCTGTGATGTATTTATTAATAGTTATTCTATCTTCCTTCACATTGCATGCATCCAAAATTATTCTTTCTTCAATCACAATATATATCAAACTCTTCTGGGTACAGGAGAAGCAAATGGAGGTCCTCTAATTGTCTGCATGAAGGCTGTCTTGATCCAAATATTATTTTGCCACATAATTATTTTATTCATTGACTAATTTTTATTAATTTAATATGATAGTTTGAGTTCTCATTTGTCTGGGGAAGTGTAAAGAATAGGGCACTTTGTATTTTCCAGTGCAGGCTATGGGTTTAGTGAATGCTATATGCTACATACTATTTCCACATACTAAAGTAGAATGAATGGACAGCACACAACTGTTTAGTGGAAAACCAGTGGTATAGATATAATAAATGTTTGTTGAAAAATAAGAATCAATAGTATAAAGCAAATGTTTATTGAAAAAAGTGAATGTTTGCAATGAACACTATTAAGTTTAGGGAACCAAAAAACAATAACTTGTCATTTCCAGAGAGGGTTGTAATATGATAAATTGTCAAGAAAAAAAAAGCAGCTTGATCATCACCATTGTCTGCCAAGGACATAGTTTATCAATGTCACTACTATAATCACAAAGTGACTAAAGAAATTATATTCACACTTGTTCCTAGAAAACTTCTATGTGAGGGTAAATAATAGAAGCTCCTGTTGAGGGTCATCTAACAAATTATCCAGACGGTATTCTAACAGATTTTAAATTAAAGGTCTTATATTGGAATCATACATCCCATTCATCCTTGATTATCTTTTTTCTCTTTCATAGCATTCTTCCAAAAAACAAAGTTTTTGATTGTGTTTAAAATATAATTGTATGAATGAGTATGTTCTACTTTGGACTACACATAAAATCTATTCTGTCCAGAGCTTGGATAAAATGAGTGTGGAATTTTCTTTCGACAGGTGTGTCATGTATTTAGATTCTGAGTGTTGTTCTCTGTGATTCTGAGTAAGAGTTAAGATATGCAAAATAATATTTCCAGTCCTTTGAATATAATAATTTGGACACTTTCTTTCAGCTCTAGTAGGTAGCTGCAGACCCAGCCACAAGCATGTTATACTGATTTCAACATGTTCCAGTCCTATCTTTATCTCAGAATAGTTACTGATGAAATATTGCATTGGGAATCAAATTGCTGAACAGAAATTTTTGATTCCAGTTTATTTAAAAAGTAAAATGTTTTTAATTTTATATTTATGATGTGTATTTAAATCATAATAACAGAATAAATCACATATATCTTGCATCTAAAATTATAGTTTAAATAGTTCATCAGACTAACTTCTCTATACCTGCAAAATTGGTATATTGAGAAGAGATAATGGAAACAGTCAAGAGTTAAAGAGAAAACACAATCTCAAAAATACGCTATAGGCCTCAATATAAGCAGTAAGATAGCTAGTACACCTGTGGAAGCATATATCAATTTTGTAAAGTTTCCTTTCTTTAGATTCTATCATGTTTGTTGATTGTTAAGTGAGTTCTTGGATATTCTAGGACATCTCAAATGATAGTAAATACCTGTGTTAAGACCACCTAATCTTGATTTGAGGTTCTGAACTGGCGTGTTTTCTCACTTTCTATTAGCTATCTTGGCCAACTACTCCAGTGACTAGAATAGGTACTCGCATACCTCATGCGCAGGCCTGAAGATGGCAGCTATAGTACCATTTTAGAAAGCACTAAATATGTCTTCAAAGACATTATTTGTTTGCAGACAAAAAAGGACTGTTAGGTTGCCTAGATGGAAAAATTAACACATTAAAAAGTCATGCCTTTATTTTTTTTTCCCCTCTCATTAAAATATCTGCCAGGAGGGCTGTGATGCTTGGGTCAGCATAAGAGCAGTAAGCACCATAACTCCTTTTAGCTTAGAAGTGTCACTACTACAACTATTACTATGGAAAGCTATGTCAATAAAAAACAAGAAATGGGGGATTTGATGCAGTTTTCTATGGGAGGACGTCTAGTGTTATTCGAGACTCCTTAGGGTGTCTCTCTAATATTTTTGCATCTTTGGAAGGACATGCTTCTCCAATAGGCCCTTTGTCACAACACTGTTTGAGTGTCTCAGCCTATAAAGTTCCTGTTGTACACATAAGAGAACAAAACAGCTTACTTCTCTGAATCTGATCTTAAAAGCTTAATAAAACATCACTGTTCTCACTAGATATTTGCCTGTGTTACTTGTCATGAGCTTCACTTACCAAAATTTATGGAATACTTATTAATATTATGACAGTTTTAAGGTCATCTTGAAACAAATTTATATTTTAGCATGCATCATGGAAACTATGGTAACTTTCTGATTATGAAAACCATAATGCCATACAATACGTCATCTAGTCAGTTGGTTTTTCATAGCTGCTGTTTGCTATAAGCAATAATGAAAAGACACCAAGACACAACACCTAGAAAAAATATTCAAAAGTGAAATCAAATAATGTGGCACTGATTTTCAGCAAGTGGCTTAAAGATCATGGCTGTCAGTCTGTCTGACTTGCAAAGGTGGTTGCAACACACTTTAAATATGTGATTGATATGATCTTCAAAAGAAGTATCAGATTTTGGAATGATTCCAGGGTCATAACCATTATACAAGAGATAAAGAGAACAAAATAAAACCTCTATGGGTTACACCTGAGGCCTTTTGCATTAGTAAGCTAATCAATAGCAGCTTGCAGAATCAGCACAGGAACAAAAATACAAAGAATATTCACTTGCTCTAGAGAGAGGAGGATGCTACAAAAGCCAGAGCTGGGGAAATAAAATGATAACATTGTAAATAGAGAAAAAAAAATAAAACAAAACCACATCAAAGTACTCTTCTCAAAAATCTGATTTCGTTTTGTTCTGTCTATTACTCCCCGTATTGCTTTCCAATTCTACCTTGCCCCAGCACTAAAGAGGAAATTTCCCCTCTGGAAGGTTTTTATCTGTTATGAACAGCATCAGAACTCCTTTTGGTATTTTTCCTCTGAGGGTAAGAAGTATATAAAACAAAGATCATTTTGTTTTCCAGTCTGACTGTATTACTGCACTTGAGGGGAAATTTGTCTTTATAAAAGAGTTTATGACATTTCGGTGCAATGCAGTATGGTAACATTTGATAACTTTCATTTGGTTTTACTGCTCTTCCTTTTGCATTGGATTTTTGTGTTCTTCATGAAGCTGTGAAAAGACAGGAAAACATAATTTTTGCCTCTGCATTTTTTTCCAGAAGATAAGTGAAAAATGTGGAATTTCAAAAATGTATGATTTTTTTTTCCTTATCTATCTATATTTCCTCTCAGTCCAGGATTTCTCCTTTTAATTCAATTCTTTTCTGAGATGTGTAATTGGAATAAGCGCTGTCTAAATTGAAAGCTAAGGTGCATGCAAAGAATAAAAAACTATTGTAGGCATAAAGGATATTATCCAAGGGTAATAGTGAACTACAGTTTTGTATTACAAGATTAGAAAGGTTTTACAACATTCTGTCCAAAAAGACACTAAGAATAGCTTATATAGATGGAAAATCATTAAAGAGAAAAGCTTTAAAATTAAAAAAAAAAAAACAAACACAAAAATAAAGTGTTTTGTTTTTTTTTTTTTTTTACAGAAACTACAGAACTATTATTATTTTATTTCTATTTCCTTATCCTTATGGGTATATCTGTCATTATTATATGCCAGTAAAGTGCAAGCAGCTTTTAGAACTGAAAAATTTCCTTGATTATATCTTGGAATACAGTCTTTTTATTACTGGAATATTATGCACGTATGCCAACTCAAGAGGCCTACTGTAGTAAAAAAATCACTAAAATGCAGATTAAAAATTCTTAGAATTATTCCCAGAAATCTTAGGAAATTGTTGATTACAAGCCACTGCTGCTTTAGTTTAAAATGATATTGTAACATACTTGAATGGATGACTGTCAAACATTTATCTTACTTAATTGCAGTGAATGTATGTCTTGCTCTTCTCCACTGAACTTAGAAACATTTTTGTTTCATCCTAGTTTCGTATACTTTTTTAAAATATATTTTTATGATTAAAGACAGGTCTCTATCCGTCTTTCAGGTTTATTATCCTATACCACTTCTTCCCTAGCAGAAGTGATAAAAACATTAAAAAATATTTCTCAGTAACTTTTATTATGATAACCACAATCATCTGTATGTCTAGAAAATCCCAGAGTGCATAATATCAAACAATGTCTCAAGGTGCAATTCACCAATCTGGAAACACCATAGATTGAGTTACACTCATAAGTAAGCTTGAAGACCTGAAGGCAATTTTAACTACTATCTCTCGAGACAGTAATTGAGTTGGTGCTTGTGTTAGAATGAAAAGTGAAGTTTTGTTTTTTTCTCTTTAGTTAATGATTATTGCTTCATTTAAATAATTTGTTTTGGATAAAATGTCCTCTTTTCTTGCAAAACAAACCAAAATAAACCAAACAACCAGGGAAGAATACCGTATGGATCTAGAAATTATGTTAGCAAACAGATGCAGCATTCTGAGTCAGAGATGGTCCCTCTCATCAGTTGCCCAGTTCTGAAATTAAGTTACTGATGTAAATATTACAAGTGCTTCAGGGAAAAGCTCCTTTGAGGTCTTCTACATTAATTTTTGCTGTAAAGTATTTTTATTTGTTTTCTGCAGGCATCTTCTTGGCAGTCTGGCATTTACAACACACAGGAATAACAGATTGTCATGCAATATAGACTGTGTCATTGCTAAAATAATTTCCCATAACTTAAAAAGTACAAAGCCAATTTTAGTGAGAAGACTTTGTTCAAATTTCTACTCTTTAACTAGAGCACAGCTAATAGTGATCTTCTATTTTTAAAATATATATTTTGTACAGTTTCCTCTTTCCTAGCTTTAGAGCATAGGCACATTTTTTAATGGAAGTTGTGTAGGCTCAGGCTTTCGTAATCATTCTGATTGCCTTGGAAAAATAGTTTCACAACTATCTACAAGGTGCAGGTCAAAAATTATGTCATATAGAGAGATTTTTAAGGGAGGAATTTCATTAGTCTGATGAAACATGCCTGTCAGAGGAAGATAGCCAAAAAACATCAGGGGGAACCTTGAGTCACTCCAAAGATGGTTGAGAAATTAAACATTTTTTTCCCTTCCCAATGCAATCTGTTATAACTGAGGGAATTAGTCAGTGAATAAGAGATTCAAAAATTGAAATTCTAGTGATTTGAAAGAATGTAATTTTAGAAAACCATTCAGTTCTATTGTCTACAGAAGTATTTTTAGATCTAAGTTCTTCTTGCTCATGTCTCCCATTGATTTAATATGAATACAGTGTTGGCCTTTAAGCTGACTGTAATGCACATGCAAAACTGGCAGGATTTTCTTTTCCTAGGCTTTTCCTATTAGAATTTATTTTCTGTCGTTCTGATCTGTTAGAAAAAAAAAATAAAAAGGATGCAAAAGTGTATGGTGAATACAATCTGTCACTCAGAATACTCTGAGTCATCAACTGAGCGGCAAGTTTATGGTGGACTACTAAGACAGTCTTTGAGAAGTGTAATTAAAGGTTCTATAGAAGATTTTTTAGCAATGGAGATGCCATCCTAGCAAAGGAAATAATTAATAGGCGGAGGAATAAGGACACCACACACAGACCAATGTGATCAAGAGAATGCCATTTATTACACACTGCAAACAGTGTATTTAGGGTTAAGGCTACATTCTGTTGGCTAGATTGAACTTCACATCATCAAAATACAAATCCTAATTGATTATAGTCCATATCTCACAAGTCCAGTGTTTTGATGGAACATCCTAGCTGTTCCCAGGTGAATCTCCAGAGTCCTGTGAGAAAGTACAATGTGAACTTCTAGGGAGTCATTTACTCCCTACCACTCAGCAGCAGCTGTGGCCTTGTTTATTCTTAGCTGGTAACTGCTTTCTGTCTCACAGTGTCCATATAGATCTGAATTGCTCACCTTTGATTTTTCTGTACCTACAATCCTAGGAAATGTTGCTTTTGACATAATTTGGAAGAAAATGAAAATACACAGAAATAAATATTTTAATTACTCTAGTTTACAGAAATTCTTTGTTGAGATCCTTTAACTATTCTTCATAAACAGCACTTGAAGCAACATGATGAGAGTCCTTACCCTTACATTCTACTTCTTCCTCTAATATTAAGAGAGCAAAATATAGGCAGTTTTAATTATGTGAATTAGCATGAAGGATGCCTTCAATTCAGAAAATATTTTCATTTTGTCTGTGAAAATAGCCATGAAGATTGTCACCGGTGAGGATTAAATATGAGAGCATTATTCTACTCCTTGAAATATACCTGTGATCTTTTAGGAACAATAAATATATTTTAAAAATTAAAATCAGCATATTTAAAAATAGGTTTTTTTCAAATGATAGCATTATAAGAGGGGTTTTTATCTTTTTAAGTTTATTTGAATAATCTGTGATTTATACACTTTTAATATGGACATATATACAAAACTTTTGATAGTCTAATTGAGAGATAAACTACAAAAGACACAGATAAAATATAATCAACTCAAATAAAATTGCAATCTAGAAATGTTCAAATATCTTCTTATAAAATAAACAGGCTGTTATTTAGATTAGACTAAGGAAGAAGGGATGGGGATTTACATTCACAATATTGACAAAAATACACTCATAACATATTTTCCCTGGCAAAGGATTAACTGTGTTTTTTGAGGAAAAGCGAGCATCCAGAATCAAACAGCATGTTCTTATCCTCGCTAATACCTTTACTATTTCTAGCAATCTTGCATGTATAAAGCACCACATGGTCTAGTCCTGTTTCCATTGATGTTAAAAAACAGGTAACTCACTGACCAGAAAGAAATTAGAATTTATGCAGTTGTGTTATTTAGGGATGTGTTCAAATGAATACATACTCAATAATGAAAGTTAAAACAAAACATACAAAAAAAGCAATACATTATGCTGCATATTCTCTTTGGAAAATTTAAGCCATATGTTAAACTTTGGTGAATGTTCTTTGAGCAGTAATATTTAGCTATCTTGCATGTTCCAGGGGGACCAGTGCTGGCAGACTCCAAACTGCCTCTAGCCCTGTCATATGTTAAACAAGCTTAAGGCTGGTTTATGATTTTAGGTGCTATAGGCGTAATTCTGATCCTGTTTGGACTGGGTTTTTCTCTTGATAAAATTCCACTATCTGCAATGGAATTAGTACTCATTTTGTTCTGCATGTAAGAAAGAATAATGGTCAAAGCACCAAGTCTGACAGAGTTCAAGAGGCCTTCAGACACATGGTGTAGCTCTTGGTGATGGTCCTGTGCAGGGCTAAGAGTTGGACTCAATGATTCCTGTGGATCCCTTCAAACTCAGCATATTCTATGATTCTGTAATATTCAGCCCTTATATTTAATCTAAATTTTTCTCTACCTTAAGTATGCATATTTCCATGTATTTGAAATCCAACTTTACAATTTATGTGAATGTTTCACATACCTTAGGTTCACCCTGTAACATTTTCTCCCATTCATAGCAGTTAATATAGACCCCAGAACATGTTATTTTTCTTATTCACATTCCCTTGTGTCATCATGGTTTTAGCACGACACAGTGATGTACAGCTAAGCAGATACTTCCCACCAAATGTCCTCGGTAGTAGGGGGTATTTTTTTCTAATTCTAACCGTAATTATTCTAATTTTGTGGTAGGCCATCTACTGTATGATAATTGCTTTCTCTACAAGGGATTATGCACAATAACTAGGAAGTGTAGGCCACCTCCTGGGATTAACACATCCTTTCCCTTCACTTCAGAGTTACAGCAGGAAAAACGAAATACCTTTTTCCCTTCAAATCTCCATCTACAAGAACAGAATATATTTTAAAGTCATGAAATATCCTATGTATGCCTGAATTATTCACTAGCATTTTATTTTTTTTTCTTTTTAGCCATTATTATAGTGCCATTATAGTGCCATTTCAGTACTTTTAACAATTCCATGATAAACTATTTCCATGTATCTTTAAATCAGGTTATGGTATGCTTTGATTGATTATGCCAAAGCTATTACATCCCTGACAACACTTCCTGTGAAAAATGAAGATGGAACCAAGAAGATCAACATCTTTCTGTTTTGTTTCAGTATTAGAACACTTCACACTCAAATTGCTGTTTTCAAGTCCTCCTGACCTTCATGATACCTACATGGCCCATAAACCTCCATCTGAATTTTTAAAAGACAGTAACAACATAATCATTGTTTATCTTACTGGACTAATTTTATGTACTGGAGAAACTCATAGTCCCTGTTATTCTTGCAAAGGTGAGAACCTGAAGCTCCAGAGGCCTTTAATTATGTCTTTTTTCATTTTTTTATGATGCCTTATGTCCTCCCGTCTGTTTCTCTGTAAAGACAGGTTTACCAGTTAGTGCTTGCATGCCTCACTGATACTAATTTCTGTGCTAATCAGCTTCCTATTTCTCAATACTCCGAGATTTTTGACAAATTACACCCTTTGAATTATAAATAGGAATCAATGTAGTTTTATAATATACATTATTACATATAAACTAACCTGTTGATTTGTTATTTATACTTGGAGAATTAAACAGCTGTGTAGTTTTTTATCCTGTGAAAAAAGTTCTGATGATAGACTAGTCATGTTGTTGTCTTGACTTTAACCAGAGGAATTTCTTCTGTTGTTTGTACACTCCACCCAGGAGAATTCAATTAGGCTCAGGTAGTACATCTGGGTTTCAAAACCCAAATTCCCATTTAAGAACTTCTGCCAAATCACCATAATAATCAAAGCAATCTGCAAGCCAGCATGGTGACTCTGAAGATTATTACTCCAGTCTGTTAGACAATCTGTTCATGAAGACTTTGGTTTAAGCCCTGGTATCACTCATTTGTCTGTACTTTGCTCTTGATTCTAAGCCATAAGTTCCTGATTGCTGCTCCAGAGGGGAATCTGAAAAAGATGAAAAGTGAGGTTTTTAAGTGTTTTCATTGAACTAACTAAAAAAAAAAAAAAAACACACAAAAAAAACCCACCTTGAGATTTTTCCTGGATACAATATAATCATGAAAAAAACCCCCATAATTTAATAGATCATAGAAAATCTTACTTTTTGGGTTAACATCAGTGTTATATGATTATCTTTTTTTCCCCTGAGTGGGTTGTAAAGCTTTTTAATTTAGATTTAGGATACTTATATTAGTCCTAGGAGCTTTTTTCCAAATCCTATTGGTCCAAAGTTGTAGACAGAAAAAAATTCTACAGAATGGAAACCAAATATTTTTTTATTCAGCCTTCTAGGTCACAATGCCACTTCCATATTGTTACTAAGTAAGATTAATTTCTTTATCAAAGAGATGCCTTAGATGCACTGAGTTTGCAGTACTCCATAGAACAGAAGCTGTTTAGCAGTATCCAAGGATTTGCTGAAAAAGTTATTTACTCTGTATATGGTCTGTGTATATTTACCAGTTTGTCTACAACATACACACCATAATATATACCTATACATATACATGTGTGTAAATATGTACACATATACATACAAATGCTTATATATACATTTATATAAGCATTTGTATGTATATGTGTACATATTTACACGCATGTATATGTATAGGTATATACTACACAGAACTACACAGCCTTACCACAGAACTAGCTTTGTAGACCCTATGTCATGAATGCTGAGATCTGGCACAGCCTTTGAACTTTTGGATTTAGAGTTTGGACAGCAAATTAATGTTTCCTCTCATGCTCTTCTCTTACAGCATTTAGCACTCTTCACATGCAGAACTAGAAGAAATGTCACCTTTATGCCAGTCTGCCATTATATGTTCCCTTAGTTTCTTAAATACCCGGCATGAGGCAAAGCACAGAAAAAAAATTCAGTGTAGCTTGTGCAAAACGGGTATTGATGTTGTAAACACAGTCAAGCACTGTCAAGAGCAAATTAGTACAGTATTGTCTCCATTCAGTTTTGGAAGATTGTTTCTGTCAGCTTAACTACCTAGTTGAATTGAAATCTATACCATACTTCAGTCACTTTCATTATTACAGCATTAGTAGTTAAGCTATCTTCTTATTCAGAAATAGTTTTCTTATGAGATGGTCAAAGAGAGAAAAATTAACTATTGTGAATCCCAAATAGCATCACAAATTCTTGTCTAAGAGCACGGCAATCATAGTAAGTAAAATCTGGGTGACGTTAGGGAGGAACCCAAGCCACTTCGAAGTACCGAAGATGCAGCAGCTATGTCCTCAAAAACTTAATAGCATAGTCCTGGTCAAAACAGGGATATGACATTCCAACATAGAGAGTTTCTCTTTTAGATAAACAAATTATTAGCTTCAGCTCTCAGTTTAGCAATCCCATCACTACAGTATCACAAAGCTAACTCTGAATTTGCTGACATCTTGCCTTTTTCCTTTCTTATGAATATTTTGTGACCTGACAGCTACCAGGATGTTTTTCACAGGATCAGTGGCTATGCTGACACCAGAAAATTTCAGTATACTTCTCTGGAAGTCAAGCCAACTGGTACAGAATAGACCCTGTCAGTATCTTTGTTTCCTTATTTTCCAAAACAGGATCGACAATTCCAAACTACCTTTTGCAAGTACTCTAAGGCCTCTGTTAACTCCCAAAGCTTGCTCAAGAATTGCCTAGGAGACTGAGTGTTGGTCTGGGCCACAAACATTTCAAAAGAACACTGTTACAGTTAAGTAGTATGGAATACTTATATTCTATACCCAGGTAACATGGTGATGAAGATGTGAGAGCATTCCCTTACTGACAAGCCCCAGTATTTACCTCAGGTGTAGCTAACTTCCATTATAGGAACTAGACCTGAGAATACTCCATTACTTTTCTTCCCCAACTACAAAATGAATGCACCTACCACATCACAATTGTGATGCTCTTAGTCCAGATAGATGTAGTTTCAAACTCTAAGCATGAACATTTGAATATAGCTTTAAGAACATGGTAAATCAAAGCCAGTCTCCTTGTTAGTCAGTTCTAAGCTAGTACTTCTCCTTTCTAGTATGCTTTTCTTACCAAACATATTCTGCAAGCAAACTGAAAAGCTGAAAGACTTAAAAGTCTCCTTAGCTAGTGTAGAGTTTGATTTAAAACAAAAAAAGAGTATAGACCTTTAATAACCAGATAATGTTAAAAATGCATAAGAAAACTGAACATTGAGAGGCTAAGTACACAGAGAAACAAAACCAAAACTCAACACAAAACAAAACCATAGCTCCTGTCACTGCAAAAGGTATATTTCATGAGCTTTAAAAAACAATTCAACTAGAATTTGGACTAAATAACTGAAAGCTGAAAAAGTCCAAGTTCAAGAACAGCTCTGAAAAACTGAAGATATTAGGAAGCAGATGTAAGCAACAAATAAAACCAGTCACAGCTTAGACAGACCCGTGTGTGTGGCACTGCGGAAAACAGGCAGTTGTTGCATTTGCCCTACAGCAGTGTCTTGGTAATGATGCTGGATACCTGCCAGTTGCTAATTATCCTTACACCGATAACTTTAAATTGTTGCTTCCTTCAACCTAGTGTCTTAGTTTTAGCTCAAAGGCTACTTCAAGTGGATCATCTTATCAGAATGACATAAATCTGATAATGTAGTGTGCACAGACATCTCAATGGCCTAAACGGCTTCTGGGGCATTAGGGAGAGCCTTTTCTTTGTATGGTATAAGAAATCCATTTCAACATGACTTGATGTGCTTTGATACATAGAAGTAGGTGTTCTGGCATAATTTGTATATCTATGTTTCTGTTAAATTCAGGAAATAAGGAAATAATGTATAAGAAATAAGAGGATTGCTAAAGTAAACTAAACACAAAGGAAGAGAAGATAATTCACTTGTGTATGTTTATGTCTGTGACAATTGATAAAGGGATTTAGTAGTTTAATACTACATGTACATGGTCATATAATACTTATGTATCACATGTATGTATTTTTTTCAGTTTTTAAAGTTAAATGACGCTCTGTCTTGCTCATTTGTTCAGATAATACTATATAAATACCTTATATGTACATATAGGAAGAAATATTCTCAGCCTTGAAGCCTTTATAACTTGAACAGTCTTAGCAAGAGAAACAAGTTCTAAACATACATGTGATCCACACTATTCAAATGTGAATTCAAAGTTGTGCAAATATTTTTCAATGTGAAAGGCTGAGAAAACATGATCCCTTTGCTAAAGAGAAGTAACAATGCTTATGAAAAAACACTGAAATTACACAAACTCTTTCAGAATTAAGCTAATGTATAGTTTCCAGGATCAGTTGTTTTGTTAGTTTCACTAACTGCAGTGGTATTAAAAATATTGCTTTGCACCAACATTTTTTTTAAGCTGTACAGCATCTGAGGGGGATTCCAGTCACAAAATTCAGAATTCCAGGTAACAAAATAAGAAGCCTTAACCCTGATTTGACATTATACTGTTATTACTTTTAGTAAGATTTTCCTACGTTTATATTAACTTTTAAGCATGCATGCACAGGGATTACTTTTGTGAATATTATAAATATTTTCTTTGTTTACATAAGGTACTGGATCTTAACTACAAGTGAGAAGACTTTTTTTTGTTGCAAATAACATTTTGTTCAACATTTCTTTTTGGTAACCATATTGCTTTGAGAGTTACATGTGTAACAGGATAAGCTAATACTTAGTTGACTGGTACAAGTAGTCACACAGACATGCTGAAGAATTTAGTCCTAGTTTTTCCTTTGCTGAATATATTATATAAGAAATATTTTAAAACTATTTTGGGGTTAGGACCAAATGATTTTGAAGATGTTTTCTTCCAAAAAATATAAAAGCATCACATACTTGAAAACAATTTTGTGTGAGAGTATCTGCTGTGATAAGGAGACTGAGGGCTCTTACCGCAGAAAATCATAAAATACTACTGTTTGCTAAAAATGCCTATAATTCAATACAAACTGGATAGAAATTTTGGGCTGTAAACTTCTGCTTTAGATGGACCATTGGTTGTATTTTAAACTTATTGTCTGATTGTTAAATTCAAAGTAGTTGTTTATCACAAAGCTGATATTGTGGAAAAAAATGAAAAGGGATAATAGCGTCGTAGTGTAGCATCTGCATTTTTTCTTGAATATTCTCTTGTAAGAAGCTATATCCTTCTTGCTAACAATAATAACAAAATAGCTCCAGAAAACAATCGCTCCATGCTCAGCTTCCATTGTGAAAGAGGAACACACACCATAGGAGCTTGCTTTGATGTATTTGACAAAAAAAAGGCAAGATATTCCTGACAGTCCCCAGAATATAGTAATTTTTTACCAAAAAAAGATGATCCTTGCAACTCATAGAAATATCAAGAGGATTTTTTGCATTCATACATCTTGAACCAATTAAGACCTTTCTTCTTTATCTTAGTTATTTCCTACCTATCACATCATGAAGAATCTTAATATAATGCATCTGCAGGACACTGTGCTTACAATCCACAAAGGGCAATTGTAACTCCACTGAAGCATCTTAATGTGACTTCTCAAAATCTTTTGATATTCAAGGAACTATTTTATACAGAGGTAATGCCTGTAGAGCTGGATTGGCCTTAGTTCCTCATCTCCAAACAATTAAGCAAAATCTCTTCCTTCAGAAGTTTCTATGGACAAAGGAAAAAGATTATGTCTGGTATTGCTTCCCTTTGAATACTACTAGTAACATTAATAATTCCTTTTTAAATGTAGTCAGAGCAAAGCCAAGTGAGGCATGGTTTTGTATTCTTTTTTTTCCCTAGTTCTTTGAATCAAGAGCTTTGTCATAACTCAAATTCATGAATTTTATAGAGGAAGGATGTTCTGTTTATGGTATAAAAATTCACTTTATACTTTTTGCCCTGTTTCTTAATTGTTGTTTTCAATATTTATGTTCACTTACATACTAAAGCCTATAAAACCCCTATACAAGAACAGGAAAAACCTCTTTTCTGATGAGAATAATTTACAATAAATGTAATAGTAAATGTCCACTGCATCTCTCGCACCATATGGGGCATTGACTATAGATGTCATATGGTAAATGCTGTATGTAGAACTGACTGGTGTGTTACGGTATTGCTGACTGCACTGTGAACTGTCACACAGATGTGATGTTCAAATATCCCAATGAAGATTTTCACTACAGATTTAGTCTCTTTCCAGTGTGACTTACTTGGCCTTAACAGTTTTCTCAAAGGAACATCTTCTCTATTATTATTAAAACAAAGAAACAAGCAAAAACTGGTAATGTTGAAAGCTAAAAGTGAATTAATAGTGCCACCCAGTGTTTAGGTAAACATGATGTAAATTGCTCTACCATTCCCCATGGCAGGTGCTGAGAATTGCTAGTTAAAGGATTAGGTTGTCAATGTATTTAGTCATCATTATCTCAAGGCCAGTTTGTTCCTAATTTTGACAACATGGCATTAATTAGTCCTGAGGTCATTGTGTGCTGTGTTCAGTGCTTGTTTCTTGCTATTGTTTACTTTTGCTGATATCCTAGGTGGTAGTCATGTCAATAGACTGTAACAGCATATTTTAGATATTACAAAAGAGAATTCAAAATAAATAAAAAAGTATTTATCATCAGTTCTCAGAGAAGAGGTCAAATACCCTAGAATAAAAGGAGTTGGGGAAAAAATGAATTTCTATCTTCTTTTCTTTCACACTCATTTCAGTACACTGCTATCCAAAGGAAGGGGTTTCCAAAATATGAAAAAATAAAATTTAGGTTTGATTTAGTCAATATCCAACAACTTGTTGATAACTTCAATGCAATGAAATTCTAAAGAAGTCTCTAAAAGCAGTGTTTCTGAACTGATTTGTATTCTGAGATGTGTACTAAGAAGTGCACTGATTTCACTTTGCAGCTGAAGATTCCAGTCTCCTGCTGCAGTTAGTGCTAAAGCTTACAGACACTGCTGTCACAGCTCCAACTGCAGAAATAAGCTCTTCCCCTCTCTTGATATATTGTACAAACTGAGACCCTGGACTATTAAATGCTAACTTTTGCAAAAGCTGTCGTATGAATCTATTTTAATGTGAAGATGTCAGAGGTACTGAGTCTTTAGACAGCCCAAGCACAGTCCAGAAGATATTATGAGACTTATTCCATAAAAGCAAGAAAATTCATTAAAAGTATCATCTTTTGAGAAAAAAAACCAAAACATTTCAGGTTCAATTAGTTATCACTTTGGTGAACATGTGCACGTAATGTAAAAGCACGTCTTTTAAAGAGATTGATCTGTGATATAATGATAAGGGCTCTTACACACAAATTAATTGCAATAGGGTTTTTTGCCTTAATATGGTTGTATTTATGTGTAGTTACAGGGCAAGGCTTTGGGAGTGGGGGGCTGCAGGGATGACTTGTGTGAGAAGCTGCCAGAAGCCTCCCCTAATTCTGACAAAGACAGCTTCAGACAGCTCCAATACAGAAGTGCAGATGGCCAAAGCTGAGCCCATCACTGACATTGGTAGCACCTCTGTAAGGGCAAAAATCTATTTACGCTTAAAGAAAATGCTGCACAGCAGCGTTTGAGAAAGGAATGAGAACATGTGAGAGAAACAGCTCTGCAGACACCATAGTAAGTGAAGAAGGAGGGAGAGGAGGTGGTGAAGGAAGTGGAGTAGACATTCCCTTGCAGCCTGTGATAAGTAAGGCAAGATGTCCTCTTGCACCCCATGGTGCAACCCACAGTACTTCAGTCTACTGAAAGCCCATGAAGCAGAAGGCTTCTAGTAGAAGCTGTGGCCCATGAAGAGGAGCCCAGGAAGAAGCAAGAATTTTGGCAGGACCTGTTGACCCTGCAGGGAGCCCATGCTGGAGCAGTCTGCTCCTGAAAACTGCAGTCTACAGGGATAACATACACTGGAGCAGTCAGTGAAGAAATGTCTGTATTGAGTTTCTGTGGCCAAGTTTGGGTAGCAGGGGGGCTGCAGGGGTGGATTCTGTTAGGAGCTGCCAGAAGCTTCCCCCATATCCTGCAAAGCCAGTGCCAACTGGCTCCAGGATACACCTGCCACTGGCCGAGGCCAAGCCAATCAGTAATGATAGTAATGTCTCTGTGATAACATATTTATTAATGGAAAGAAGGTTATTATGCAGATGAAAATTGCAGTCAGGAAAGAGTGGAGTGAGAACATGTGAACAATAATGTAGATGTGAAGGTCAGTGGAGAAGTAGTGGGAGAAGGTGCTCCAGGGTGCCAGAGCTGAAGTTACCCCACAATGTGTGGTGCAGACACAGCACAGCAGCTGTACCCCTGCAGCCCATGGAGGACCATTGAGGTACAGAGATCCACTTGCAGGCCATGGTGGAGCCCATGCCATAACAGGTGGATGTCCAAAGGAGGCTGTGATCCCATGGGAAGCATATGTTGGAGCAGGCTCTTGGCTCAAACCTGCATCCTGGGGAGAGAGAAGCCCATGCTGGAGCAGGTTTTCCTGGAAGGACTTGTAGTTCTGTGTGGGACCCACACTGGAGCAGCCTGTGCCTAAAGGACTGCACCCCATGAAGAAGTGACCCATATGACAGCAGTTTTGTGAAGAACTGTTGCCCATGGGATGAACTTACACCAGAGAGGTTTGTGTAGGACTGTCTCCAGTGGGAGCAATCCCACAGGAAGCAAGGGAAGGACTTCTCTCCCTGAGCAGTGGCAGAAGCAGCAACTGACTGCAACTTCCATTCCTTGTCTTCCTGCACCTCTGATGGGAGGAAAAGGTAGAACTTGGAAGGAAGGAGGGGTAAGGAGAAGGTATTTTCAAGATTATTTTACTTCTCCCTCTTCTACTCTGATACTGTTAGTAAAAAATGTAATTAATATCCCCAATTTGAGTCTGTTTTGCCCGAGTTGGTGATCAATAAGTGACCTCTTCCAACTCTTATCTCAGCTCATGAATCCTTCATTATATTTTCTCTCCTCTGTCCAGTTGCAGGGGCAGAGTGAGAGAACAGCTTTAGTGGGTACCTGATGTCCAGCCAAGGTCAACCCACTACAATGTCTCATGTGGGTAGGACCTCACACTGGAGGATGGAAAGAGAATGAAAAGGATGAAGTGGCAGAGGTAAAGAGTTATCAACTGAACACAACTCTGATTGCCCCATCTACCTGCACTGTTCAGGAGAAGAAGGTAGAGGATTCAGGGATAAAGTTCAGTTTCAGAAGAGGCAGTGTAAGAGGAAGGTGTCTTTATTTTTGTTTTTATTTCACAATTTTCTACTCTGTGATTAAGTGGCAATGAATTAAACTGATTTTCCACATGTCAAATCTGTTTTTCTTGTGATGATAACTGATGAGTGCTCTTCCTATCTTGACCCATGACCTTTTCATTGTTATTTTCTTCCTCTGTTTTGATGAGGAGAGGGAAGGAGAGAGCACCTTGGTGGGCACCTGTCAGCCAGTCAGGGTCCATCCACTACAAGTATTCACACAAGTCTACCTCCTCACCATTTCTAATTACCACAGAAGAGGGGCTGTATATGCAGAACCCAGGCTTCAGTTGGGTTTAACTCACAGCATTTAACTTGCTTGAAAAACAGGTCAAAACCAGAGCAGCATTCACTCAAATATAGTAGCAGTCCTAAGAGCATTGAAAGTGATTTTTGAGATGCTGCCATTGCAATTTGCAGTCATTATGCAGGTGAAGTGGATCTCACTCAGAAATTAATGGGTGTTTCATTCAGAAGCATTATCCTAACTGTGTGTGGCAAAAAAAATGATTAAAGAAGATTTTGTATCCTGTTATTAGTATTAGAACTAAGTGTAATATTATATAAAACATAGTTTTCACAGCAACTATCCTCCAGTGTCGTTTCTCAGAACTTAAACTAGAATTTTGCTGAAGATCTTTTTATCCTGCGGTACTATGAGGCTGAGCCTCTAGCAGATCAGAGTTTTCCATAAGATCATTGATTTTTAAAGTAGAATAGCACAATGAATATTCAAAAGGCAGTCTAAATGAAAAGGGTGACAGAGATATAAATTAAACAACTAAATTTATTAAATAAAAGATTCTTTGTCTAAGAGCCAAAGATCATGGTATAAGACAGAAAAGCATTGAAAAAATGTGTGTGAGATTACAATAGCTACTCCTCAGCAATTTATTTTTCAATTTTTCCTCCCTGCGCACTTGGTTGGAGAGCTTAACATTAAAAATAACCTCTGCTTGTAGTTAGAATCATAGAATCATACAATCATTAATGTTGAAAATGACCTCTAAGACCACCAAGTCCAGCCATAACCTAGCTAGCAGCATCACTATGTTCACCACTAGACCATTTCATTAATGGCATATCCACACGTTTTTTGAAGACTTACAGAGATGGTGTAAGACCCCAGGCTCTTCTCACAAGGTCATCAAAGGGGTTTTACATCAAAAAGATACAAAACCCCCAAAATCCTCTTGATGGATTTTTTAAAAAGGCTATGCTGCTTCTCAGGAGGTCAAAATAACACACTTTTACTGGCACAGTTTGGAAAGAGAGAGACAGAGAGAGAGAGAGAGAGAGAGAGAGAGAGAGAGAGAATTATATCCACCACCTTAGATCCAACACACAACCAGCTACCAGGAGTCCAAGAACAGCAGGGCCATGAGCACATGGAGGCTAAATAGTGCTGATTTTATTGCTCTGTACTCTGTGGCCACGGCCCACCTCCCTCAGTGGGGCTTCTGGTGGGACAGCTATCCTGAGGCTGGATTAGGGGCTTCAGGGGGTGTGGTGTGGGTTTTCAGGAGTGCCAATGGCCAATAGCCATCCTGGGGCTGGATTAGGGGCTCTGGGTTGTGGTGTGGGGCAGTGCTCCTGGGGTGCTGGGGTGCCAGTGACTGACAGCTGCACCAGTGGCTGTCAAGGAGGCAGGGTATGGAGAGGAGCAGAGCACAATCCCACCTCGGCAAAACCCCATATGCCCTCTTCCTCCACACACAGAGTAGTTTTAAGTCAGTAATAACTTTAATAACTTTTTTCAGTCCCTCACAGTTGGTGACTGGGCAGTGTGTTCCAATGCTTAATGATCCTTTCTGTGAAAGAATTTTTCTTAATATCTAATCTAAACCTTCCCTGGTGCAGCTTGGTCATTTTCTCTCATCTTGTCACTTGTTACCTGAGAGAAGAGACTGACCCCCACCTTGCTACAGTCTCCTTTCAGGTAGTTGTAGAGAGCAATAAGCCCCCCCTCCCCAGCCCCCCTTTCTCCAAGCTGAACACCCCTAGCTTCATCTGCTCCTCATAAGATTTGTGCTCCAGCCCCCACCCCAGGTCCATTTTCTGGACATGCTCAAGTGCCTCAATGTTGTTCCATTAGTGAGTGTCCCAAAACTGAACAAAGAATTTGAGGTACAGCATCCCCAGTCATGAGTACAGGAGGAATGGATTGTATGTAACAGAAATATTAGAAATACCTCTGTTACATAGAGTTCATATGATCTTCTTTCTGAGGACTGAAAGTGTTGATGCATTCTATTGGTCTTCTGAGACGCTTAATAAGAAACAAGACAAGTGGTGCTTAATTTTTTAGGGAATGTAGCTTCTGAATTTACACTTCTAATCAAAATTTTTTAGAGCCATTAAGTCTTCAAAGACCATGTTCCTAACTCTTCTGAATATCAGGCCCCTTCGAAGGGTCCTGTGTTGAAAATCCAAAGATATTTGAGACCTCTCACCATTTGGCAAACTCCTGATTTCTCTTCCTGAAGTGGCACCCTGAAGGCCCTCATGTGGGTGGTTTACCAAAAAAAGAGGACAAATAGCATAAGGAGAGTAGAATCATTTATAGAAAGCTGCAGACAGAAGTCAAGTAAAGAAGTTCAGAAGCACTTTTCCAGATCCAACAAAGAACTTTGAGGAAATGGCACTGCCCTACTTACTTCCTGCCAATGAAACCGTGAAACTCAAAAGCAAAGGAATCACAGAGTACGTTTATTGAAAGAGTAGCAAAAGCGTCTTTTCAGTGGGAGCTCTCCCAGGAGCCACAAAAAGAGCTGTTACTTCACCAGTCATACTACTGCGATTGTTACTTTTTTCAGTAGTGTGGGCAATTTCTTGAGTCTACAATTACCCTTTCCTAAAGAGAATCTGCAAAGCAGAGTTTCCAGCACTGACTTTTGTGTGTATGTGATTCCAACACCTCTGCCAACATAATAACATGGCTGAATGCATGGATGATAGCTGGTGAAACAGCTTGTGAGTTTTCGTGGTAATTAAGGCTTTAGCAATTCTTCACATTCAAGTCAGTTCTTGGTAAGAACTAAACATTTATTTCTCAAAGCAACATATACTAAAATCTACTAACTGATAGAGAGATGGATAGATTCCTAAAGCTGGTAGGAACCAGATCTTGTGACTGTAATATGTTTTTCTCCAGCTGTTATGATAACAATACTGACAGTTCTGCTTGCATTTAATTCATAGTATCTGTGTAATATTGTAGATTGAAATCAAATGATTAGACACTTGACCAGCCTTTTGAAAAGTGAATGATTTGAATACGAGAGTTGCAATTAAGATAATGAAGGAAAATGAATCTTCTTTGAAGATCAAAGTATATAGCAATTTAACCCAGCATCTGAAATATTTAAAACAGAGGTACACAATTCAATACAATTTGTTTGATAAATGGCAAATTATGCTCTTGAAGGACTGTAAAAGATTATAGGGCTAATTAATCACTAAATGACACAGGAGTATTATTCACAAAGCAGAAAAGTCAAGGTCCTTTCTCTAGCCCTCTGGTTTTTTACTGCTTGAGCTGGAGGGGTTTGTTTGTTTCTTTTTATTTTTTCTCCCAAGTAGTCTGCATTTTGCGATTTTGGATCAGGTTGTTTGTTATTTGCTATTGCAGTAAAACTATGAGCAAAATAATAGCTGATGGATTTTCAGCTGGCATTTAATACAGTTACCTGGGTATTCACTGGGAGCATTTTGTCTCTACTCTTTCCACTACCCACCTAGAGTACAGGTTCTTAGTTCATAGAATTGCAAAACTCTTCACCTCCATTTGTTGGAAATATATCCTGGGAAGCAAGCCTGTAAGAGGAAAAAGGGACTAAAGAATCCTAAAATAAAGATATTAGAATGGAATTAAGGTGGCTTTTCATTTTGGGTTTGTTGTTTATTTTTCCACCTGGTATTTTGAAAGGCCTAAATTCTAGTACAGACTGCTGAAATAAGTAATTTATCTGAATCCAAAGAGTAGCTGAGAACTGCTCTTCTCAGTAAGAGCCGATTGCCTGGCCTCTAAATCTACTGGGCCTTTTTGCATATAAAATGAGCAAAGCCTAGTTTTCTCAAAAACCACTTATATTTAAAATACTCTATGTAATCTCTAGCAGCAGAATAAAGTGAAAGTATTACAGGCTGTTAAGGTGATTCGTTTTCAAAGCCAAGAATTATGTAGCCATTGAATTTTTCAAATTCCTATTGCCAGTAACATAATGGAAAACTGTGTTCATTTTAATTTTAATAAAGTACACAAAATCCATTGTAAAACATATTTTATTTGCTGTAAACCAACTTCACCTTTTTCATGGTTTAACCACAGGCAACAACCAATGCCCACCAATGCCCACGCAGCCACTCGTTCACTGCCTCACCAGCAGGACTGGGAGAGGGAATCAAAAGGGCAAAAGATAGAAAAATTTTGAGTTGAGATAAAGACAGTTTAATGGAGAAAGCAAAAGCAATGTACACAAGCAAGAAAGAACAAGGAAGTAATTCACTCTTTTCCATGCGCAGATAGGTGTTCAGCCATCCCCAGGAAAGCAAGGTTTCATCACACACGATGGTTACTTGTGAAGACAAATGTCATCACTCCAAATGTCCCCCTCTTCCTATTTCTTCCCTCCACTTTATATACTGAGCATGATGTCATATGATATGGAATATCCCTTTGGTCAGTTTGAGTCACTTGTCCCAGCTGTGTCTCCTCCCAACTTCCTTGCACCTTCAATCTCCTTGTTTGTGGGAAGGTACGAGAAGCATAAGAGGCCTTGGCTGTGTGTAACCACCACTCAGCAATAAAAAAAAAAAAAAAAAAAATCCTTGTATTGTCAGCACTGTGTTTAGCACAAATCCAAAACTTAGCCCCATATTAATCACTGTGAAAAAATTAACTCCACCCCAGTCAACACAGCAAAACCTTTTAGACAGCCTGGCACTGGGATAAGGGACCAAAACACATCCTTGCAATTGTTGTACAGTTTGTAAAGTGTTACATTAATGTGCATTTTGATTTAACTTATTTCTAATTGTTTATAAGTTTGAACAGCTTCTCACTTTTATCTCATGTTTATGATCTCACATCAAGATATAGAAAAAAATAAAACTCGGTGATTTAAAAAGAGACCTTGGAGTAGTACGTTCTTTTTGTAAGAGAAATACTTAAAAATTAAATATTTCATATATAGTGGAAAATTTTAGACAAGGATGGGAAGAAGATGCCTTTTTACTTAGACTGAGAATATTAGCTCAGTTACCTGACCTTCAGTATCATGACTGAACCACACGTTCAAGTTGAACAGAAGCAGTTGTTTGGAAACTCAGTCCCAAAGATTAAACACTGTCGCGGTCTTGATCTTCGAGGACGAGGATCAGACCGGCGACGGGGGTTCTTGCGCTGCCTGCTGAATACATTGGAAAGCAGCTGCGTGGGCTTTAGGTTAAGTCCACCTTCCCCTACAACCCGCTATGGAGACGCAGAGACGAAGTAGACACCTTGAAAGCCAGAGCCGATCCACTTTATTAACA
>JAOXXN010000001.1:57250120-57276287 GCA_026770055.1 Myrmophylax atrothorax
GGGGGTGGGACAGGGGCATTTGTTATTTACAATATTTGCTTTCTGAGCAGCTGTTCCACATGCTGGAGTCCTGCTTCCTGGGAAATGGGTGGACATCTCTCACTAATGGGAAGTGGAGAATAACCCTTTGTTATTCCTCTCTTTACTTGTGCATGTGAAAACTTTCACTTTTGCTTTAATAAATTGCCTTATCTACATCTATGAGTTGTTTTCCATCTTATTCTCTCTCCGTTGTCCATATGGGAAGGGGAATGATAGAATGATGGGTACCTGGTGTTCACCCAAGGTCAAACCACCCAAATATATTATCTGGCAACTCTCAGAGCAGGTTTTTCAATCAAACTCTATAGGATCTAAGGAAAAAAATATTTTCAGTAAAAAGACTACAGGATTTTTTGTTTTGTTTATTTTTTAAAAAAGTTTAACATTTCTCTTATATTAAAATATTATTTGGATGATCCTAAAAGTCCTTTCCAACCTAAATATTTCTATGATTCTATGAATCTGTATCTATGAAAAAAAAAGTAGTTTGCTTTTCTACTTTCACATTTGTCTTTTTCTGTAGATAGAGAATGCTCATCTTTGATGACTTTAAGCTGAAAGTAACCTCAGCTGCAAGTAGATAACTTCAGAGTCGATAGTCTCTTATAATAATTGGATTAATAATCAGGAGTCCCTAAGTTAAGCATACTCTTTTATAATTTCTCTGGCAAGAAAGATAGCGCACCTTTTACTTCTGTTGTAGTCACAGTGAGCAAATCTTAAAAATCAGTGATGCCTGAGCTCTACTTACCCAGCCGAATGAGCTACTATCATAGTAATAAAGAATTTTAATTAGTGACTCTTAAAAAAATACTAATTTTCTTAATTGACAAACCAAAATATTTTAGTGCCTCTTGAAAGTCACTTATGTAGTCAATCCATGTTATTAGTGGATTTCCAGAACTTACTAAATTCTCGTTACTTACCCATTTTGTTTGTCTATTTCTTTTGTAATCAAATATTATTTATTCTTACTGTTACATTACCTAGTTGACCAACACTCACATTTCCAGTTTCCTATAGTCCATTGCTTTTTATAGATATGCAGAGAAACTATCCTGCTTTTTTTTGCTCATTCCTTTCTAGAATGTTTTAGAATGTTTGTCATTCTCAGTTAGGTCTAAAAAGGAAATAAAGAGCATTCTGAAATATTCAGTACTCTGCAGAAAAATACTACAGGAAAATAGCCCAATCTCTTTAATTACAGGATAATAGTATTAAAAGAAGTGAAAGGCAAATTTATGTGGTTTAAATTGGTTTAGTTCCCCAGAGAAATGTTCCAGCAGAAAGTAGGGAGATATTTCTGATATTAGAGCTTTTACTGAATGGAAATGATACTGAATTAAAATCAACTTTGTCTGTCAAAGATTAAGACAAGAATATGTTATATATGCAAACTACTAGTGTGTTTTTAAGTAACATTAGTGAAGCATTAAAGTTATATTGGACAGCATTTTTGCCATCTGACATTTACCTCGGGAATCCAAAGCATTTTTCCTTAAAAAAATATAATCAATGTATATAATTTAATTATATATCACTATATAACTTTAAATGACAAAGACAAAATCGTAGTTCTTTTTACTTAGTGTGTCATTACATATTTCCTCAAATAGGAGAAAACCACCATAATTCAAGGTCCATTAAAATGTTTTTTGTTTTTCAGAATTTCATTCTTTGGGATTGGAAAAGCATGTAGCTGAATGTTATGTAATTCCAGATAAGTTTTGAAAAAAGGTGGAGGGAAAATTGAATTATTTTAATAGTTAGTGAAAAGGTTTTTGCCACAGTGCTAGTAATATCTAATTAATGAGTTACTGGTTATTACTATAAATAAAAATTTTCTATGTTCAGTAAAGAATGTAAACTCTGAAAGTTTCCCAGTAGTGATTGATGGCTTCCTCTCTGGTTTTTCTCTAGTGCAAGATTTCTCTGTCAAATAGCATAAAATAATAATATTTAAAAAGTAAAAAGGTACAAACAGAAAGATATGCTAAAACTTAGAAAACTTGTATATAATGCGAGTTTTTCTATGTTAGAAGTACTTCTCTCCTTGTGATCATCATAAAGATTGAAATTAACAAAGAAAAGAAAAGAAGAACATTGAGGACTGCATGAGGTAAAAAACCCCAACCTAACAAAAAGAAACCCCATAATAAATGATGTTACTGAAAATGTGATAAGTGCTCTTAGAAATAAAATGTCTAGAAATGAACCCAGAATGTTTGTAAGTACCTTAAAAGGATAAGTATTAAGGACCTAGTAACTTTGCAAAAACTTGATTATTTTCCAGTTTTAAAGCTCTGAAGTACATGAGATCTGTGGGAAAATGAACTATGCTATAAAACAAGAATTGTAGAGTAGAGTTAAATTAGCCAGAGGTCCAAAATTTAACTGAATTTTACGCCATCTGGATGAGAACAAGAGGAAACTGGAAAGTGTATTAATACTAATAGAACTGTACAGGAAATCTGAATCACATAAAGAGGTTAATGAAATTTGAAACACAAGGTGTTGACATGCACAGACAAAAATATTAATATCAAAACATGTTTGAAAATGACCAGAGGGGTTTCCTCAGGCAATCAGTCCACCAGGATAAAAATAATATCATAAAAAATAAACAAATTGTGATTGATTTTTTTTTAAAGATCTATGGGAACAGAAGGCATCATGTAAACCTTTGCCAAGGTAAGTTGAAATCAAACTAGTGAGTAAGATAAGGTTATTAATCAAAGTGATTTCAATTTTCAAAGCACACGTAGAAACTTAGGTAATTGGTAAACACCAAAAGGAAGAGATACATAATTATTGCTTGGAGAGTGGCAATAATTTATGTTTTCAGTTTTAAACATATTTGCCACAAAAAAACCCCAAAAACAAAAACAAAAAAGAAAAAGAATTATATCTATACAATTAGTTAAGCACTGAAACAGACTCCCCAGAGAAATGGTGGAGCTTCCATCCTTGGAACTGCTTAGAAAACAGCCAGCAATGAAGTATTACGCAGCCACACAATGACTCCCTCACCAATAGGGTCAGCTAGAGAATTGTTAAGGGTAAAACATAAAAAGGTTGTGTTTCGAGATAAATACAGGAAAAAGCAGAAGCCACACACACAAGAAAAACAAAACAAGAAGTTGATTCATAGCTTCCCATGGGCAGGCAGGTTTTCAGCCATCTCCGGGAGAGCAGGGCCCCATCACATGTAATTGTGACTTAGAAAGACAAATGGCATCACTGCAAATGTCCTCCCCATCTACCTTTTTCCTCCCTAGCATGATGTCACATGGTCTGAAATACCCCTTGGGTCAGTTTGGATCACTTGTCCTGTCTGTGTCTTCTCCCAGTCTCCCCAGCACCACCAATTTCCTTGCCTGAGTGGTAGTATGAAAATCAGAAAAAGCCTTGGCTCTGTGGAAGCCCTGCAATAGCAAGAACATCTCCATAGAATCAACCCTGTGCTCAGCAAAAATCCAAACACGGTCCCATACTAGTCAATGTGAAGAAAATTGACTCTGCCCCAGCCAAACCCAGCAGATGAGAAGATGTGGCACTTTGGGATATAGTTTAGTGGGCATAGTGATATTTGGTCAAAGGTTGGACTTGATGGTCTTGGATGTCTTTTCTGACCTTAATGATGAAAGGTGAAAGGCAGGTCTTCCTTCCTCAGGAAAAGAAAGCATGACTTCCTAAATGTAGACCTGTTGATTTGCCTGTAGTCTAGTATATGCTCTCTGAAATTATGAAAATTATATGTATTGAAACTAATCTTGTACTTTCTCATGAGAAGGAAGAATTTTACAGTGCTAGGAGGTCTATCTGATGACTTAAACCTGCACTAAAAGTTTCAGTATGTATACTGACTAGGATATCAAAAACAACAACAAAAACTCCAGGTAATGTTCCTGGATTACAAGTGCACTTAAGTTGATAAAATGCTATCTGGTATTGGCAGAAATTCTATGGACTAGAAAAGGAAATTGCACATTGTGCTTTAACTGTTGGATTAAAACTGCACCAGAAAGAAGCAGATATGAGAGGGGTTCTTGGAACGATTCTGTGTCATCTTTGTTCTTTGTTTTAGCATATGTCTGCAATGCTAAGCTATTCAAAGAGAAAGGTATATAACCCTAAATAGTTTTCATTTAAATACTGTTTGCAAACATGTTTCATATCCATGATCTGAAGTTATTTGTGTGTGGAAAGACATGAGAATGACATTCAGATAAAGGTTAATGATGACATTTTGTTTGGTTGTGTGAAATTTCTTCTGGGTTTTTGGTGGGGGGAAGTGTCTTTTTGTTTTTGCTTTTGTTGAAGAAATCAAAAGTAACAGGGGAAAATGGGATATTATTACATACAACAAAATCTCATAGAGAAGTTTTTCTTTCCAAATAAGGTGGAGATAAAAATATTAAAAGAAATAAAAAACCCTCAACATTTTAAGAGTTTGTGATGTTAGCCTTTGTGATAGATAAGCGTGCACTTTATCAGACCAAGTATAACTACCCAGCTTGTAGATAAACCTCAGTCTGTGCTCCCTTAGTCAAAATAGAAAAATACACATTTTGGAGGGAGCAACTCATTGCACACTAAAGAAATACACGTCTGTTCTGATTCATTCTCTTTTTTTTTTCCATTTGGCTAAAAACAGGGGCAGCTGAACAACTAATTCATCTATAGAGATTTCAGAAAATTATCAGATAGGCTCCTATCCAGACCGATTAGATGTTGGAACAAAACTAAGTGAAAAATATAGTTTTATAAGGAGGACAAAGTCTTGTATAGGGATTTAAAGATGAAAAATTGTATCTGAATATTTTTTTAGGAAAAAATCATTTAGGAAAGTGACAAATTATAAATGCCTTGTAAAAGGATGGAAAAAACAAAGGAAAAGAAGCTGAGTATTTTGTTGCTGAAAGCTATATATAAAAGATATATTAAAGAAAAGTGTCAGAGAAGATATGAGCCTCAAGTGAAGGATATCAGCCAGGTCACAGAGAATTTTAATTATGAGGATGTACCAGATTGGCCCAGGACAAGTTTCTGCTCATTACTCTCTATATTATATCATGACAAAGCTGTCAGAATTATTTAGCACTTGCTATAAAAAAATTACAGGGTACATACAAGTCAGAGGAGAGGATCACAATCACAGGCAAAACTACAGAAAAAGATACAAAGATACTATAGGATTTTTTAAATTATTATAAGAAGTACAGACTATGTGTGATACCTCCAGGAACAGGGAAGTTGGGTCTTTCACTGCAGACTTTTCCTGAGATGATGAGCTCAGGAAAACTGAAGTAAAAGAAAATTCCGTATGCATGTTTATTTAGAACCAAAACTATAGCATGTTAACATTTGAAATAATAATAAAAGCAACAATAAAAAATAAGAATAATAGCTGATTATTGCAGTGGAAAGAATAATATTTTACAATAACAGAAAGACCATTTTATGTACTAAATTTCATGCAATTAAGGCAAAAGATGATTTACAGAGAAACTGTGGTAAGCACCCTCGAAATAGTGATGTGGAAAAATTCCAGCATTACTAAAACTTTCATCTAAGCTAGATATACATTGGTGATTGCATCCCTTTTCTCTCTTTCTCTCTTTCTAATTGTTTAGGAAATGTTAAAATGAAAGTGCAATAAATGTAATTTTAATAGCAATAGTCATTATAAGAATCATGGTTGTTATTCCTATTATAAGCCAGCAAGGAACAGAATGTTAGTAAGTGTTGGATTGCTGACCAGTCAGGCATGGGATTACTGAAATATTAACGGGAACTGCATCAACCTGCACAGTATTTCTTTCAAATTCTGTGTTCCTATATGCCAGTGTTATTTAAGTTTTTGAGGTAATTGTTCAGGTTATCAGCTTTCTGCAAGAAATGTATCTTATAGTTTCTATTATTGCCTGCCTAGTAATGAATCACCTCGAGTGCTTGAATAATTAAATTGATCAATTCTAAGCTGAAATAAGAGCACGAGTTGTCAGTCATTAACAGACATTCTCATAAATTATCTCGCTCACTGGCCTTTTTGTCAGCAGAACTAACATGTGAAAATAGCTTCAGCAATAAACCTTTGGTAGTTAAATGCCTTTTATTCCCCATGAGTGCCTTCTAAACTACAGTTTTCTTGGTAGTGAAGTAGTAATGACAGCTGTCATCAATGGACTCTCATGAAATATGCCCTGACCTTTAGACGCTATATATTACAATTACTGTTGTAAAGTCTCTGGGGCCTTGAACCGGGATTTCACACTTCAACATAGCTGCAAATCATTAACAATTCTTAAAGCCATATGAGAAGTTAGGTGGTTTTCTTTTATTTATTTTTTTTTAAATATGGGAACTCATACACAAAGATGATAATTTGCTGTTGAAATGCAAATATTGGCTGAGAGACAACTATTTCATGAACAGGTTCTGAAAACAAGACATTTCACTGTAGAGGTCACAGTTAAAAAAAAAAACCAACTCTGATTGACTATGAAAAAAATTAATGCAATAGATTGTTCTGAAAGTGGCTCCTTGGAAATCACAGCCACATAAGCGCTTCTGTTATACTACTGAAAGCATGAGTTTAAAGGATATTTAAAAATAGCAAGACTCTTACTAAGTTAAAAAGGGCAACAATAGAAAACTCATTAAAAGCTGGATCCCTGATGAACTCTTCTACCAAAAGAATCAAAGCTGACTTACAAACCTACATTCTAAAAATGTTGGTCCAGAATTTATTTTTCTGTGATTTCCATGCTGTTAGCTTAACTGAATAAATATAACTGACATTACACACTCTGTTTAGACATGCTTTTGCCTCTCATGTCAACTCAAAAGCACCATATATTCATTCTGTTTGAGGAGTTCTGCTGCAAACTGTGAATGCAGACCTTCAATGCTTGGTAAAATATGTGCTGATTGAGAAGCAAGATGTGCATTGTTGCATCATATCTAAAAGAAGAACAAAAGGAGAGAGGATTATATGTAGAAGAACAAGCAACCTACTTTTGAAATTTAATGTGATTTTACAGTGTTTTTCCAAGTGTTTCTTCTGCCAAAAATAGAGCAAACTTAGCATTCTGTACTTATAAATTTTCCAGTGGTAAGGATAGCTGTCTATGAACAGTTTAGTGTAGATTTCAGTGTTTTTTAGCATAAAACTATGGTAGTTTCACTATTTTGTCTTCTTAGCAGAATATATCTTGCATCAAACACAACTATGTGTTGTTTTGTTTCTTTATTTTGATTTTAGATTTTTTTTTTTTTGCTGAGTAACCATTTTAAAGCCATTAATTTTATCATAAATGTCTTTACTGAATTTGTGCACCAAATACTTTCCCTATGTAACTTTCCAAACAAGAGTGGTCTGTTGAAGCCACAATCTATGATGCCTTTAATGGGAGTGCCATTCTATTTGGAATTTCTCAGATAATCTTGAACTTGCTTAAGAAACAGTTTCACTAGCTGTAGTCTTACTCCTAAATTATCCTATTCAGTAGGACTTCTATAAAGCAGGTAAAGTAAATGTTTAGTCATGTTTTTTTAAAAAAAAGAGGCTTCACAAATGATGGTATTTTGCCTTAGACTATTAATATTAGTAAAATCAAGGAATATATGGCATCTACAATAATGTGCATATTTCAAGCTTTTAATAACATTTTCAAGAGGTATAGAGTAGCTTTTACCATGTAAGTAATAGACATTTTCTTGGTTGTTTTCTGGAGATGTTTCTAGGTGAATATTTATTTAAAGATAACCTTTTTTTTTTTCTTATTTTTCTAACTTCTTGGTCTTAAAACATCCCTGAGCCTAATTTCCAGGAAACAGCTGTTATTTCAGAAAAGAAAAGAAAAATGAAAAATAAAGAGGAAAAAAATATAAAAACTCTAAACCTCTACGAGTAGAGGATTGTTCTCGGAATAAGTCTTCAATGTCTCTCTATTTTGCTTTGTATTACTATGGAAGGCACAGATGTTATAGAGAAATATGATCTATGATTGTTTAATAATTATTTTATTCTATATGCTAGTGATTCTGAGAATCAACTTTAAAAGAAAACAGCTTTTTGAAAACAAATGAATATGGTTGATTCTAGAAAATCCACTCGGTATATGCCAATTTCACAGGAAATGTAGAGAGCACGGAGACTCTGATCTCATTATAAAGCACATAAAGGAGGATACCCTTCAGACTAACCTCAGACAGAAACATTTATTATGATGAAAAAAATTTGCCTTCCAGGACAAGACATAAGATCATTTTGTTAACAAAAACTGCAAAACATCAGCTTTGTTTTGACTTGAGGAGAGATTCAGGCTACCACAGTGTCATCTGAAGTGGGAATTAAGTATAATTTAAGCATTCCAAGAGCAAAAATATAGTTTAAATCACCTTCAAAACCAATAATTTCTAATTCACATACACAAGACTGTATCTCTTGTGTTTACACTAGCAAATTAAAGCAGTCCAGGACCCTGTTCCCAACAAGGCCAGATAGCACTGGCTGCCTTTTGTGCCTATGATTTGGATTTTTCTCATTTATAACAGTTTTGTGTTGGACAGAGATGTCTATAATCATGTGTAATAGTGATATGTTTTACAGTGGACTTTCAGTCATTTTTAGTCATTCAAACCTCAACAATATTTTTTTTTCTAAACTTCTTTGGGTGACATGCACTTGCACGGTGTTGTACAAAAAAGAACAGCATAAGCTAAAATTTTAGACTATAGTGAGAAGTAAGTTCTTGACATTAAAAAATTTAAAGTTTCTCTATTTGTCCTGTACCCTTTAAAGCTAGTCCTTTAACCTCTAGAACATTGCCTACTAAGAGTGTGAAAACTCTACTGAAATATTTTTAATGGTGAAAAACAGAAGTATAGCTTTTTGAAATTTTTTAATTGAAACATCAGTCTGGTGTTAAACGTGCTCAAAATATACCTGAAGAATGTCATATGGATGCAGGTACAAAAATGCAGCTAAAAAACAGAGTAAAACTAGACAGTGCTCTTCCTTTTATTTATCTATTTGGGGGTTTTTATCCCTTAATTACCATGACAGGAAATAAGACCTGAATTTTGCATCTTCTCAGTGGGCTATGAATACAGAAACTTGCAGTCACCCAGGAAATGTTGAGGTCTGATCTGAAGGTTCCTCTCAGAGTTCTGATGACTACAACACAGTGTTTCTAGATCCTGCATGTAAGTTTCAAGGACAACCCCATTAGTAAACCAAAAACCTTCTCCAGCCTTCATCAAAGAACATTTCAAGGGCTTCCAGACTGAACATATTAAAAATGGATCCAACAGAAGCACTAGTCACTTTTAAAATGTACTTAATGTAGATAGTCAAGAAGCATGTCTTTGTTATGGTGACATATTATTTCTGCTTTGTAGTTTGTCATTAATCAAGTATAGCTGTTCTGTCTCTCTACTAGACTTGTCCAGTAAAAAAAGGGAACTGCCAGGTTTTTATTCAAGATAATTAATGGTCATCTGAATTTTTTATTCAGACTGATGAGTCTAGAGAGACTCATTCAAGAAATGATGCAGCTGTTAAGTGTAAGAGAATATCATAAATCGAAATAATTTGGATGTGCCTGATTTGAAAACATTTATATAATATTCAAAAGTAGTCCCTACAGAATTTTGCATACCAAATGTTACACAGCTATAATTTTGCATTCATTCTCTACTAACACATTTAATCTGTGTTAATTAATTACCTATCTGTGAAAAATTAGATCTAAATATTTACTTCAAAGTTTGGAAACTAAAATAGCCATAATTTTCTTTGTGAAAAGAATACTTAAAAAGTTTTCTATCTCTTTATGCTGCTGTTTGCTATACAGAATGCTCTTAAAAACAAAACAAACAGGTAAAAAATATTTTTTTAGAGAAAGAGTATGTTTAAAACTTGTCTGACTAAATATATTTGACAGCTTTTTCACAGCAGCAGTGCTTAACAGATAAACATAGCAATGTTATTCCATATAGAAATCCTTGAGATTCAAGGACATGTAGTTTATCTTTATAAGCATCAGATTTTATGTAATTATATAAAATGTTTCAAAATTTTTTATAATATATTATCAACTCACACAGCTTACAATAAAAGCATTAACATACACATACAAGTTTAAGAACAAAATGCAAGCTTATATATTTATGTACAATATTTGCTTAGCCAAAATATTATGTAGATAAGAGACAATGTTCTAAGCAATTCTATTATATTTATTTTGACTAATCAGAATTTCTGGGTTTGGCCCCATTTTGATTTTTCTAGTAGTAGAGAGAGAGAGGTTAAGGAAAGAACTCCAGGCTCCTTGATGAGCCTACATATTACATATACTGCAATTAGCCAATTGATTCAGGCATGCAGCACAGTCTACAGTTTCATTAAAATGTCACTTCAGTAATTTAAGAGTTTTCAATTCAAAATTGCAATACTAGATAGAAAAAATGGCATCCTCTTTCCTGCTTTCATCCACCTCTTCTCTCCTCTCTTCCAGTTTAAGAGTGAACCACACTTAGCTAGTTACATTTTGTCTTGTTCTCAGTGAACTTTGTGCTTAGAAATTATATAAATTTGAATGTGTAATTAACAATCAAGGGTTTCTTCCAACAGATTCAGTGCTTCTTTATTTTTTTAGTAATCAATATTTATCAATATAATAGTATTATGTGAACTTAGTATTGTAAGCATTTGGCAGGATTAATAATATGCTGCAGGCAGAAAACACTGATGGACAGTAGGAGATTACTGTCTCTGCCATACCATATCTATAAAATTACTAAATTTAACATGAAAAAGAACAGAACAGAAAAGAACAGAAAATTACTCATTTTCCTTCTTGCTTTCTCTAGGAAGCAAGCTTTGCTTTCATAAGCAGATGCTTGAGCAGAGAGAATTAACTTGGTCATTTCACAAATCACTGGTATTCAGACAATGCTGCCAAATCTTCAGCCACAGAGGGCCTCCAGGCTATTCAAACCCTACCTAGCATCTGTGAATCTTGTTACTTCCACTCAATTGCTTTATTATTTTAGAGTATGAAAAACTTTGTCTCCCTTGGGAGCAAGGATGTTTCACCTTTGTTATGCTATCAGTAATTATTATAACTTACCCATTTTGTTCCATTTGATTGCAAAGTGTTTCAACAGTTTCAGCATATTAGAGGGGTTTTTTTCAATTTTGTACTCGATATATAATATGTATGATTCGAATGTGGAAAGGAAACAAAAACTATGCCATCTGCTTATTAAGTCCACACCTGTATGCATGTTTTCTCCTCAGAGCAGCTAACAGTTCCAGAAGACACACCACTAGTGTGACACTAGTCACATTAAAGTGACACACACAGCAACTAAGGTTTTCAAACAATGTTTCCTGCATCCCAAATTCAGCCATGATTATTTTCACAAAAGAAATACATTTTGGTTCAATATCTCTCCAGGATGGCAGGAAGTAAAAGGATTTTTTGAAGAGAAAAATCTTGTTCTGAATCCTCTCAAAAAGAAATATGCATCCATTTTCCTAAATTATACACGTGCAAAGTCTTCAGAGAGCAATTGATCATGTGCTTATATTTAAATCTTTCCTCTTTTCTTTATGACAAGAAAAATATTTACCTAATTTTTCAAATCAATATATTCCTCTTTGAAAGTTTTAAGTCTTTTTGAAAAGAAAGCTTTCATCTGCACACAAGATTTTTCTTTGGAGAATGAAGAAATACCTTTATAGTTTCAATGGCAGGAATTTATGTTATATGCAGCTAATTTGGAAATACTATAGAAAGCCAGCAATTGCTCCATTTTAGTAATTTCTTTCTTTTAAGCTATGTTCCAGATAGTAGCAAGTTAATAGTGACTGGTTTTCCCTTGCAGCAAAATGGAGAAAACTGACTTCATATATGCCAAGGGATTTCGTAAATTGCTGTGATTGCATTTAAAAGAGAAGCAAATGCTTTTAATGCCATTGTTTGCACATTTGTATTCCACAAATTATTTTTGGTGAATGCAATAAAGCAGATTTTATTTTTTTAATTATCAAATCATACTTATAAATATTGCCATAAAAATACTCACTATCCATTCCCACTGAAAAAAATAAAACATTATTGAAAGAAAGAGGACAATAAAGATCTTGAATACTAATTCTCCTTTCTTTGAAGAACAGCATTTCAGCTCAGATTACTATGCCATTGAACAGAGTCTGTTCTCCCTTCTCAGATAATCCTTTCTCTGTTCTTGATTATTTTAAAATCCCACATATATTTTATGTAAATGCAAAGTATATTTTTGTATTTGTCCTTTAAGAGCACACTTAGAAAAAATGACCCCTCCACCTTGTTGCCCCAGAGTAAGTCTCTTGAACTGTGATTTGCTAAGAGCACTGCATAAATATAACACATATAATATTATATACGGCTTATTTCATGGAGAAAACTAGCCACTCAATCCTATACTATTTATGGACTTATGAGTATCAAAACTGAAAACAATTTTATCATAGTTTTGTATCACAGCCTACAAAATGAGCCAAAATCACATGCTTAGCTCAAGTTCGTCATAGGAGTCCCTTCACTTTTAGGCACTTCCAGAAAATTATTTATTCCATCACAAAATGCTGGATTGTACCAGCTCAGTAATCTTAGGATAGAATGGATTTGTATTAGAAAGTGTTTTTTTTCTTGTTTTCAAGTGCTGTTTTCAAGGTAAACCAGCAGGAGAAATGAACCCAGCTCAGGAGAGTTTATAAATCAGTTACAATTTAATAAAAAATATTACAATAAATACAATGACACAAAGAGAAATTGCTTTCAACCCACAAAATCCAGAAGTGTAACCCAGTGCCCTGAGGCACAAACACAAAGGGGTTTTGTTAGCCCCTGTGCTGAGTCCCATGTGGTTCCCTTGAGTCCAAAGCAAAAGGAGATAAAAAATCCCTATTGGTGCAGATGATGCTTGCAGTCTGGTGAAGAGTGGTGTTTGCAGTCTGATTGAGAGTGGCAGCCTTCTCCTGTCAAGGTTCTGGTCCTCCTTTCGGTCCGACGAGTGGTTCCCTGAGGTCTTCAAACGCCAAGATTATGTACCCCCAGGTCCAGGTGGGAGCACCCAGTCTCTCCCCCAGGACAGAGAGTTACACAATGGGTGATCTGACTCTGTGAGTCAGAGGGTATTTTGGAATCGTTGATAGCCCTTTGGCAGACACATCCCCTCAGGCTGTGTGTGAAGGTGCTAACGACTCCCTGGAGGGAAGTTATCACAGCTCTTATCTCACAGATGTCTTTCACAGCCTGAGGAGTCAGGTGTGCCCTGGGCAGCTGCTGCAAATAGTGCATTGTTAAAAGTTCTTGGGAAATGAATAGAGGGTGTGGAATACATAGCTTTGATCCTCCACACAGTGATAAACTGGTCCCACCTGGTAAACTAGGACATCGTTGCAGAAACAGTCAGCAGGATTAAACATTAACTTTTAGTTACCCAGCTTTATGACACACTGCATATTTAACAGGGTTCATTTCACTGACCTACACCTTTACAGTCATTTTAGGTACTACAGAATTTCTAACAAGCCTTTAGATGGTGGTGAAGTTTTTCCTTTACTCCTTCGAGTACAGACAAACAAAGGCAGTAAGGACCAGGGTATAGGCAAGTAGATTACTTCCCCCTAACTTAGAGTCTAGGCTTTGTTTTGGGATCTTCTGGGAGGACACAAATTGCTTTATAGTGGGTAGTATTTAGAGGGTTTTTTAAGGAAACAGAAATGTTCAGTTCATATTCAGACACCTCATATTTAGATAACTAAAGATATCATTAAATGGTAAAATCACACCCCAGTTCCTATATTTTAGGTACAGAAAGGTAAGTGAGGTAAATCTGAATCCTACAAAGAAAAAACACCATTAGATGCTGGTATCATTTATTAGAAATGGGACTGAGATGTTTGTCCTAGATTTGCAGATTTGCCATGGTTTATTGTTTTGCTGTGAAGATAGAAAGTAGGATTTACTAACACTGAAACATCTGTCTTATGAAACATTTTCTCAGCAATGTTAGGCTAGATCTTTCCTTCTTCTAGCTTAATCTCTCAATTTTCTAACATACTCCCCATATCTGAATTGCTAGCCCTGAATTTTCAAGTGTACAATTTATCACTGGAATATGAAAATAATACTAGCACTTAAAATCATAAAAGTACTTTATACTTGAAATTAAACTTGAGGTGGAGATTTTTTTTTAAATTGCAGTGATTTTTTTTTATTTTCTGATTTTTCTTTTCAAGAACATGCATATATTGCAACATTTATGAGCTTATTTATATATATACAAATTTTTCTTTATATACATTTGGTTTTTTGCTTTTTTTTATTCCGGGTTAACCATCCAATTGAAAAAAAACCCTACTGTATGAGTAATTAAGACCAAATTTTTAGCAGAACAGCTGTAACACATCTCTTGTCTATGATATTTCACTTGTTTCGCAAAAAGGCGATATCCAAATAAAAAAACTTCATCTGAAATAGGATCTAGGAAACACATTTGACACAGAAGTAAGGTTTTTACTCTATTTAATATTTTGTTATATTATGACTACTCTTGCTGGCTGTTAGAACTGTGCTCAAAAATGCTTAGCATTTTTATGAATATTTTTTTCTGGAAAAAAATGTCTGACAACTGTAATACTCCAGTAAAAGAAAATAGAACAAAACACAACAAAACCTCAAACTCTAGGAAAATATAAAGGCTATGTGCTTATACAAAGAGATTTTATCCCAGATGAATAAATAGCTAATTTTTGTTCTACGCATTGAAAGGTTAGAAATTTGTTTTCATCCTGTTGCTTTAAGACTACTGCCAAAATGACACAAAATATTATCTAAACAACAACACAGGACAGCAAAATGGAACTATAAACTCCTTTAATGGCACTTGTGGGTGCCTTTCTTTAGTCTGCTCTGAAGAATGATGTCCTTGCAAAGTGTTTCTGTTTCTAGTCACTTTGGAAGAGCAAAAGACAGAACAGCCAAGTACAATTGAGGACTGTCAAACAGTGGAACAAAGGGATTTTCTTCAAGTAAACCTAATGCAACTCAAGTAAACATCAATTTAGCTAGCAGAGGAATTGGAGCTTGAGAAGAAGGATAAAAGAAGAATAACCTTTTTTATGGCTGGTTTGCTGTAAGTGTAGTTTGATCTCTAGTGGCTTGCCAAGTAGGTCAACAAAAGTATTTGCAGTAATTGGCAGTGAGTTTCATGAATTCACTGTCAGAAAATATAGTGTAACTTCTGAAGAGTACTTGTTCCTAAGGGAAAATAACTTCATGGAATGGATTAGAATAATTTTGCACTGCTTGGTGAGCCAGTTGGTTAAATTGGTGGGTTGTTTTACTGCGGCTGTCTTGCTTATTTTGTACTTCCATACATTTCACTGAGAACCCAGAGAGTACAAATTACATTTACATATTATAGTAAGATACTACAAAGGACTCAAAATGGGCACATTTTTTACATTGCATGCAGAATCCATAAACTGTTATGCTGTTATGCATGTTTGTCAGTATCCTTTACAAAGGTTTAGCCAGAGCTATGTGAGAACAGAGCTCATCCAGGCAATCTTCCTCTTTGTGGCTGCAAAAGGAGTGGGAAATCTTTCTGAGTCCTGTAAGGTTCTGATGTGACTGTTGTCATATACACTATAGAACAGAATGGAGAAAGTTAAAGGATTTAGACTAATGTACAGGATCAAAGTGTTTCAGTATAACTACAGTTGGATGCCTATACATTTTCATTATAAAGGAATTTGACCTTACTGGAGCCTTTACATACTAGCTTTATATCAGTTATTTATGTCCACTGCCATCCTGACTATGCTCTTCACTCTTCTCTGTTTAATCAGGATTGATTCTACTGAAATTCCAGGAGAAAGAGAGGAAAGTGAGACATGCTTAAACTTTAGTGTTTAAATTAATTCTTGGATTTTGTTTCCCTGGTCTTCCACTCCAAATAAGCATTAGCTTATTAAGGAAACAAAAAAATCCAAACCCATGTGTGATGTCTTCTGGGGAAATTTTAGTCCAGCAGGTGTTCTCAAATGGTGGGATAAAAGAGCTTTTCAACTCTTCTCAGTCATTTACAGTCTTCCAAAACCATTTCAGTAGGCTTTATTTTCTTAAATTTCCCACATGCCCTTCCTGATAGCTCCAGGACTTCCAGCACTTGACATCAGATTTCTCTTATGAGAAAAATAGTCTGGTGGCCAGCAGATCAGCATGTTCTCCTCAGTGGGATACCAGTCATATCTGTTATCATCCATAGGTTTGCAGTACATGTTGTTATCTTGGTTGCCATATACTCAACAATATCAGCCCAGGCCTTGATTTTGGGCTACTCTGCTTAGATGTCAAACCAAGGAGTATTAATCCCTGAGCCTGGCAGTCCAGGCAATTTTCATTCCATCTGACAGTACACTGATCCCATTCATAAGTCCTTGATTTTCAGGAGAATTCTGTGTTAAGGATTGTGAAAACTTTGCAGAATTTAAGGTATATCACACCCACTGTCCTACCATCCATATAGCCTTGATAGATTATTGTAAAAGGCAATCAGGCATGATGTCACCTCAGTAATATGGACTGGCTGTTCCTGACTATCTTCTTGTCCTTCTTATGAAGAGAAATCTAATAGTTTGCATTCTCTGCTCCATGAGCCTTTGTCAAAGTTTTTCTGTCTGGACTCTCAGCAGTGGCATCACCTACCAGCAGCAATTGCAGAGCTGCAGGCTGGAGACAGAGGACTTGAAAATGCTGAACTGCAGTGAGTTTCAGCAGAAATCTGATATAGATTTCTATTGCTAATCCATCCACTGAGATTTCAGAAAACCTCATAATTTGATCAATTTAAGAGTCTTTTTTGGCAGTTTACAGAATGTGGATTTTTTCTTAGCAATACTGATGAATCAGTGTCATCATCAGTTCCTATTTATCACTGCACAGAGAAAAAGGGTGACACAGTTCCAAGGGTAAAACCTTTAAATAAAATAACCATCAAAGTGATTTACTGATTTATTAACAACAGGATATAGGCTAATATCCAACAATGCACATGGTGTCCAAGCAGTTATCTCTGAGGATGTATAACCCTCCTGAGGTGCAGTTACCCCCACATTGCACTCTTCAGTGTTACCTGACTCTCTGGAGTGTGGCAGCTCACAGGTCCTGATAGGGGTCTGCTGCATCCCACATGGGCAGGGACACTTCTGGCAGCCTGAAATAAGCTCTAGCACTTTGGGGTTTTTATTCAGTGCTGGACCATGACATTTTTATTTAAGTCTTTGCTTGCACTATCTCTTGTACCTCAGACATCAATTGATTTTGGATTCATATTCATCTCTGGTCTTTTTGTTTTTTTCTATTAGCTAACCAGACAAGTTGCTAATCACAGCTTCCTTCAGACTGAGAAACTGGAAGAAGCTGCATATAATTGCACTGAAACTTGACTGATTACAAAGAATATGTCATTGTTATGTTCCAACTGGAAGCTGGCACTCTGTAAATATAAGATTGCAGTGTCAAGTAACATACAGGAGAAATTGCATTTTATTTCAAGTCCTGTGACTCTGAAAACCATTAGATGTTACTCATTTGATATTCTCTTTGAAAAAGCCCCCCAAATTAAAATTGTTTAGGATAAAAATATATCATAGGATACTGCTAGGAGGAAATTCACATGCTGCTGGGATTACATTATTTTGTTACTATTAGTTAAGAAATTGATTAACTCCAGAATGCTAAAACATTCAGGGTTTTGTTTCTAAAAGCTACACTTCCAATTGCAGAACTTGAATTTGTTTGTTTCTGCCATCTGTCTGCTCTTGTGATGTATATCTGTAGCCTATTTTAAATCGTTGATTATATAGACAACCAAAGAGATACCCTGTCTACATCTATAAGAGAAGGAAATATTTCAAATTGAGAGTGGGAAAAATTGGATGGAAGGAAGGGAAATGGTTGTTTCTGCTCCCAAAATGACATCAAGCGGTCTAATTGGAGAATAAAACAAATTGCAAGATTCAGTGCAGTTGTGAATATGAATTTTTACATTCTTATTGATCTTTAATGTCTGTGTATCTATATGCCTAGATGTGAAACAAGCTTTAGTGCTTTTTTTTATTGTGTGCCTATCTCTTCTGTGAAAGAAAGGCAGAAAGAGTATGCTCCTCAAGTTATTTCCTTCAATCTTCCTTAAGTCATTAAGAAGATTATATTGAATTTAGCAGAAGTAAGACTTTCCCACACAAATATTCCCAGAATAAAAAGTATTGCTTGATGAAAGGTGTTATAATGTATATTGACCTACAGTTTGCACAGTTCCTTACATGTCACTTACTTAGATTTAATTGTCATTTCCTAAATAACTAAATTGCACCAAATAACTGCACATGAAATTCAATACACCTCAACTATCTATACTGGGATTTAGCTACCAACTGTAGTGACACATTTAAACTCATTAAATTCTTTCCCTGTATCCTGAAGTCTTGCAGACATGTACAAATACCTCATAGAGACAAGTAGTTGAGGTTTAGATCTCCTTCCAGAACCTTCTGCCCAAGTTTTGACCGGTTTCAGAAGGCTGGGGTTCCCTAAGTCCTGTGTCAGATCTGCCAGTGACATGCAGATGGCCCATGTACCTTAGAACATCTAAGAGAGGATTTTCTTACTTGTAACATCAAATGGAATACAAGATTGGAATACTGTACATGCAAATTAGGTAATTGTATATTATATATATTGAAATTTACAGCATCAAACCCCACAAACATAAAATGACTTGTTCTGAGTGCTTCAGGTGTCCTCCAGCTATGAATATACTCAGTTTTCTTTGTGATAATAACTGAACAATGTTGTGGATTTTGTATCAATATTCATAGAATTTGTGTTATATGGAGAAGAAAAATAAAACAAACCAAAAAGCAGCAAGAGCCCTTTTTCTTAAGTAATATGAAAACAGTTTTATCCAGTTTTAACCAGAAACAGTTATTCTTACCTGATAGTTTCATATCATCTATAAACATTGAAATGAGCTTTATGGATCCTGGAAATCCTGTGTCTTATAGGAATTTGAGACTTAAGAAAGAGAAGAGAAGAAAAGAGAAGTGAAGAGAAGAGGAGTTAGGTCTAAAAGTACCCTCAATCAGTTTTCAATATATGAGTGGAGCAATGGAGGAACATGGATTATTATGTTTTAGTATTTTGGAATGGCAAATTTGAGCCTCAGATACTGAGGCAAAGTCTGAAGGACGAATCCTCAATGTCTATTCTCATCATCCTCTCCATCAAGGGGAGGAATGACAATTCGCACCAGCTGCTGAATTGCACTCTGAGTCCAGCTGGAGCACAAGAGAAAAAAAAAAGCCACTGTAAAAACAGAGTGCTGCCACAGCACTGCAATGCAGAAAGTTTTAGAGAAAATCAATCATAAGCCAGCTTGATAGATGGTTCAGATTTGAGAGAGAGACAAAGCTACAATGCCTGCCCTGCTTTTGCTGACTTAGTCACAATATATATACTGAACATCCATAGGATTTTATTAATTTTGAAGAGCCAGGCGGAATTGTTAAAACAGCCATAAAAAGCCATGCTTAGTAAGTTCCATCCACCTGTGAGTGGGCACAGGAATCACTGTGGCTCAGAGACAAAGTCTTTAAGTTTTACATACGAATAAGCACTGCATCGAAGTAGATAGAGTTTTGTCGTTAGATGAAGCAAGTGAATGTCATAGAAAAGATCACATAGTAGGGAAACACTAGGGCTAGCAAATATTATTTCACTGATCTTTTTATGAGCTAAAAATTAGTTGTTTTCTTTTTACATCTCAGAATAAAACCCCAAACACAACAAAAGAAACTTGCATCTTAATATAAAAACCCAGTTGTTTTTAGTTAATATTCCATCTCTGTTGACTTTTTGAAAATGTTTCTTATGCTATGGAAGGAATTTCTGCATCACATTAAAAAAATCTATGAAAACATATTTTTACACCTATGAAATGTCAAAATAAGAAAAAATAAAATTAGTCAATACAATCAAACATTTTTAAAAACTGAGGAAGTGAGGGGATGGAAGGATGGCAGGCAGTCAAGAAGGAAAGGAGAGAAAGGGAAAGAAAGAGAGAAGGAATGAGGGAGGGAGTGGGAGAAGGAAGGATGAAGGAAGGGAAGGAAGGAAGGAAGGAAGGAACGAACGAACGAAAGATGAAATCCAAAGAAATTATAATTATTTAAACAGTAAGTTTCTCTTTTAAAGTAGTAGTGTTTCATGTAAAAAAATATTTTTTCTGTAAAATTTGACCAGCTGCAGATGTAATTAAGCATATCAAATAAACATAATTATATAGTTGTGTGTATGAATATATATATGATTTATGTGATATGGTGAGGATAAACACAACTTAGATGGGATTCATCTTCCCTTATTTTAGACTCTGCACTATAGATATCTACATCTGATTTTGCAAACTATCATTTTACAAGCTGCAGAATGCATTATTCATTCAATGTGTCAGATGAGTGCACTAGAAGGTGACTGCCCCTTAGCAGTATCTGTTCTGTCCTTTGCCGGAGAAAAAAGACTGAGGGGAATAGGTAATGATACGTTGAGGCTATTTATATAAGGGATAAGTAAATCCTCTTTGCCATAGTTCTATCTCTTCTTTCTCTTTTTCTTGTATATAAAAAAGAATCGTATACTCAATATCACTTTCTGGTATACAAAACTTTCATTACTTATTAATTAATTGTCACTTTTAAGTGGATTTTGTAAATAAAGAAAAATAAGCACATATGTAGGTAGTGTAGCAGTGATACCAAAAGTGTAAAATAATTAACCTTAAGTTAGAGTGAGGCTTTCCTAAAAGTTAATGAGGTGGTTGTTAGATTAATTAGGGTTCAAGCAGGAAATTGTAGCTCAGATTATATAAAAATAGTACATGACAAATGGCACACCACATGGTCTTTTAATGCACTGTTAAATTGCAACTGTCCCTGGTAAAAGAAATATATATACTCTCAGGAAAACTTAAAGTGATATATCATTTTCTTGTTCATAATAGTTACCTGTCAGCATAGAAGTGTGGTCTGAGAAATAAATCAAATTCCATAGTAGTTTTATGGTGGTCAGAGCTACTACACAATTACTATGATTTTCTTGAAGGATTATGTTTAATTACATTGCACAAAATAAACATACACAGTGATTAAAACCCCAAACTACCTACACGCCCGGTAACTATTAAAAGTTTCCTATATAGTGAGTGTTCACTGTGCAAAATCAGAACTATAGCAGTTAGGTTGTCATGATTTACCATGTTATGATACCAACTAACCACATCCTATAGTCCACAACTCTTTTTATTGTATTACTTGATCTATCAGCAAATAAATATAATTGCATAAACTCAGGCATTCAAATTCCCAATGCTTGTCTACCATTAACAGGAAAGTTCTACCAGCATGCTTATGTATCCTTTAAGCTGTCTAATAAATATAGAACAATCACTACATCTTCATCTTATCCAATTATTTTAAGAAAGAAGACTACTGGAAGCTTTTGAAGAAAAATGACACAAAATGAACATAACTTGTTTTGTCTGGAAAAACTAAGGATGAGAGGGAATATAATTGTTGCTTATAAATAAACCAGTGAGAAACCTAAGGGACATAAACGAGTTTCTTAGCTAACAGACAGTGTTGGCACAAGAATAGATGGGTATAGAATAGCTGAGTAATTAATCTAGCCTTGACAGAGAAAGTTGTGTGTAAGTTGAGGAACGAATCTTGGAGAAACTGTTTAACAGGAATAGTAGAAATAAAAACAAATGAAAGAAAAACACAGTCTCCTAAACAAAACAAACCCAACAAATAAATAGAAAAAATCTGGGTACCATTAAGACAGAGCTAAATTTATTAAGTGCATTATGCTAAGTGATTAACTTAACATTAACTGTGATGAGAGGAAGAAGGGATCTATGACCTAGAAGCCCCTTTGAGTTTATTATTCTATTATATAATTTTTATTTGATTTCTGGAAACAAAGGTGAACAAAGTAGAATGCAATGTAAAAATAACTAGACAATACTTAGGGTTGTAAAAAAAGATTGAGGAGTACAATTATAATAAAAAAATCAGTTGAAGAGATTTTTGGAAAATATGCTGAATGACAGAAGACACATCAGATGATTAATTCTGGGCCTCAGATGATATCTGGGTTTTACATTAATAATATTCTTGTTCGAGTACAAGATGAGCAAGAGAGATGACTCTTTTTTTTTTTTTAAGACTAGGGGAATAAAAATTATAAATCACATTGAAATTGGACACAATGTCTTGATAATCACAAAAAAAATAATCAGAAGGCTTGCCAGTAGGCTGCGTATAAGTCTGGGTTCTTCTGCCTTGCATTCCAAGGGTGTTAGAAATTAGACAATTCTAGACTCAAAGTCACAACCATATCAGTGATGTATTGTGTTGGAACTTGAGAAGCTTCCCATTTTTCAGAGTTTATAAGCTCAGATATAGAACACATTGTTGTATTTATATGAGTTTATGTACTTCAAAAAGTAAATATGCCTAAAATACTAATCAGGATTTAAAACAAAGAAATAAAACAGGTTATAATGGTAAGTGCTGTGCCAGAATTGCTCAGCAGTAGCCAAAACACTGGTATGTTACAAACACCTTTCTAGATAATGGTACAAAGCACAGAAATGTGAGGGTTTCTGTGGGGAAAACTAACTCTGTCTCAGTCAGATGCAATAGAGCAGGAGAAGAAAATTTTGTCATAAATATGTATGGCTTTGAATTCTTGTCCTGGATTCAGCCAGGATGGGGTTAATTTTTGTAGTAGACAGGAGGGGGCATGGCTAGGATTCAGAGGTTATTCTGCACCACTTCACATCATTTTTCAATGACACAAAAAGTGGTCCCTCCAGGGCCAGGGTAGTGTGGTGGCGGTTCATATACTGCCCATTTTCTGCATGAGAATTGTTTGCCTCTTTTGTGCCCTCTGTTATTAATAGTGTTGCTGTTACTATTCATTTTCCTATTTCATTGCTGTTTCCAGTAAATTGTTCTTATCTCAACCCATGATCTTTACCTTTAGTGCCTCCAATTCTCCTCTCCAGACTGCCACAGAGGGAAGGGTAAGGGGGAGTGAGCAAGTGATGCATGGTTTGGGATCTTTCAGTGGGAATAACTAAATTGGATAATACCATTCCCAATGATAGTTAGGCCATATGGTAATATCATAATGATAACTATCTGTGTAGAACTGAAATGAAAAAATTTAACAGTGAGACTTTCTCTCTTCTTAAAAAATAATACTGCAGCTGCCATTGCTGGTGGCAGTTTCTCTTACACCCTTGTGTGGACCAGTATCTATTATGTATGTGAGCTGTGAATTGTTACATCACATATTAAGAATTATTTTATAATACAATGCACTTTATTTTTTTTATTTTTCTCCTCTCATCATGTTCTCTTATGTTTCTTCACTTTCAATAGTTTTTTTTTTACTCTGATATAGCTTATTCTTTATCAGAGTATTTCAGCTTTAAGTCACTGGTTTAGTTCCAGCACACACTCAAGATGAAGATGTGCTGTAGGCATCAATTCAACTCTAAGCAGGTGTCCCTGTTACTACCATTTCAACGAGTGCTTAGTGACACCCTCCTTAGCAATCTCACTGGACAGACCAGGGACTGCACAGAAATAGCTTTATTCCATCTGAGCTGATGATGGCTCTTCTGAACCAAAATTGAGCCCTGCTGGTAGAACAGTGTGAGATAGATTGGATAGGCTGCTGGGATTTCATGCAGACAAAGGGCTTTGCTCTAATGATGACTATTCTGATTCTGTGGCTTGTGAGTCTGTGTTTTTATACAGTATCTGCTATTACATTTGCTCCTTACTCACATTGCACCTTAATTCCTTTCATCTGTATTTTCCCTTTGGTGACAGGAAGAAAATAAATTGTTTACGCACTGATTTCATTAACAGAAAACAAATCCTTCTCAACAAATTTTCACGCAGTGATTTTGAGGGAGAGTGATGTTGCTTGAAGTGTCAGTTACTAAAATTCTAGTAATCAAGTGTTCACAGTTACCACATGAAAGAGCTTTTATATGGGAGACTGTGCTAGCAAAATAATAAAACTTCAGTGAAGGGTCATGAGATTTTTCTTTTCATTCAAGTATACTACATCATTTAGAAAAGCATTAAAGTTTTTACGATTTTATAAAAAAATTATCATTATTTTATCATAAAATAAAATATTTTTATTTAGACAATCATCTAGGTTGATCAAAAATGGCAATTTCTTTTTGTTTTTCTAATTTTGGTAAATGAGAAAGAAAACACTGAATTTACAAGTATAAACTTTTATTTATTATTTTATAAAAAAATACAGAAAAGTAAACCATAATCACATACACGTAAGTGTATGCAGTATTAGACAATCTTACTATTCTCCTTGGGGCTGCCTATAACATTTGAGCAGTACTTTTCTATGTGAGTAATTCTACAAGTAGGTAATCATAGAATAGGTAAGATTGGAAGGGACCACAGTGGGTCATCTGGTCCAACCTCTCTGCTCAAGCAGGGTCATCCTAGAGAACATTTCACAGAATTGCCCAGACAGTTCTTGAATATCTCCAGTGAGGGAGACTCCACAACTTCTCTGGGCAATCTGTTCCAGGGCTCAGTCACCCACACATTAAAGTCCTTCCCCATATTAGGTGGATCTTCCTGTGCATCAGTTTCTAGGCATTGGCTCTTGTCCTATCACTTGGCACCACCAAGAAGAGCCCCTGGATCCATCCTCTTGGTGCCCTCCCTTCAGATAATACTTACAAACACTGAAGAGGTCCCCCCTCAGTAATCTCATCTCGAGTTTGCACAGGCCCAGCTCCCTCAGTCTCTCCTTGTATGAGAGATGCTTCTGTCCCCTTAATCATCTTGCTGTCCTCCACTGGACCCACTTCAGGAGCATAATGTTATATTACTGCAGTTTGGACAGGTGGTTGCAGCACTTTGCAGAATGATTTAGTTTTTTGGATAAGGAGGGCTCTGATAAGACAAATTATTACTGTTCCAAGTTAGATTTGAATTCTTCTACAATTTTTGTGTTATATAAAATCTCTTACAGCATAAGTTACTGAATTTCACTGGACTTCAGTATCTCAATGAGTTGAATGAGTTACCAATAGGGAAAAAAAATATTTATGTCCTAAATAACATATTTGAGAAGACTATGTTCCAAAAATATGTTCTGTGAAATATACTGTTTTAGTAGAAGATACTGCTTTACAGGTGGTACTTTAGTGAGTCAGCAAACATACAATCACTAGATAAATCACGGAGAGAGAGATACAGGGCTTTCTTTCTATAGTAAAAAAGCAATCTGCCATTTGCGGAGGATCATCCCACAAGCGCAGAAATACAATTTTTTATTCATTTATCTTCTGTCACCCATCTTAAGATTACCTTCAAATATGTATAAAATGGTGCTAACATGAGTTCAAGTTTTCTAATTGATTCTTGCAACTCAGGAAGAATTACAGAATATTACAATATTACTGTGTATTTATTAATCCAAAATAATTTAATATGCAACACATAATGCTTTGGTTTCTTTCCTTTATAGGGCTTGGAATGCTTTAGAAAATCTGTACACTTTTAAAATGCATAATGCTCTTTAGGGGCACTAATGCAATTTATATTATTCTGTATCAACTTTTCCCATCTGTTATTCAGTGTCCTACTGACATAACACTACTCAACAGTTTTGAGATTTCTTCATCCCAAAACCTGTGACAGAGTCTTACCATTTGTGCTGCTACTTCTGTTTCCTCGATGTTTTGATTCCAGGCTCCAGAATGGCACATTTTGAACAGAAAGAGAATTAGCTTTCCTCCTTATTCCATAAGTAGTTAACAGCCACAGCAGTTATCCAAGATGTAAGAATTATAGATGCAATGTTCTGAAGTAAGTGCAGAACCCTAGTCTTCCATTTCCTTAGTTAATGCCCCTATCGATGGACAAATATTTTTC
>JAOXXN010000001.1:57279612-57291752 GCA_026770055.1 Myrmophylax atrothorax
GAGCTCCCTGTGTGCCAGGAGCCCGGCCCAGCTCAGCAGCACAGCAACAGCCCAGGGCATTTAATGGCCCTCTGGGGAGCTGATGTTGTTTCCATTATACTCAGTCCATCAGAGTAAGTTCGAACAATGTCTTCAGAAGTCAAAGTGAGATTGAAACATTGACGTTTCTTGTGGTGTGTCTTGGGTTGAGCTGGCAAAATGCCAACTGCCCAAGAACAGTTAGCCTCTGGCTGAGAAAAGGGAGAAGGGGGGAAAAAACTCTCAAACTAAGTTTATGCTTAAACTAACTATATGTATTTATACAGAAGAGAGAATATCAAGACAAAACTACAATATAACAGACACTTACACAAGCTAGGAATAACAAAAAATAACTTCCACACTCCCCAGTGAAAACAGATTCTATCACTCTAGTTTTATAAGCACCCCAAAAGACACACAGCAAAAACCAGAAAGAGTAACAACAAAATGTTTTTACTTCCCTGAACTCAAACAAAATGCAAGTAGCAGCAGCAGGAGCAACAGGGCCTACTCCAACAAGACAGGAGCTGCACCACGTCTGGCTTGTACTTCTGCCATGATGGAACTGCCCAAACACCTCCCACTGCTGCACTCATATCTTAGGTTTGCGTCATCTGGTATGAAATATTTCCTTGGTTACCCAGTCAGGTGAGAGCTGTCTTCCTCAATTCACGTAGATTCTCTGAGCCTGCTAATTTGAGGCCTGGCTAAAACCACTACAGTTATATTCATCCTAGGATATACTGTCAGTAAATTTCAAGGGCTTCCCTACAAAGACAACAGAACATGGGAAAAATCCATACAGACATAGTACAAAATTCTTTTCTTTTTTGGATACTGTTTTAAAATCAATTATATGTGAGCAAGGGAGGCCTGAAGGTTACAAGTCAGTAAATGTTGTTTTATTAGAAACGGACTGTCTTTATAACAGAAACACATTTTAGCCACATGTCAGTCATATTCTAACATCAGTCTTTTATTAGTTTTCCTCAAATTATTGCTTTCTTCTCTGTTTAAATGAAATGGAAAATTGAAATACTCCTTTACATTTTTATATTCTCCATGAGAAAATTTAGAACTAATCTAAAATAAAGCAACCAGCAATCCATCTGCTTTGTCAGTCAGTATTGACATACTGCTCAACTCCATCTGTATGCTAATATCAAGATCCAGTTCTGAAAATGTATTCTTCAAATTAAACACAAGCCAAAAATGTAGTTCTGATGTAATTCCAGTGGATAAATATGTGTCATTCAGAGCTTCATGAAGACTCTTCTTATTTCAGTAAGATTTTGAATTTTAAAAAAAAGCCACAAAAATCTCTACAAAAGCGAAGGCTGCATTTATATAGATTTTTATTCCAAGTTCAGATTTAATAATAAAGACATAGCTGCTGCATTCAATATCTGGCTGAGTTTCAGCAGGATATTGAGCAGCTCTATCCTTATTTTAAAAATTAATTTATAATAAATATCTATGTCTAGATCACAAAGCTCTGGGATTTTATTTTTAAGCAGAATGAAATCAAAAATAAGCACCTAATGTGGAAGTAGATGCAATTACTTTTTTTTTTCTTGTTAACTAGGAAGAAACACTCGAAGGGAAATTACCAAATCTTCACTTTTACCAACAGCCATTTCCTTACAGGAAGGTAAATTTTCTGCAGTGAGCATAGACGAGAGAAACACATTAAGTAAGCACTATCTGTTTACTTAGATATAGATCTTAAGGGATTTGTACCAGTGAGTATCCAGCCACACTCCACACAAAACAGATTGATCACAGTGAAGTTCTTAATGGACTTCATGGAATGCCTGGCTCTTCTGCCTTTCCAGATTTATAGGAGTCTCTGCTGGAGGTTGACTATATCCTGGGGAAGCCAGAGAGGAACAGCTGATGGCATGAATGCTGTTCTTGTAAGTGTGCCCTCCAGGAAATACACTCTCATATTTTTCTCATGTCTGTTCATGACATCTCTTCATGTGGTATTACTTTTCCTTTTACAACAAAAAAGAGAAAATAGTATGGCTTTGTTTTTATAACCCATATGGCATTACATTAAATTGTCACAGAAAAATTGTTTAAATTCTCCTGTATGTTGAGCTTTTGAAGGAAATATTCTGTGACCAGGCCTAAAAAATCAATCAACACTGCTGCTGTCTCTTTGTTAGTCAGCAATTAATAGAAAAATTGAATAAGGAAAGAACGATCATATTACCCCTACTCTTAAAAACATTATTAAAATACCTATTGTGTTAAAAATATTTTTTCCATAAAAATAGCATTTAAAAATCTAATTAAGAAGAGTATGTGAGTGTGGGGAGTGTCCTTTTACTTGGCATCTGTGTGTGTGTTTGGGTATCTTTTAAGATAGGGATACTTAAATAAATATCCTTGTAGAAGGGAAATGAAGGTGGGCTCATACTAGACTACAGTGCTGCTAAATGCATAGTTAAATGCAGAATGGCACCCTGAACACCAAAAGGGAAGATATTTTACACCTCAGTGGTTCTGAAAGGGTTTGCACAGGTTGAGGTGATTATAGAGGCATTACATGAGCAAGAAACTGATGAACATGATCCAGATCATCAATAAGCAATCCAGATGTGCAGCACAAGTGTATACAGAGATTGATGAATCCTTTGAATTGGGTAAGGGAAGCAGTAGGAAGTTGACAGGTTATTTACTGACTGCCATAACCTTTAGCACTGCTCCATGAATCAGCTACCACAAAGTTACAGCAATGGTAGGCTCTGTCTTAGGGCATAGGTGCCTCTGCTCCTACAGTGCTCTCCTCAGATCATCTCTAGACCTGTACTCCACTCAGTTATAAATGTGACTGTTGACCTTCTTAGAGTTTCTGCCACAGCGACAAAAGGGGACATTCAAGTCAATATTGTAAAGATCAGGGAACACTTCACTTCCTTCTTAAAGCAGAGTCTGTGCATGAAGTCAAAGTTCAACTTTTTATGAAGTCATTTATTGTGAAGATGCTGAGAAGTCTCAGGGCCTTTTGTGCAAGATGCTAAACACCATCGTTATCCAAGGCAGCCTAGTCTTCCTCTTCTAAATCTAACTGATGAGTTAAAAAAATTTACTTTCTTCAGATATTCAATGCCACTTCTCTGCTGGAGGTTACAGCCCTCCCAGGAGATCAAATTAAGTGAACACACCTTGTGTGCTTCAATGTGAACTCAGCTAGAAGCAGCAATACTATACGTTCTTCTGTCTGTGTTGCAGGATTATGAAGATCCAACACAGGACTAGTTACTGATTTAGTGATCCACACTCATGTCTACAATTTAAACTGTACCAGTTATCATCCAAGGAAACTATGAAACCCTGTCTAAGAGGGAGAAATTACTCCTGCTCAGGGAGCAACTTAGATTCTATGTAAATGACCATGTGGCATAATTCAGGATAAGATGTAAAATTGTTCCAAAGGATTGAGGAAACTACAAGCAATGTGGTGCAGTAGACAACAGCAGGCTACTGAAACCAGCAGGGCATGGACAAACAGAGCTACATATCACAAACAGACTGATAGAAGGAATTATCTCTCCTCTGCTTACAGAAGGACTTTGTAAAGAATGATCCACCAAAATGACCTTGAAATAGTATCAGTCTGGAAGCTGATTGTTTTACAAGACTTACATGCCAGAGCAGGATGGTCACCTTTCTCTTAAAACCCAAGACTTATCAAATGAGAAATTTGGCTGCTTGTTTTTTGGTTGGTTTTTTTTTTTTTTTAATTTCTCACTTAAAAGACACATTAAATCCATTTTTAAATTATGGACTAGATTGGGGCCTTTCACATGTTCATTGCAAATTTTGGGCTGCAGATTGTATTATCCCAGTAAGATACTGCAAGTGAGGCTGGTAGTGCATGATTCCACCACGGCTCATCCTGTTGTTTCAGAGGAGGTGACCAAAAGTACAACTGTTTAGGCATGTATGTAACATTGTGTAGAGGAAAGTCATACTCCAGTTGTCATAAAAAGAGCAATTTATGTTTAATTGGTAGTATTTTCAATAATGTTAATCCTGTGATTTATATCTTATTTTATTCCCTATGAGAGAGGATAGGTAATACAAAGGCCTTAACTCTTCCTTTCATTTGCTTTACTCAGTCAAGCACAAAGTTTCTAGATTATAAGAATCAAATCTTGGTTGTATACATGAGGGGCACAGTACACTCATCCAGTCAGTCTACCAAGAACAGGAGTTTCGGCTTTTAGATCCTGGTATCCCTTTGAGAAGTGGTCACGGGAGAGTTTATCAGTTCCTATCAACACATTTCAGAGTTTGGGGTCTTTCACAATCATGGAGAGAAACAAAGATATCTCATTCCCTCCCTCAGCTGTGAGGGTAGAATGTAACCAGAAAAGAACTGCTAAGGGCTACCTTTGGGAACCTTATGATAAGCATGATTTTTTTTTAGCAGTTAAACAATTTTTTCAAGTACATTTCCTTCTTGTGCACTGCAGAGGTCATTCAGAGTTCTTCCAAAGGGCAGAAGACATGGTATGTCCACCAGTTTTCAGCTCACAAACAGTTATTTACAATGCAACTCATTTAGAGTCTTACCACTATGTAGTCATGTGCGAGAACGTGCATCACATGACAACTGGAAGATGTGAAACCACCTGCACTAGAAACCTCGAAAGTAGCGACTGTTATAAAATTTAAGCTTAAGTTGAGTTGTATTTTACGGGTTTCAGTTTTGCAAGTTTATTGTTAACACCTTCACAGGTTTCCCCTCAGGTTTTTCCTTTCCTATTTCTTCTCCTTCTAGTCCTCCATATTGTCTTCTTCCCCTCAAAGGAGTTTTCTCACCTTTGCCCAGAACCCTGTTCTCCCATTGGTTGGTTTTCCTGCCTTTGGCAACTGTTGTTGTGGGTGGAGTTTGCTGAAAGTTGTCTGGTTTTCTTTTTCCCTTGGTCAATGGCTGATCATAGTCACATGCAGACCATTGTACTGGGTATGGCTGACATGAGGTTAACTTTCTTCTTTGCAGCCTGAGTAGTCCTGTGTTTTTGATTTGTCACCCTAACATTGTTGGTAACACTCCAGCATTTTGATTATTGTTCAACTACTCTAGCACAGAATAAAGACTTTTTTTTTTTTTCCCCCCACTCTTCCCCCCAGAGAAAGTAGCCTGAAATAAGGAAGTTGGGAGGGAGAGTACTTGGACATTTGACCCAAACTGGATAAAGGCATATTCCACATTGTGTATTGGCTGTGGTAAAATCACAGCTACCATGAAGATGCACAGCAATAGGTTTGCCTGTTAAAAAATCACCACTAATAATTGTGAATTATATGCAACTCAGTTTTACAAGTTAGAGTTAGCAGAAAAAAAAACAATTCAAGAATAAGCAAACTGGCTTGTTTTGCTCATCTGACTTTTGCAGGAAAAGTCATTCCAACACTGATAATGTAAAGACTTGATGACAAATAAAAGAGATTCAACGGAAAATGAACACTAGCAGAAATTTCACATTTAAGAGGTGAATGACAGAAGAGTTCCATTTAATTACACAGCAAGCTACTCTGAAGCATTCTGTTTCCAGAAAACAAAAGATAAAAAGATTTTATAACACTGTTGATAGAATATTGTGTTAAAATAAAGAGGTAAATACTGTCGGTATCTGTAAGAGGAAGAGCCTTTCATTTGATCTGCCAACTGAACTAAAGGAATTATGAGAGTGGAAGATCAGATGATAAGGTGTGAAGAGGACAGAGTTTTCATAATTGCTGTTAAAAATGAACAAATCAAGTAAATACAGTACAAAATAAATTGTGTACCAGGGCAAAATGCTGTTGAAATAAAAGTATATTAGAGATGAAAAACAGAACACTTACGTGTCATTTTTTCTTTTGTGTAGATAAGATTGCTCATTTATAAACGTATCTTACGAGATACTTAGTACGTCTAGGACACTCCAATGGAAGTGTCAGAGAACTTCACAATTTAAATTATATAGCCTTTCAGGAGTGGTAAAAAATGTAAAGGAGCCTACAAGATAGGGAGCTTTCATATAAAAAAAAACTTCACAATGACTGTTACTGAGTGCATGTAAATAAGGGAGAAAAGATCAGAGTCTGCAGTAATAGTGAAGGGCTTTAACAATTGGATTATTTCCCACAATCTATGCAAACATGAGGTGCAATTCTTGACAAAACAAATCACTTGATTACAATCTTTTGAGTTACTCTGAGAAGGATAAAACTTACTTAAAGAACAGACTGACTAAAACATGTCAAAAGATTTTTTCTTTTGTCTTTTTTTTTGGTGGGGGTGCATGGAAGAGAGGAAAGCAAGATCATTGAATGCATATATTTATGGCTGTTAGCTTATATCATAGCTGAACAGCTGATTTCAGCCTTTCCAGTAAGAACACCCAGAATAAGGTGCCTTAGAGCTCCCTTATATTAGTTCTTGTAGAAAATATACATAGGGAAAACTTGTAAAAATGGAAAGAAAATCATTGCCATGAGAAAGTAGTGACTCTGAGGGCAATACAGACTCCCTTCTTGTCCAAAGGCTCTTGCAGGAGGCTGTTGAAGAATAGCAAAGTGCCAGGGGCCAGCATCTGTTTTGTGTTCGATATTTGGAGAGCAGTATGTGTATTATGGATAAGATCATCTTCTTACTGTTATCATATACTTTTTACATGTATCTGTTGAGGGAACCTGAATCCAGAAGGCTTCAATACCCAGGAGATTTCTTCTCTCCAGTGTTTGCTGATGTCCCTTTTTGTAGGTCTGAATAGTAACAAGGCTGAGCATATATTCTACAGCAGTACATACACACACACAGAAAACACACATACAGAACAGGCTAAAAAGACCCAACAGAACATTATCTTTACTGGTACCCACATAAACCAACACATTCACAAAACCTTGAGTAGTGCAACACAAATACATTTGTCCTTTCCGGCTGATACAGGATGAAGTTCACTAGCAGGCAAAGTCATACCCTTCCTCTCGATCCACAGTCACGTTCACATCCTGAGGTCTTTGGATTCCTGCAGCCAACCCTCCCAGGTGGAGTTTCTGGTCTGGCAGCCATTCTGGGACTGGGTTAGTGGCTGTAGGAGGTGTGGTGTGAGGGTTTCAGGTGTGCCAATGACTGACAGCTGCACTAGAGGCTCCGAAGAAGGTGGAGTTACTGGCGGGCAGAGCACCACGCCACCTTGTCAGAACTTGATTTGCTCCCTTCCCCACACACACAGTTGTTTCAAGCCATTGCATAACTTTTTTCATTCTCTCACACCCTTAAACTCTAGATCAGATCTTAACTACTTCTGAGACCCATGCCAGGACCGTCTTTCTAATTTCTTATAATTTTCCTATTATTTCCTTATTATTTTCTTGTTGTTATTTTGGGTTTTTTTAAGGACTTCTGATCTGTGATATTGTCTTGTTATGTCCTATTTATGTCTCATATATCTGAGTGTTTAACTAATTTCTTTTCCACTCTCTTGTTGTTATTTTTTACCCAAATATAGAAGTCCATGCTTTCTAGGTATCTTCAAATCCTTTACCATACACATATTTCTACAGTTTCTCCCGTGACATCCAGTCATTCAGGGCTCTTAGGCTTGCAGTCAATTATTCAGCTGTGTGAGACACTGGATTTGAATCTCATGGAGGATTGTTTAAGTCTTGGGTTGGAACCAAATAAAGTGTGTATGTGTGGGGAAGGCCCAGCCCATATCCCAAACAGCAGCCCTGGAGCCCATGTGGCTGGAGCAGCAGTTGATGAAAAGGGCAGTGTGGAAATCCACCCACACCATGACCTCTGGAACCCCTAACCCAGCCTCTGATTGGCTATACCACCCCTCACTGTGGCCTGGAGCCACAGAGAGGTCAGTGAGCAAGGAGTCCCACATGGGAGGAGTGGCCGCAGGGCCAGGACACATGAGACCAGCACATGTGGTTTCCATCTGTTCTCTCAGGACAGGCCATCTCCCATGTGAAGCTGGACTTCCACAGGACTCATTGGTGGTAACTATTTAATGTTCTATTTTTCTCTTATTCTTCTCTCTTCTTTATCTTTACTCCTGTTTCTTCTCATCTATTTCTTTCTTTATTCTTTCCTTAATTAATATTATAAATTTTAAAAAATTGGAGTAACTTAAAAGCGGTGTCTTAGATTTTTACTAAGTTGTGTGGCTTAACATGTGCTAAGTCATAGCTTTGTGGAATGCTTTGTTTTGGTTGTATGATACTTTTTTAAACTTGTGCCAAGATCCTTATTTTCTCCCATATTTCTTCATTAAAAATATCTCCTGAGGAAACATGCAAAGTGTTCTCTCTTTACGTTATCTCAAGATATTAAAGAACCAGTGCTTGATGGGTGAACTTTTGGAGCCTTCAATAATTTTAAAAGTAAAATTCCCAGTTTAGCTTGTGTCTTCATGGCTGGGGTCTTACAAGCTATTGACTAAGAATTCATAGAGCCAACTGCAGTGATTCACTTACATAATTTTTTTTTGTTATAAAATACTGATAGTACTAAAAACTGGATGTAAGTTTAGTCATTTACACATCAGTTCTCTTGTAAGTTCTGTGACTACAAAAACTTTATGTAATTTTTGTCTTCAAAGAAGAGAGTTCACAGACTGTGAAAGTAGAAGTGTTAAAAGATTCATATTGGAATATTAATAATAACTATTAGGTTGCAAATTCAGCTAAGAACATCTGAAATTTTTTCTTCCCTTTGGCAACCAGAGGGTGTAGGAGTTGTTATGGCAGATTTGCTGGGTGAGTTTGCTACATGCAGCCTTTCATGTTCAATCTTCTGAATATGGTAAAAAAAATTAATCTTGGGAAGTCCAGTTATGATGCTTCTTTTTTTTCTGCTTTGTGTGTGAAAAGTAAACTGAGAAAAGCAGTAACAAAATAATGTCTAGAGTAAAGCAAGTATGAACTTTGGGAGGGTTTTACTGTCAGCCTAGGTGTGTCATTTTTTCTTGTGTTCAGGCTTCTTCTTGGAAAATAGACATGTATGCTGGACTGAAAAGTGTAATACCCTGACTGCTGTTTGCCTACCTATATGACAATTGTGTATGCACAAGGTCATTTATTCTTATACCTTGATTTCTTGTCTCAGATTAACCTCTGACTGCATTTGGCTGCCATGCTTAAGCTAGTTACAGTTAAGTTACTTGCAGGTCCTACTACTGTGATCTGGCTCCTAAAATGGAAAATAAAATCCAGTCCTAGCTTTAGAGGTGGCTCTCTATGGACATATTAGGGACAGAAAATTCAACAACATTACTCACTTGTGAGTCTAGATCAATTTACCAAATCTAGATCGAATTAATCTGCATCCCATCACTAGCCTTCCTCAGGCAGAACTCAATACTGAAAAGGCTTTGGAAACCATTAACTGCTTATGAACAGCTTGGCAGTAGGATTAAAAACATTTTAGTGTAAATGCTGCTTTGGAATCACTGTTCAGAGGAACCAAACAAGCCAGAGTTCACTGCAGAAACTTTTGCATGTGACCAAAAAATACCTACAGAAGTGTGTTTTTTTCCCAGAGGATGGAGACTATTCTTAGAGTATGACATTCACTGTCATGTTTGAAGAAGAGCTGTCAAAACAAATGTGTCAGGTCATGCAGCAAGTAATTTATCTCTGTGGAAAATATTAGAATACAGAAAACTGTGGTCTCAGAGATAGGCTAGTAATTAGGTATTGATTGCTTTCACTAACACATTGTGTACAATTCTAAACAAATGCAAGATCGTTTCTGACTCTTTTAAACCCAGATGTTTGTCAGTGCATTCATTTGAAGGATTACAAAATATGAAGCAATTTTTACAGCTGATTCACTTGGGCTTCAATTGATTTGGCTCCTATACAAACCCTCCATTTGAAGGGAATGTCAAAAGAATCAGCAGTATCTCAGCTCCTGTCCACAACAGGACTTTTACTTTAGATTACAGAAAAACAACTGTTGGCTTACAAGGGATGAGAGAAACCATACCTCCTTAAAGGTGCAGCAAAATTTTGAGAGCTAAGATAGTTGTATCTTAACTTTGTAAATTTTAGATCTAATCAACCCTCATTATTGTCCATTTTTTACTTTGTAGTCACACTTAATGGACATAGTCAAGGGTGTATGGCAATGTAAGCACCTACTATATTCTCTGAACACACAAACTGCCTTGTAAATGACATCTATGAGTATAACTGCTCCATTTACTGTGAAAAATGACATTCTACATCTTTTGAGATGAGCCAGACAATGTATCTGATGCCTCAGACTGGAAAGCAGAATAGTCACCAGCTCAAGTTTGAGGACAGTAAAGACAGCTGCTCCTTAGTAACTGCCAATCACAAATACAGAGAGCATCTCAGAAGAGGATGGTCAATACAGTTACAGTTCAAGCTCTGTGTTTGCTTTTTTTCATGTAGAGAGAGGTAAATTTAATGTTTTTTTCATAACTATGCACCATGGCAAACAAGTCTTTCAGAACTCCTACTCTAGCTGCTTTCTTAACTGACAAGTTGTCTCTTGAGGATCAACACACACCTATCCTTTTAGCATTGACGCATAAGACTGCAAAGAGTGGTACAAACTGCATTATTTGCCACCATAGTGCTGCCTACATAAAGACAGTAGTGGAAGCAAGGTTTCACTAGGGGCCACAGCTAAGAGAGTTGCTGGAATCTATTGTAATGTGTAGTCCACTGGAGAATAAAGATTTTATCAAGCCAAAAGTTATGTGACCATGTTGAAAACAAGATTATAGGAAAAGGTGGACAAGATATATATCTTAATTTTCCTTTACTTATTTCTTCTGTAGTCTCTATCTGTGATAATTCCTAAACCTCTTTCAGATATCGTAGTGGTTTAACCCCAGCTGGCAACTTAGCATCACACAGCCACACACTCACTCATCCCTGGTGGGATGTGTGAGAGAATTGGAAGAGTAAAAAAGTGAGAGAACTGGTGGGTTAAGATAAAGGCAGTTTAATAGCTAAAATAACAGCTATGCATGCAAGAAAGCAAAACAAGGAATTCATTCACCACTTTCCATGGGCAGGCAGGTGTTCAGCCATCTCCAGGAGGGCAAAGCTCTATCACATGTAACAGTGATTTGGGAAGACAAACATCATTATTCTGAAAGTCCCCTTCTCCCTCCTTCTTCCCCCCAGCTATATGTGATGAGCATGATGTCATATGGTCTGTGATATCCCTTTGATCAGTTAGGGTCAGCTGTCCTGGCTGTGTTGCCTCCCAACTTATCTGTACCACCAGTCTCCTCACTGGAGGGGTGGGGTAGGGTGAGAGGCCTTGATTCTGAGAAAGTGCTGTCCAGCAAAAATGAAAACATCTCTATAGTATTGACCCTATTTTCAGCATAAATCCAAAGCAGTGCCATATCAGCTATTACAAAGAAAGTTAGCTCTATCCCAACCAAGACCAGCATAGGCATTTTCTCCTTCATTGCCCTGTTCTTTTAAGGAGACAAATGGAGGCTCAAGGTTTTGGCTATCTTACTATTCTGCATTCAAAAGAGGGTGCCACTCCAAAACAATACATTAATTGGTGATTGATTAAGTAAAGAGCCTTTTGAACCAGATGAAGAATATTTGTGATTTTGTTTGCAATATGTGGTTTTCTATGGTACTTTGAAGTATAAAGGACTACTTCCAATTAATTCAGTAGTGAAACTCTCATTGACTTAAAGGGAAGGAAGATCAGGCCCTAATTTACCAACATTTGTAATTCACTGATTAAATTTTCAAAGTCCAGATGCTAAACTGATTTGTAAGCCTTTGATATCCTGCTGAAGTCAGTGTATGATTTGGCAAACTGGTTCTTTGGCTCTTCATTAAGATCATGAAAATTCTCTAGTTGATTGTGTCATCTTGCCTTGTCATGCAGCAGAGAATTCCAATCTGTGGTTCCAATCTTGTCATGTAGTGTCTTTTTCTCTCACTTCCATCTCTTTTCCCTGCAGATAAAAGTAATTTCCAAATATTAGAAAGCTCTAGTTAAAGAACAGACTTCAAATGTATATTCCTAGGTATAAAACACTTGAATCACCACAAAGGAATGCAGAAAACAAATTAACTGCATGAAGTACCTG
>JAOXXN010000001.1:57309045-57342261 GCA_026770055.1 Myrmophylax atrothorax
CTTCTGTGAAGGGAACGTCTTTGACTCTGCGTCGGACCCTTGAGAGCTCGAAATATCGGCACCCGCAATCGTTTTTTTACTTTACCCTTCCAAGTCCATGAAGGCTTACCTCACTTTAAATTTTCCACATTTAAGCTTCTGTAGACATTTAAAATTATAAGGAGACATCTAAATATCAACATTTAATTGTTAGTTTGTTAAACTGCATTTGAATCCTATGCTTGAGAATAAACAGGCTATGAGCAATCTCTTCTGTTGTCTCATATCTCCAGAATTCTCTTGTACAAACTACACAGGTAGTCCTAGCTGCACTCCTGAATATTTTCAGAGCTCCAAACTCCATTTACTGATATGGATAATTTATAATTCTCTAATTAATAATTAATAAATTAATATTAAATGTCCAATTAATATATTTAAACAGTTCAGGTGAAAAAAGCCAGACTGTGGCTGGTAGACAATGGTAGATAATCTGTAGTTTTTCAGTCCAGTTCATCTGAATAGAACTCTCAGTTTGATCCATAGTTATGTCCTTGTGAGAATTAGGTGTCATTTTTGCTCTTCCTAGTTTGGGGAAAGCTGTTCCAGGAAGATGGTAGCTTTCAGAAAATTTTTAGTATTGTGACAACATTGACAGTCAAAGAACATGGTGAGTAGGAAGAGGAAGGAGAGGGAAAAGGATATGTCAATGTATTTTTCTGTCCAATTGAAGCCTTTGCACTTATCAGTTCCATAATAGAGCTGTATCTTGAAGTTTTGTTGATATTTTCTCTTGCTTGTCCAAGGGCACAAGCTGGCAGCCAAGGGTGACCCCAGCATGGACAGTACCCTGGCCAGTGGGGCACAGTCCCACAGCATCTAGGCACAGCAGGTAGTGCCAAGGTCTGGTACAGTCTCCAGCAACAGCCCGCAACACAGAACATGATGCACCAGGGACAAGGGACTGAGAAGCAAGAGCAGGTGAAGGCAAAGGCAGGGCTGAAGATAAGTACACCTGCAACATAGCTCAGGCAGGGGCTGTCATGAGTTCCTGGGGCCATGGGAAGGGAACCCCTGGATGAAGCCACTCTGGGACATTAAGGTGTACTAATATCCTCAGGGCCATGAAGTCACTATAAGAAACAGAAGGCATTTTCTATCTGGAACCAATGAATAGCTTGCCACTGATCCCCAGGGGGAAGACAGGCATTTTATGCCTCTCTAGTACTTACTAGAGATTGATGTGCCCTCATTTTTTCAACAGTATTAGTGCCTCAGACCTAAGTTTGTTGGATCAATTGTTTTCTGGATGACTGGAATGGAAGGATTGTAAGTCACAGCTTTTATTTATGGCCTTCTGTATGGATTTGTCTCATATCTAACTGACATAGACTCTGCTTAGCTTGCATGTTTCTGAAAAATCCATTCCTTAGGCACTTGGCTTTTCTTTATACCATATTGTGAGCCAAAACATTTATTGGCTGCTGAATTTTCCAGGAAGTAAGCTGGCAACAGATGAGATGCTGCTTCTCTAATTTAGTGGAACTATGCCTAAGCACCTTTAAAGAACCTGGGTTATATATGCTGCTTCTCATCCATAAAACAGAGTAAAAAGAAAAAATTCCAGAGTTCATATTCTGTAAGAATAAGTATGTATAAGTTTGCAAGGTCCTCAGTTATTGTGGTATACAGGCCACAAAGAGATGTTTTATAAGAAGGAACTATAGAAGGGTTAGAGATCAGAAACAGCTTTTTAATTGCCAGCCAAGCTGAATACCAAACAACATACAGGTACTTTGAACGATTCCCAGTTACTCATTCAATCAATTAAGTGAAAAACTGTTGAGCAAATCTTAATACTGAATTAATGTGAAGAAATAATGAATTGCCTATAGACATTTTGCAAATGGAAAAGATTAATTAAGGTGGGCATTTATTTCAAATTATTTGCGCAGCTGTCATTGCTCAGAATTCAGTGGGTTTTGCATATGTAACTCAGATACTTCAATAGAGGTCAGGGAAAATATGTATTTTTTTAATTAAAACAGGTGCAGACTAAGAAAAAAATCATCGTACAATTTATAAAATAGCCTAGATTACAGGCTGCATAGTAAGTAAAGCAAACAAAAGCATAAACAAATGGATTAGAAGAAAATTAGAACATCTGCCTGGCTTATGTACTTTTTTTGTATAGAAGGTTCTGGTTTGTATCTGTTAGAATATTTTCTAAGCGTAAGTTTTAAGACTGTACTTTGAAATCCATTGAGTTCCAAAAGGGAGCATGCTCATGCCAAAGGACACCTTTGGAGCATAACAATGCAAAAAGAAGTATGAGACAGACTAACCAGGGCTGTGAACTATGACAGGGAAACAAATAACCCCTACTCAGCAGAAAGTTTTGGAGGGCAGGTAGATATATGATGGGTTTCCAACTTAACTGACAGGAAGCTCTAGCAATCAGTGGCACAAGAAGAAGAACACAGAAACAGGAACAAGACATACCATGGGAACTGGCAAGCAAAAACTTGCAAAAAGGTCTTGAAGACGGTGGTGCCAGCATAGCAAAGGTGTTATTGTATGACTAAAAACAGTACCTTGCCCTGGCTGATTCAGGTACCTCTAGGGATAGTGGTGTCCTCAGCCAAAACGGGTTTTGTGGGACTTCCTCAGGAACTCAGCTTTCCCATCTGAGGCTGCAGGGAGTGTCAGAAAAGACATTTATGTGAATGTCTTCCATGATATGCTTATGGGTGTGGAGTTAGAAGTAGTTTTTTAAAAAATAAAGAAACCAAACCATAGAAAACTGAAGTATATGTTGAAGGGTTATGTGTGAAAATGCCCTGCTGAGCCACAAGAACAGATCCAGTTGACTGAACCTGACCAAGACCTCTAGCCCACACCAGCATCAACAGTGAAGGTTATGCCTTGGAGCATCTCCAAGGCAGTAGTGGCTTCTCTATGCAGATAAAGATTATAGGATTATTTTCTACGCATTTGCTACCCAGAAGACCCCTTGAGGGACTTTCCAAACACCTGCCAAGAAGGCGCTTGAGCCTACATATGACACTCAATTCCTCAGTAAACAGCTGTGGTATGTGTCTCAGCTGTGCCCATGGAAGAGTGAACGACCCTGGGCAAACTGCTCTAACTCAGAAGCAAGCTTTGGACTAGCTAAGGTCTAGTGGTTGATTCCAACCAAAATTATTCAGCAATGCTATTAATATTCTGAATTGAACTCTTACTGGCATACCATAACTTTCACAGCTAATAGTAAAAAAATTCTTTGTTTTTTAGCATTTATGTGCTGCTTACAAACATTTAAATGCTAGGGCTCCAGTGATATCTGGCATGCCATTTTTAAAGTAACAATTGATTATTTTGACTCTTTGAAGGTGAAACATGGATGAAGAAGCAAAACTCATTCCTGCTAGTTTAAAAGAGCAGAGGCCATCTTACACACATACATCCTTTTATTCACATTCCAGCACTCATGCGTAGGCTATGCTGTCCAGTTCCTTTATCTCTAAAGCCATGATGAAGATATTAGATGTTAAGAAGAGCTTTTGTATTGGGCTTTTGCACAAAAGATACATTTAATTTTCACAACAAAATATACATCAGAGTTGTAAAATATTGGGGACTTTATTCACGGGTTAGAGAGAAATTGCACCAATCCATTTACTGATGAAGTCAGCTGGAGACCTTTGGTAGCTATTGAAATGCCAATGATGACATTTTAATAAAAGAAATATTTCTGGGTTTATGTCAGTCTTTTTTTCCTATATAAGAATGCTAATGGAAATTGAAGATGCCATTGGCTAAGGGTTTTTTTCTAACTAAATAAAAATAAGTAAATTACAAAAGACTTAGGTAAGTTATGAGAAGCTGTGTATTAGAAAGCTATTCCATGCTAATCAATAAGGCAATTTAATTAAACAATAAACTTTGTAATAATAGACAAAAGGAAGTAGACATTTGCTCAAAAAGTAAAAGCTTCATCAATGAATGCAAAACCTGTTATTGGACTAGGACAATAAGTATTTTAAAGTGCCATGTTGGGGGTTGAAAAATACCGTAAAATTTCATTTCTACTGTATGTGTCCTAACCACGATTTTTTCATTTCTGGGAAAATACACTTTCAATGTTTTTAATTTTAAGTGGAAATAGGTTAATGAGGAGGGTTAATATTAAATACTTTAATTCCTTTTTCAGTATTAGTTAAGTATTTCCTTTTCCACTATTTTCACTTTTGTTAAAATGAGTTTTATAACTATATATTTTGTAAAATTCATGGACTTTAAACATTATCATATTTTATTCTATCAAACCAAGAAAATGAAAACAAGTTGAAAAAATATTTAAGGAGAAATTCCCATGTTTGCCTGATTTTTTCACAATACACAATTTAATCAGTTATGTTCCATTTTAGGAGCTCAGCCTGAAGGATGTAGAATAAATCTAGTTTGCAACCATGTTACTGTAATGTCCCAGACATAATTCAGAAACAGCAGTATTTTCAGTAGTGTGTAATATTTTAGAAAACAACCATCTTTTTATGGTGACAATAAAGTGTGGAAGTGTATTCTTTGAAGTTTGCAAGTCTGATAGAAGCTTATCAAGAATACTGACATATTGCTGTCTGGGTATGAAGTTTCACATATATTCAGTTTGCACTGTTTGTCATTGCCAATTTATTGTAAGATGTTGGATACATGTTTGAATAGTATTCACAGGCAACTAAGACGATTAGAGACAACCAGAATTGTTTATCTATGAACTGAAGGCCAACAGCTTTGAAATCTTGCAAATCAGTAGATAATAACAGCATAGAAACACATTCTCCTACATGCCTTGCATTCTGTGAATCTAGGGGAGCTGAGAAGGCACAGAACAGAGACTGAAGAACGGGAAAGTTGCGAAGGATGGTCAGGGTGAAATTCCTTTGGAAAACTCTGTAAGTGTCTAAACACATATGGTTTCAAGAAACACAACAGTAGTTCTTTTAAACTAGTTAAAAAATTAGACATATTTTTTTTAATTAAAACACATTTCATTTAAAACACACAAAGCTTCAATACCACTTTAGGCTGAAATAAACTGTCACTGCCACTAAAGATATATCCCTCATTTCCTCATTTGCTTGCCTCTAGCTTCTCACACCTCTGAACTGCCAACTCCATGAAAGTTCACATAGCTGCATGATGAACTGATGTGGTTAAAATATTTTTGTTTAGATTCCTGAACAGTTCCCTGGGGATCACTTCTCTCAGCAGCAGCTTAAATTCAGGAAATGAAAGGTACATATCCATAATCATTGCAACAAATCTAAATTGAGACTGCTGTGATCTCAGTTGCTTTTTCCATCCCCTGATGTGCACTCTACTGCCTTGCACTGGCACTATGTCTTCTGTAATCATGTATTGAAACATTATGGTGAGCTGAATGGATGAAAATTCACAGGGTAAAAGAAGAAATAAAAAACCCCAAACCAATAAATAAATAAACTTTTTTATCCTTAACTGAATCAAGTCCCTGAAATGGTTCACGATGTGCCTACTCAAGTCCTCACATAGTATAAAAGTTAGGGAGAAGGGGTAAATAGTAGGAAAATATTAGAGGACCGTGACAGGGTAGAGAGGATTACCTTGCTGAAGAAGCATATGGAGACATGATTCTTAGATCTGTGGCTAAAAGAAATACAGAGTTTCAATAAACACACTACAGTTTAAATACATAGGGATTTTTCTTATTGTTCTGTTACATCTCTGCATAAAACTGGAAAATGGAGGTGAGATGCTTGGCATCAGCTGATACACAGGTATCAACTGGAATATCAACCAGTTTGAGAAGGTGGCATAAGGCGCTGTGTTGAATCAGAGCACCATGATTCCCCTTTGGCTTACACTAGCAGCAAAATTCCCAACAAGCAAGGACTTGTATTATAACTCACTTTCGATGTTGTTATTTGTTAACTAAGGCCCTTATAGAAACAAAAACAACTTTAGTCTTATGTTCATCAAACTATAAAAAGTAAGTGATTTTGAACTCTCTACCCTTGCACGGTAAATGTTGCTGGCAAAACAACCCACTGGCCATTTATGCTTTCTTAGAGCAATGCCAGTTTTTCCCAACTTTGGATATGAGAAGAGAGAGAGAAATCCCTGCTAATTTTTAGTTTTGGGTCACCTCTGCAACCTAATGAACTCACCAGACTGCTTACAGCAGTTCTGGGGCTAGTTTGCACTTGGTGTGAAAACAGCGTCACAAAAACCTGGCCCTCCATCTAATAAAACTAAAGCTCAATGATCAAGTTTTTCTGTTGCAGTGACTGCAGCAAGACATGGAGCAAAATGAAAATGAAGTGTAGAAAAAAAGACAGACATGTATTCTTTAGTGATTTTGTACTACCCATTATTTGCTTAATTATCAATTACTTTCTGCTCCCTTCAATGACAGTCTCAGCTGCCTAGCACGGCAGGAGAAGTGAGCATCCCAAAACGATGTTAAGCAGGCAAGTTAACTGTAATACTGCATTAAATATTTCCTATTTACACACAAATATGGCTGTGTCTGATCTCACTGAAGTCCCCAAACTCTCACTTCACTGAGGCTTACCCAGGCTCTAAATCAATGAAGCTGAGGACAAGTTATTTTCTAACAATCTGTTCCTTTAAGTTAAAAACAGCTGAACATGATCTTGCTAGCTCCCAGTGTGCTGCTGTGGCTGAGAGGGGTAATGCGATTCTTGGCTGCATAATCAGGGGAATACTCAGCTGGAGTGGGGAGGTTATATTACTGACATAACAGCATAAATGTTTATGTTTACTCTGGGACTGGAGGTACAAACTTCTAGTATACACATCCCCTAGAGAGGCAGCTATTCTCCATAACTACAGTGTTTAAGAGAATGGTAAGAAAATGACACTGTTTACCACAGCAGGAAGAAAACAACTCACATGGATTTAGGTGCCAAACAATAAGATACTAGGAATTGAAAATACTGATTACTGCAACGTTTTTGTTAGTCTCATGTCACATGTACAAGCTTTTGCTACAGCAGATTGAATAATGGATGAGGAAGAAAGAATATATGAGTGTGAAACATATATTGCTGTATTTTATCTGTACTTACTACTCTTACATCTTCTTGAAAAAAGGTTTTTCCACTCAATAGTTAGCTTAGAAATTCTTAGCAAATACAAAGTTACACAGAAAGGAGAAAGAGACTGAACACTGCTATATTTAGATACAAATATGTGTAAGGAAATACAGAACATGCAGAGTTTGCCTGCCTATTTCAAGGTTCTCTTCATGCACTTTTACCCCATTGGAAAGAAACACTACTTTTGTCTGATTATGACAACACTGACAAATTTTTACATCAGCTTTTTATCAACCTTCTGTATTTACAGACAGAAAAGCAAACAAACAAGCAAAAAACCCCAAACCAAATGAACCACCAAAGGCACAGTGAGGGAACCACTTGCTGCAGACCATTCAGCATGGCAGTGAGTGATGATGGAAATACCCAGAAATCCCAGCCCTGTTTTCCCAGGCTAATACTTACCCAATAGACCATGCTGGTTCTGCGAGATCACAAGTGCATTTTGTCTTTGAAGCATGTTATCCATTACCTTTGAAGGGGCTTCTTTTAATAAAATACAAATCAAACACATCTAAAATAAATCAAACACAGCAAGGCTTTGAACCAAATCCCAAGAGGTCCTGATAACATAGTCTGCATTTAAAAATGTGCTGATAACATACTCTACATTTACAAATGCTGCTGAACTCAATGGGAGTTAAGCATGCTCAAGATCTGACTCAGGATTTGAATCCAAAGCAAAATAAAAATGAAGAAAAAAATCAAAAAAACTACACATAGGGCATGAAGGTAAAAGGTGGAAATACACTCCAAACTTATTCTGCCCCTTATATTGAAAACAGCAGTTGGCCACAGGCACAGTTTTGACTTATCTTTTACTGTAAAGAGGTAAAATTTATGCCCTCAGGCTTCCTATTCTTATAAGTCAAAGATGCTAATGATGAGTCTGCCTACCAATGTGACAAAGAATGCCACTGCAGAGTCCCTTTCTTTAAAGCAAATACAATACAAAAACTTTCATTTTGTCATTGAAAAATCCCTGCTAAAGCTCTGACATATTTTCTGACCTCACATTCAGTGCTATAATGTAATACTAGTGGGAGCACCAGAAGTTCAAAATTCACTAAACCTGATGGAAGAGTTAGCACAATAGGGATTTCTATAATTAAAAAATAACTTCAGCTCATCACCTCAAACCCCAAATATGTCACTACCTCCACTTTATCAATGAGGCATTGCATAATTATCTACCCAGTAATTTTTAAAATGGACATCTCCATGTCCTTCCATACTGAAATATCCATAGTGGTCTGCTGAAATTTTCAATGCTTTCATCTTAAACTCTGGTAAGCAGAGATGATTGCCAACTCGAAGACTTTGTTTACAGCTGCTGCACTGAACATCTTTTAGAAAAACAAAGCATTTCTGAAGAAGGATTGTAAAATAGATGATAACAAGGTTCTGAATGTGCAGTTCAATGTCAAGATATTACATCAGCCAAAGCAATTTGAACTGGTATTCATTTTTTTTTCCAAATGTGCCGTTTGTATCTAGTAAACAAGGTTATTGGCTTAATGAAATACTTCTTGCAATCGAAAATATGGTGATGATTTAGGGATTCATCTTATAAAGAGTTTTAAAAGATAAAGAATAAAATTTGAACTGACAGATGACAGCACGAGATGTGAAAACACCAATTTTCTATCTCATGTTTGGCCAATTTAAAAATGAAAATAATAGCCTCATTAACCGTCAATCTTCAGAGGCATGACGTTCGTTAGAGATCTGTATCCACTGTGTGAGTTATTGCGAATACAAGCCACCAGGAATAACAATTCTGTCTAATTTAAAATCTTTGTGTCAAAAGAAGAAATGAAAGATTGGAAACGACAGAGGTGAATGAAGCTGTCATTCTATTAATTTTATTTAACTCACCATAAAAGTCTTTCTGTTCTTTCTCTACATTTTTCTTATCCAACAGCACCACCATGTGGCAGTACAGATTTTAGTGTTTTAGTTTTCACACGTCCCCGCAACTAAATCTTTTTATTTTAGTAACTGAGATAGATGTAAAATGTCGAAAATGTTAAATATTATTAAGGATTAAATTAAACACCATACCAGTGGATCAATGGTTCCTGGAGCGTTCAGTCAAGAGTCTTTGGAAAAGTTTTCTGATATTAAGATACAAAGATGTCTTTTTTTATATGAATATACAAGAACTACCTACCTACAGTAAAACCACCCTATTTATATTTATATATTTATGTAGTCATATATTCATATATTAATATATTTATATATTTAACTGGTATTTAGTGCTGTAAAAAGAAATGCTTCATCTCTAGTTGATTCTTTAAAAGAATGATTGTTATTTCTCTGGTAATGGCTTCTAAGACTAGGGATGAGACACAGGTGCCCCGTGGAGGGTAAGATCTCTGTAGCAGTTCTCACTGGCAACCTATTAGTAGCATCTCACCTAAGTGCACTGTTTTGAACCTCCGCTCTAAGGTACCACATTCTATCTATCCCCTGTGCAGAGAGCCTAAGATGGCATTTTCAGTCTATTAGCACAGGGCCAAACACTTTTACTGCCTTTTGCATGTGCTCTGTCCTTAGCGCATTTGCAAGGGAAATACTGAGGCAAAGAAAGAAATTGAGTCTTGGTTTCCCATATCTTAAATAAATTACTTAGTCACTGAGCAATTGAATATGAGCAGGGCTAAGGCCTGTGCTGGCTTAACTTCAGTAGATATTTTGTGAAAGTATCTATGAAATGAGACCAGGAAGTGGAGATTATTTGTGGATATGTCAGGTACAAAGAAAAAGAGAACTAACATCTCTAGTACTTCCAAGACAAAGGCATTTCTGTGCATGCTTGTTAGAACCTTATTCAGAAAATATATATATGAACAAAAAGTGATAGGAGCAAAGTAGCAGTTTTGGACTCTAATTTTAGAATCTAAAATGTCAGCCAAGGAAGAAAAAGGCAACCAAATAATTTCATAAGTCTTCCTGGCTTTTTTTGTATACACCAGGAGTATTAGATCAGAATCAATTTCAGGGGATGCTTTCAATGCTGCAATGATGAATTTGGTTTCTTCTAGTTCTGGGAATTGCAGAAATTTCTCGCTTTCCTTCTCTTCTTTTACTCCATTTATTAAAAAGATAGTTCAATATAATTTAATTTGATTTTTTTTATTTTCAAACTTTTAAATGAAAGTGATGCATAGAACTTTGTTAAAAGAAAAGATAATGCCCAATAAAAATAAAAAATAAAACTTTCCTTGTTTAGTTATTCATAATAAATGGATCTTATAAACTGTGTGGCTTGACATAACATGTTTGGGGTCAGGAGCTCTGGAGAACTTGTCAACTGTGCCACAACTGCCCTTCTTTAACAACTTCATTAGAACACTTAGAAGGGAACAACCATTATGCTAATACTATTTGCACAGTGCATTTATTCAGGGGACCATTCGAACCCTATCAAGGACATAAACAAGTCAAGCTAGAGAAGTTGCCTAAATGGATATAGAAAACATAAAAAAAAGATGTTGAAAGAAAAAAGTAAGCCAGCACATTTAAGAAAAAACAAAGGTCTGAAACTCTTACTTTGCAATCAACAAGAGGGATAAAAGAAAAAGTTAAATAGATCAGGTAGTGATGCTAGGCACAAAGTTGAAATCAATTTATAACACAGCATGACTAAAAGCAAATGTTGTGTAATGTATAATAGATAAGCAAAAGAAGCATTGAGTTGCAGAACACAGAAATGACAGTCCATCTCTTATTTTGTTTGAGAGACCATCTCTGAGTCTGGGGGTAAACAAATACTACAGAAAAAATGCTATAATAAAAAATTCAATAACCAATAAATGTGTGTCTCATTTTTTCAGGAAACCCTACAATGCAGAGAAATCTAAATTGTATTAATAGACAGCCCTTCTTGTACTTCTTGGCTTTAAGCATTGGTTCTTAGAGCCAAATAGCATTGCTGCTTGTCCATTCTGCTTAGAATTAGCTATGATCTCCCAGGTGATGCTTGTGACAGTTCATGGAAAAGCAGTAGATGTCGGTTGCTCCCAGCAGTCCTTGTGGAAGTGATTTCCTGTTTAGTGATATGGACACATGGTAGACTGTGCCACTTGCTTGCAGGGAATGAGAACAGGTCCTGGTATCCTGTAAAATAGACATAGCACTCCATGACCAAAGTCTTTTGCCCCTTCTTATTTACCATTAAAGACATACTTTTAGCTAAATGTACCTTGCTAAGTGCATTGGTCCCAGGGAGTGATGATAACTCTTAGGACAATTGATGAGAAGTAGCTTGCAATGACACCGTTCAAGGCTTTCTGAAGAGATGAAAGTGATTTCTCCTTCCATAGAAAATGAGATATTATCTACTGTTCATGAACAGCACTGGGTCTTCTGGCCTCATCTACTGCTCCTGTGACGGTGACACATAAGAAATTTCTGTTTCTTTTTAGTTCTTCTTTTTTTTTTTTTGGTTGTTGTAGTTTTTGTTCCCATCTCAATGTGTCCAAAGCATTGCAATAGATAGCAGTGCTCCATCCCACTAAAGTATTTTTTATACAATATCAGTCTCTTGTATGTTACATGCCCTGTGGTGTAACACAGGGACCAGTAAGTGTGCCAAACCTGCTGGGACAGTTTTGGAGCTCTGTATAAAGTGTGGGTTAAATCACATACTTACATTGTCTTGTTTACATTGGACTTTTTTGCGAGTCCCTAAAGTAAGAAATGCATCTATGCTTTATTTAGGAATGCTCGAGTCTGTTGAATCTGAGGGAGACCCCAAGAGTGAAATAAAATGTTTATTGCTTAGGCAGTCACAGAAGCAGGTCTCTGTCTAGCAGAGAAGAGATAGATTATTTAGCAATATAGTAATACCTACTTTGAGAATAACATCATTAATAAGAATAAAGTCAAACATTCTAGTAAAAAGCTACTAAAAAAGTTTTTGAAGAAGTAAATAGTATTTATACCTTGATAAATGCAATAAGACTGTCACCCTGTCTGAGCTATAAATAGGGTCAGGTGACATCAAAGTTTTACCCTCAAATTCTGGACTATACAATGTGTGCGCAACCTAAGAGGTCAGGAGAGATTCTCCTCAGTAAGCTATTAAAGAGATGACCTCTTAGATGTACTTCAAAGAGTCAAGGTCCAAAAACCCAGGTGTGTTATCTGAAATGTTAAAAGAAGGTGATACTCAGTGTAATAGTCTCATATTTTTAAGTGACTATATAGATCTATGTCTCTGTTCTGTGAAAACAAACAAACAAATAAACAAACAAAAACAGAAAAGCCCCTGACTGAGGAATTTCAACAGTAAATTGAGTAAGTAAATAGCAATTAGAAATATTTTCTCTTTTTTTTGAGCTCCTTAACATTACGATTGCAAGTGATGGTCTTCCTACTTTGATTAAAAATTGTTAAAGTTCATTGTATTAAAGCGAGCAGCATGTTTAGGAATTCTTTTTTTTTTTTCTCAGTAAAAATGTCTTACTAAAAAATATATAAAATATTTGAAATTAAACATTCTTTTAATGAATGTTACTTAAAAGTCTGTTTTCTACCTGACTATCCTTTTCAGAATGCACAGAATTATATAAAGCCTACTAATATCAAGAGACCTTATTAAAATGTATATTTAAAATAATCAACAAAAACACTCTAGAATTTTCAGTCATCTCAACTGAGTAAAAATTTAATGAACTGTCATTTAAAAAAACCAAATAAACAACACCCTCCCTCAAATTGTGATTTTTTTTCTCTTTAATGGTATTTAAGAAAGAAAATAAACTATAATAATATACCTTGATATGCAGATTGTTGCAGTATCTTTAAGACTAGAATTAAGTAAATGAATCAAACCCAAACTTCATTTTTGCAGTCTGTCACAGGTCAAATCAGAATTAGACTTACTATTGTATAAGTATACTAACAGTAAATGGGGTTGTATCAGAAGCCTTACAGTTGTGAAGGTTGCTTTTTACTGACTGCCAAATAATAATTATGTGATAAAAGCTAAAAATTTCTTTTGTTTACAGTAATTTCTGTGTTTTAAGCTTTGAAAAACACTTTCCAAAAGTAATTTTTTTTCTAGAGAGAGATGTGCTTTCTATATTATGATTTAAATCCTAATAACAAGATATTTTTGTGTTGTCAAGTACTATGTTAGTTCACTTGCCTCCTACTGATATTTAATATGGAGTTTCACTCCTGAGTGTCACAGCCTTTTCTGTCTTAATATAAACAACATGTAAGTACAATATATTCTTTCAGGCTTTGCACTCATAATGACTATTACAATTGCACTTGATAAAGAAAAAGGTATAAAATTTATTATGAAAGACCCTAAATAATTTGTTTTGAAAGGTGCTCAAAAGAATCATGTATGGTGTCAAACAGATAAGAAGGCCCTGCTACATTCCATTTTGCAAAGTAGCTTTTTTAATTACTTTTTATTGTTTGTAACCAGTGAAAAATATTTCATCTACCATTTTTTCCTTTCCATTTTTACTCTTTTTAATTTCTTCTCTCTTTTCTCTCCCACTGGTCTTTTGAACATAAATGAAAATAAAAAGCTTTTTCTTTTTTTATTTCACATTAACAAATTCCATGTATATACATTACTTTGTGGTACTATCCACATTAAATATAACCACTTTAAGAATCGTTTCATATTTGAAAGTACTGTCCCAAAGACAGTCTGTTATTGTGTTCTTTATAAGTTCAAAATGAGACACTCATAATTTAGATAAGTTTACATAGTGTATCTTTTTCAAGGTGTGGCATAGAATGATAAAATCATTAAGGCTGAAAGGACCTCTAATGTCATAATGTCCAACCATTAACGTAACACTACCAGGGCTGGCTACCACTAAACCATGTCCCTAAGCACCACATCCACACACTTTTTGAACACTTTCAGGAGCAATGATTGTACCACTTCCCCAGGGACTCTGTTCCAATGCTTGATCACCCTTTCAGGGAAGACATTTTCCCTTATATCCAACCTAAGCCTCCCCTGGCACAACTTGAGGCCATTTCTTCTTGTCCTATCTCTTGTAACCTGAGAAAAGAGACTGGTTGCCACCTTGTTAAAACCTCCTTTCAAGCAGTTGTAGAAAGCAATAGGGTCCCCACTAATCCTCTGTCCCTCTCATAGTTAATTAATAGCAAATACTTAATATGTGACATATTCCATGGTTAGAATATCTCCCAGCTGTAGACACCTAATTGTTATCTATCTGAATCAGTGTAACATCTTTTTGTAGTTGCCTAAGGGTAATTGAGTGTTTGACTCTCTAGTTAGGGGTGAAATGAGTCATGTTCTGGGGATGTTTGCTCTTAAATGTGTGGAGCAGCAAGGTAAGATGGGCCAGAGCTCTACCTTTGTCACACATTTTTCTCTTGGGCTAAAGGCTTTTATCATCCTTTACCTTCTATTATCAGCCTTTACTGTCCTACAATTTCTGGTATGTGACTAAATACACTCTAGAAATGAACTAGAGCAGATTCTGCAATTTTTTAAACACAGATTCCAAAACTGATGCCAACTCTTTTAAATTCTAAAAAGAATCCGACTTTATTCTCAGCTCTTCTGTACCAGGATATTCTCCATGGTAACAGGAAATTGTGGTCCAATTGAAGGGTACCTTATTAGTGTAGTAGTAGTAACAGCATAATGCCTCAATAGTGTGATATGGTGGGAGTTATCAATACGAAACTGAATAGAGTGCTTTTTGTCTTAGTTTGAACTGTCTCTGGACAGCCACTGAATTTTAAGTGATTTCCAACAACAGGCATGAAGCAGCCCACTTTTCCTTAAGAATGAGTCAGGCTTACCCAGATTTGTTTGACTCTTCAGTTAGGATACAGAATTTGCTCTGATTTTAACATCAAGTTTGCCATTAAACCTAAACTGTAATGCTTGGTAGGCTGTTAGACTGCAAACTAGAAGGCACCAAATTTTTATGAAATATGATCCAGTTCAGTGGGAGAATGTTCTGATTATAGAAAATACTGACTTCATTCAGGGTGTATTTAGAGTTTTAACACACTTATTAACAAAATAACACCTCAGTTAGTCTCTATTAATTAACAAAAGCACTGACAGACTAGTAGTGAGACATCTACCTTTACAATAAGTAGATGAGAGTTGTTGGAAAAAAATGTGAGTTTCTGCCAGGGTGAAGAGGAGTCATGGGAATGCAGCTGCAAATCCTCACAGAACAGCTACAAAGGCAATGAAAAATCACTGCTGAAGCAAAGGGTTGAAATAAAGAGAGATGCTTGTAAGCCCGCCATAAAAGAGAAAGAAAAAGACACAGAGATAAGAAAGAAATTGAAAGATAGAAAGAAATATTAAGAGAAGAGAAATGGAAGGAAATCAGAAACTCCACACAGGACAAATGCTATGATTATTATGCTTCAGTTGGAAGTAAATGGAAGAGGTGGGGAAGAGGTGCTAGGCTGTTAGAAGTAGGACAAAATAATCAAACACTGTCATGATAAGAAAGGAAGAAAAATAATTTTTGGTAATACTAACTGTTGGCATTTATGGGGGTACAAGAATAGTTATAGCCTTAAATGTCATACCAATGTTGCTATTTGCCATGAAAATGGGTAAGATACTATCGTTTCAAGATAACTAGTTGGCTGTAGGATCAAATGTATGGAATATTATTGATTATGAATGGAAGATTCTCTTGTTTGAATTTTGTCTTTTAATTTTAAGTTTAAAAATAAATAACTATAAATATTTTAGAAGTGTATAATATTTAATAAATAACTAACTGCAACTCAGAAATTCTTCTTCCTGTTTTATTTTAGCAAAATGTCACTGAAATAATTAAATCTAAAAATTATAATATACTAAATATTAAAATTATAATGCCAAGCCCAATATTTGCATCTTCTTTGCTTTTGCCAAAGTGGTGCAAAGGCTTATTTTTTATCCAAAAAGCAGAAAATCACTGGAGAAACAGGACCTAGAGTTAGATACAAAATAAGATTCATTCACCTGACTGTGTCAGAATATAAACTATAAATTACATATTCAACATCCCTTTTTAGCACAGGGAAAGCTACAGGTCTCATATTTGGACTTCAAACTGGTCTACTGAGTGCCAAGTTGTCTAGGCTGCCCACTAAAAAATGCTGAATATATTATAGAATCACAAAATATGCTGAGCTGGAAGGGACCCATTACGATCTTCAATTTGAACTCTTAGCCCTGCGCAGGACCATCCCCAAGAGTCACACAATGTGTCTAAGAGCATTGTCCAAACACTTCATGAACTCTGGCAGGCTTGGTGCTGTGACCACTTCCCTGGGGAACCTGTTCCAGTGATCAACCACCCTCTGGGGGAAGAACTTTTTTGTAATATCCAACCTAAACCTCTCCTGACACAACTTCAGGCCATTCTCTCGAGTCCTGTCCCTGATCACCACAGAGAAGAGATCAGTGCCTCTCCCTCCTCTTCCGCTCATGAGGAAGTTGTAACTGCAATGAAGTCTCCCCTCAGTCTCCTCTTCTCCAGGCTGAACAGACCAAGTTACCTCAGCTGCTCCTCATACAGCTTCCCCTCAAGGCCCTTCACCCTCTTTGTTGCCATCCTTTGGACACTCTCTAATAGCTTCTTATCTTTCTTATGTTGTGGTGCCCAAAACTGCACACAATGTTCAAGGTAAGGCCACACCAGTCAGAGCAGAGCAGGACAATCCCCTCTCTCAACCGGCTGTTGATGCTTGGCCTGATGCCCCACAGGACACAGTTGGCCCTCCTGGCTGCCAGGGCACTGCTGACTCATATTCAACTTGTAATCGACCAGGACCTCCAGGTCCATTTCTGTGGCACTGCTTTCCAGCATCTCATTCCCAGAATGTATGTACATCCAGAGTTTCCCCATCCCAAGTTCAGAGTCCATCATTTTCCCTTGTTGGACTTCATATGGTTGGTTATTGCCCACCCCTCTAGTTTGTCAAGGTCTCTCTGCAGGGCCTCCTTGTGTTCAAGTGAGTCAACAGTTCCTCCCAGTTTTGTATCATCTGAAAACTTGCATAGTATTCCTTCCAGTACTGCATCCAAACCATTTACAAAGATGTTGAAGACACAGAGCCCAATATGGAGCCCAGTGGAACCTCACTAGTGACAGGTCATGAGTCTGATGTTCCCCCATTCGCTATTACCCTCTGTGCTTGATCCATGAACTAACAGCTCACCCAGCATATGATGTGTTTATGCAGCTGTTTGCTGAACATTTTGTCCACAAAGATACTGTGAGAGGCAGTATTGAAAGCTTTACTGAAATCCAAAAAGATTACATCAACTCATTTCCCTTGATCAACTAGGTGACATTTACCTTGTCATAAAAGGAAATCAGGTTGGATAAGCAGTACTTTCTCTCATGAAGATGTGCTGGCTGTGACCAATGACTGTGTTATTCTGCTTCCTAAGTTTTTCCTTACTTCAGTCCTCAGGGTCCCTCTACATTTTGCAGTTTGTAGTTTTTGGGCATAATATGTAATCATTTCAAAGTCAAAGTCAGAGGAGAGCCCACAGCATATTTTTTTCCAAATTTAGGGACAATGGTAGTCAAGGTGGTTTCTTTTCTTCCTTCCTTTTTACAATAGCCTAAGTTAGCAATTTCAACACTTACAAAGAGAAAATGAGAGATAGCATCAAGATTTTCTTTACATCAAGAGAGTCAGACTTAGATCCAAGAACTCTCAGATGGTCTTGCTATACAAAGATAAAAACTGGCATTCTTATTACTTTCTGTAAAAGTCCTTCTTATCCGTAATTAAACTAAATTGGCCTAGACAGATAACAAGACTTAAAATCACTTCTTAAGCATTTATTTATAAGCTAGGGGTTATTCAAGATTATTCACATAGTGCATCATTTGAGATGCCTCATATAACTCATCAAGACTTCAGCTGCCACTTCACGCAGAAATGGATTTCTTGTAGGTCCTATGCCATATTTCCAGTTACATATAGGTGACTCAAATATGCATTTCAAACAACATCTGACAACAGCAATTAACAGGTAGTAATTTCTAGCTACACCTAAACCATTGTACCAAGCATAAGAATATCTCAAAAATTCTACTCATCTACCTGAGATCCAAAACCTATAATTATCTCTCTGAGATCAAGGATGGAATTCATCACAACCAAATATAGATCTCTAAAATTTAAGCCTAACTTAAGACAGCCTTCTGAATTCCCTCTACATTCAGTTGTGCTCTATGGTAGCTAGGAACTACTGCCTTCTGGAATGGCTTGTCTCCATGAACTATAAAGGGAGTAAAACAGCTATGGGTTTAAAACAAGATAGAGTAAATTAAGCAATTATCAACTTGATTGTCAGTCATTATTTTAGAGACCTAGAATTAGATTTGCATTTCTACCATTTAAAATAGAACCAGGATTTGCAACTCTGCACCCTACAGCAGAAAAGCTTAATCCTCATGTATAGTACCCATAGTCAGATATGGGGAAAATGGAAGAGGGAATATTCAGCTCCTGCAGATGATCCTCAGTGCAGGAAGTAACCAAAAATTCATAGGATTAAACAAAAAGCCAGGAACAAAACTATAAAAACAACATGATTGCAGTAAAGTTCCTATGAAAGAAAGGTGAGTACACTATACAACAGCAAATCGTTTTGTAGAACCAGATCTTCTTGAATTTAATTTCTTAAATTATATTTCTTTGTCCAATGATTCTCTGAGACACATATGACTTTTAATAGTATTGCATTCTGCATCTTGTTTTATGCAAAGAACCCCCAAAATGCATAGTTACTTGAAAATTATTGCTGCATTCCAGAGTAAGACAAATTCTATCTGGTTACCTACAGCATATTATTATCACAGTTTGCATACAAAAACTGTAATAAAAAAATCACTCTTGTATGTGTTTTTGTTCCTTGGCTTATAGTTTTCTTCTAAAGTCAAATGGTGTTATCTGAATTTGACATGAACAGCTGGAAAATTCATTTTGGGAATATGAGTAATTGTTTTTTATATATATTCCTGCCACTTTAACCTTTCACAAAACAAGTTCACATTTGCAGTGCACATCAAGGCTGTCTTTGGAGTACACAGATGGTTCTGTAAACCATATAGCAGAAAAATCTTTTCATTGCATATAGTTGACATGGAAACTGCTAGTCATCATAGAAAAAATCAGAAGTATTGTAGGTAAACAGTCTGTTACTAATGTTCCATTGAAAATGATTTATTTACATCTGAGAAACATGCTTAACAAAAATTGGATAACAACTTACAGTATCTCATCAGATCAGTTTGTCCATGGGGTTAAAAACAAATTGAAGTACTTCAGCTGATGTTGCCTTGCATTGAACAGGACAAACTGACCTGGCATTCTCAAGTGAATAAACAGTGTTCACTCTCTGTGAGGCAATGATTTTTCTCATGCATTCAGCTTGATTTTCACTATTCACCATGATTTTGATGTTACAGGCATCTGAAGGAATCAGACTTTCAAAATTCAAAGTTGAAAATATTAATGAAATACCAAAATCTGCTTTGGTTTCCTTACAGGGGAACATAAAACAGCTCATTTATATCCATGTCAGAAATTTCCAGCAATGATGCCAAATTCATCAGAATATGAACTAAATTATACCAAATTATGGATACAGGATCTTACTTTTAAACATGCCTTCTGCAAAGCACTATTCCTAAATTCTTACTTCAGTGCATAAAACATTGCCTTCAAGAGGAATGAGCATCTTAAATAGTGCAGCTCACTGCTGTGCAATAGCATGGATTTCAGGTTTTAGGTTTATATATCCTCTGGTCCTAGATTTTTCATATAAATCAGAATTATTCAAGCTAAGAATAATTATTTGGTTGATAATCAATTTCAATGATTATTCTGTGCTAATTTGTCTAGTAGCCATGCTCTAGGTACCTTCTCTAATAGTCAGTGCTTAAATTATACTCAAGACGAACATCAATATAAATTATTCCTTTATTTTAGAAAGGAAAAAGCAAAGAGAATTTACTTCATGTTCATGGAACTATATATCAGGATTGCCATTATTCATTTATTTTTTTAAAAATCCTCTTCTACTGCCTATAATCATTCCAAAATTTATCTATTTTGAGTTAACTGTTATGGAGTAGAATGAGGAAGCTCTCGGTGGGAGACAGGTGGAAACTAATTAGTTTTGCCTACAATAAAAAAAAATATCTAATGACTTTGACTGAAAATATCTACTCGCCCTAAGCTGACAAAGAATATCTTTGAAATATGGTATAGTCCTTTAATTGCCCTAGATATGTATCAGTATAGTCATCTATATACTACAAAATCATTAAGATTCAAAAGAAACAGAGTTCACACTTAATTAGGATTTTGTGAGTTATCACCTAAGTGTCCTGCAGGTTTCATCTGTGCTAGACCTGCTCTATCAGAGGGCAGCAGAAGCTCAGTGAGACTTTCCCTGCAATTATTCTTATCTTCAGTAATTCCCAGAATTCTAAAAAGATAATTTGCATCTGGGTCACATACAATCCCATTTCTAGTATCTTCTCTTTCTTCCCTTCTTGGTCTCCCTTATGACTTCTCACTTCTTCTCCAAGTTAGCATTCCTGCCACAGAATTCTAACAAACCTTTATATACTACATCTCAGCCATGCTCTTATGCAATACCCCTTACTCGTGTTATGCCCTTGGTATCCACGCACTATTATCTGCATGGCAGGGTTAGGTAGGAAGTATGAGCCAAGAACAGAAGACCAAAAAGCTGGACCTGAGAATGAAGGGATGAAGAGTAAATGCAGAAAGGCAGAGCCAGTAGAGGTGAGAAGCATAGGACAGCGCAAAGACAGGAGGGCCTCACTTTGAGTCACCGAAAGCCAGTGGGAATAGGAGCCAGAATGGAGTCGGATCACATGCTCTGTGGCAGAAGACTGTGAATTCAGGTAACTGATGAACATAGTGTGCCATGTACCATCTACACACCAAGAAAGAAGACTGCTCAGACTCTAGTATTCAGGAAACATGTTTTAAAGGTGGAAAAAAAATCAACAAAGCATTAAATATCCCATTCACTGGGATTATTAAAAAAAAAAAAAAGAAAAAAATGATTATACAGCTGCCTATAAGGGAAAATTTATGTATGCATCCCTCCCTGGAGGTGGTCAATCTCTTGAAGTCCTTTCCATCCCTAAATTTCCAAGACTCTAGACTGATATAAAAATTTAGCTTGACTGTATTAGAACCTATGAAAATGGTGTCAGTCTGCATGTGCAAGTCCATTGCTCAATGTCTTAAACCGACAGTGTCGACTTTTAGCATTTCCCTTTATAAAACTGAAAAGTACTGAAATTACACAGTACTGCTGAGCCAGTCATCATGAGATAATATTTTGTCCATCTTTTTTCATGCTTTTATGCTCAGAAATTTTCAAGTTCAGGTTAAACTGCCTTCACTGGAAGACATCTGTAAAGTCTCATTGGGCAGTGGTCATTTCAAAAATGAGACAGCAATAATATAAATGTAAATTTCTGGGAATGAGTTAAATGTTATTTCTATTGGGTTTGTAAGTTTGTTTTCTTCTTCTTCCCCCCTTCTCACCCCAGATAAACCACAGTCTGCATGTAAATTTTTGCACAGATATTTAGTTGCATATCTCTTCTTAGTAGGGTTGCTACGACAGGTATAAAATAGACAGGAAGCCTTACCTGGGAAAGTGTTCTCTGAAGACAGCCTTCATATGCAGTGTGGAATACACCTCTTACAACATTGATTTGACTTAAATAAATGAATTAGATATAGAAAAAAAGGAAAAGTAATGGCAAGTAGCAAATTTACTTTCTCTGAAGTTTAAATTAATGGTGCAGAGGCTCACTGCTTCACACTAGCATGAAACAAACTGCATAGCTTTCACAAACCAAACCCCCCTGGATAGGACCTGGCAGTATCTTGAATACAACAGACCTTCCACTCATGTAAGATTCATATGTCTGATTTAGAATCACATGCTTAAAGGTAAGGCCAAGCTACTTTCTTGGGTACAGTGTACAGTGGTTAACAGCTTAAAGAATGTATCCCAGAAAGAGGAGGGAGACTGTCTCCTTTTTTACAATATTGTTCCTATGAGATTTTATTGCTCCACTGTTCTACCTTCCATAAGAGTAAGCTATTGGGTAAAGAAAGCAGCTGTAAATCTTGTAAAATCATAGTATTTGTTTTAGTGCCTCTGCTCCATCCATCTTTATGAAAGAAGGTAAGGAGGCTGTTGATTCTCAACTTGACAAAATACTAGGTATTAACAAAATCTTACCATTTTCCAGGCTCAGAATAAATGACTTTCATGCTTCTGTGGGTCTATTTTACTTCTTTGGACCCTTACTCAGGACACCTATAGCAGCTAAGACTCATTAATCTCATCAAACCCATCTGGGATGCTAATTTCAATCTTTTGATGCAGTCTTATTTGAGTATTTCCAACGCACCACTTGAATGCAGGGATCCATAAAAATGATCCGAAATAGATATTTTAAACATATCTTAATTTTTAAAGCTTATATAATTTTATTGAAATAATAGAAACTGAATAGTAGAAAAAAAATGAATAAATGACAAAGAAAAGAATAGAAAAAACTTAATTATCTTGCCTGTTTTCTTTCTCTTCTTCATATTGAGCAATAATGTAACCAAAAGTCTGTGGATCAGATATTATGTAATTATTTGACATCAGAATGCTTTTGTAGTACAATCAGTAAGAACGATATTTTACTAGTCTGAAAAGTTAACAAACTTGCTTTTGGTCTTTCCTCTACAAAACATTTGTCATCATACCAATTAGTTGTAATGCTCATGTCAAGCACAATAACTCATGATGAATACTTTCTACTTAAAAATATATATCTATTTCATCTTCTAAACCATGTGTTTTATTTCAAAATACAGATTATTTCTCTTACATATCAGGTAAAACATTGAAATGTATTTGTCTTTTTAAATCTCACTTCTGTTATGATACTTGGAGAAAGCTACCATTTTAGTATTTGCCAGCTCACTAGTAGAATTAACCCAGTAGAGTTAAAAGGCTGTGAAAAGTAATTTTTCTTTTTTTACATAGTATCACATATATTTTCCATGGAGTGTAGCTGGTAGTACAAGGAGATTCCAGATTTTCCCAAAATATCAGTTAATTTATTCCATATTTCTCTATGCTCATACTGACTAGCTCTCAGTCTCTCCCATTAATTAATTCCATACACCTCAGTCTCATATCAATTAATATCGTGCTCATGTAACTTTGAAGCATTTGTCTCAAATACTAATAGCAGGGACCAAAAGTCCTGTAGTCTGTGGAGAAATCCTAAATAGCCAGTTTTGCATTTTAACAAAATCTGATCGTGAGTGCTGAGCTGATTTTTTTAATGATGAATTTTCCACATTGATATTCTTATCCCTAATATCCTGCTTGGGCTCTTAGGCAATCTTCTCCCAGCAATATTGTCTTACAAAGCAAACATATAATACAAGTCCAGTGTATCCAATTGCTTAATACACTACCAAAATAATAATAACAATAATAATAATAAAATCTATGGATTAAATATGCCTGTTTCAAAAGAGAGGAAAACATTCCACCTACAGAAATAAATCCAACATTTTTAATTTTTTTGAATACTAGTAGAGAATGAACACAACCAAAGGATTTCACCCTCTACAGAAGACCACAGTGATCACACTATAATTTGCTGCCAAACCAGTAAGTTTTCAAAGACGAAAGAGTAAAAATAAAAACAGTAAAACGTAGGAATATCCTATGAACATTTAACACTCAAAGAAATAATGGAAGCAAGTATGGAAGTAAGTGGAAGTAAAATAGTGCACATCAAATGTCTGATTCTTTTGCAATCTTAAAGAACAAGAGCAAAATCAATGTTTGATCTCAGATATTTGAAGTCAAGAAAAGTACTTAGTTGCTAACTCCACACATACCTGTATCTGCGCATCTGTTTGGCAGATGCAGAATTAAGCTCACAGACAGAAGAGTTCATTAAAGAAGTTTTAGTTGGTCAAAGAACTTTAAGGAACATAAAAATCTTCTCTGGGAGAAGGGAGAAAATTAATCTGCTAGTTTTGGTTTCTTTCACAGTATTGAAAAAAAAAAGTCAGTTGTTTACAAGAAGAAGCAAAACAATAATCCATTTTTCTACCAAGCTTCCCATGTTTTAAACAGTGAATAATACCTACCTTACAAATTATTTTTGGGTGCCAGTGGGATTCCAAACTCTCAACAGATTTATGTAGAATCTTGTTAGCTTGGTTTAATGATAGATGTAATGCAGACCATGCTCTTCATATGTATCACGGCCTGCATCTATATAAAGAGCTCTTTCTTAAAATAAAGATAAAACAAGCAGAGAGATTGAGCTCCACACTGCTTAACTATTGACTCAGTATCTCTGATGCTTTTGGATTACTCCAGAAAGTTCTTCCCAAGAAAATTCTGACATGAAGGGAGCTTTTTTACATCAATGCTTATGTGAGTTGGTCCATGTTGCTTGGTCATGAGCTGTTTCTATTTTGTTGTGGACAAGTTATATGGTGTAGTTCCTCCCCACCATTTAATTGATCTCTGTCCCTCCTTAAAATGAGGTGACTTCACCTACACTGCTAACTGGAAATATCTCTTACCCTATACTCATGCCAAGCATTGACTGACAGTTTTGCCAGACATGCAGCAAAAAAATTCCAGAAAATTATTCCAGAAAATCAACAGTATTCCAAGCCAGGTTTTAAGCCTGTTTAGTTTATACAGTTAATTTATAATGGCCTTCTAGTCTGTTGGAATTTGTGCAATGAGAAGTTAAATATTCCCTCTTGGACTGTGCAGTGGGTGACCACATATTTTAAATGCAATGCAGATGGACAAGTGTCAAAAGACCAGAGTGGTCTTCCATACAACCAGTCAGTAGTACTCATTTCTGTACAGACCATTTTATTTCAGGGGATATTACACCAGGTCAGAACTCATTAAGAAATGGAGCATTTGTATCTGAGGGGTTTACTTATAAAGCCACTTCCAGCTGACCCAGCTGTTTGGGTCAAAGATCCAATGTAGTAGGACAGGGAACCTGTCAAAATGTACATGTCATCATATAGTACACTAGTACTAGAGATCTCTTGAGCTCAAGTGAACTGAACTTACTCTTTTAGTTCACGTGCATCTCTGAAGAGCAATTTTAAAAATATATTTATCATAATGGCATATTAAATGCTCAAGATTTGATACCTAATTTCTACTTTGTGTTGTCCTTCATCTGACTTAACTTTAAAATAACTGCTCATTTTAGGTCTAACTGAAGTATAGAGCAGATGGCAAAATTGCTCATCTTGCTCAGAAGATGTAATCTTGTTAGAAGATAAGAAGGAACTGAATGCAGAAGATTTAGAAAAATAAGTCAATTTTATCATTCAGGAATGTAAATCATAGAACTGTAATATTCTTTCTGAAACTTCTTAATGATCAGTTACTAAAATAGCTAAACTAAGAATGTCAGCCTTACAGCTGCATTTTCTTAAAACTGATCAAAGCTAAATCCTATGCTCTCCAAATTTTAAATCTGATACTCTGCATCCTGCCTCTCACCTGCTTCTTTTTGCACAGCAAAATTCAATCATGGATTAAGAAAGCTCTGCATACGTACTACTGAATGATTCCTTGTGCCCAGTACTTTTAGTCAGCTGCAAATGTCAGATTAGATTTCTAAAAAGTCATACTTAGAACAAAATTACAACAAACATTCAAAGAATATCTGATCTCAATAGCTCAAGTTTTCTTCTGAAAATATGGTAAGCTTATTCATACCATTTAGTCATAAAATGATGAGTTAAACGTAGTTCTACGCTGACAAATACTTAATTCCTACAACCATGCTTATATAAAATGAAAATTTTAACCTCAAGTTACTGACAAGCAGGTTAACCCCCACCATTTCCTTCACAAGTCATTGTCAGAGTTTGAAAATTTATCTTCCTGAGATGTCATAGCTTCAAAGTAAAGAACATAAAATACTGTTGCGTTTTATTAACTATCATGGCTGAAGCAATGGCAACCCAATAGCTGTGAAGAAGGTTCTCAAGAATCTTTCATTATTTCTTTCAGTATTTGCATAATTTCACAGGGTCCTTTTGCCCATTGTCACTACTGGTCTACTTCACAGATCCTCCTCTGGCAGATCATCTTGTGCAACAGCACTTAGCACACTGTCTCTTCTCTGGAAAAGAAATAGTATTATGAAAGATTCTGTAACTCTGGCACAGAAGGTATTAAAACTCTTTTTAGCAATACCTCTAACTAAGGCTCCTCTACTTGTAGAATATCTACGTGAAGCTGACTCACATTGACCACACGATCTCTTCTTAATACAGCTCCAAGTATGAATGTGTAGTCTCTGCAGTGTTAAAACTTACCAACTTTTAGTTTATCTAAAAATGTTTTGTAACTGGCACGAAAGCAGCATTTAGCTAATACAGTGGATTTCCCCTGCAAACACCCTGAGAGGAGGCTTCTTTGTTAGAGAGTCCTTGGGAAAAGGACCTCATTAGCAGGTATCTGGAATTAACTCCCTACTCAGTGACAAGGAAAGTAATGTGCTTCTCATCCCAGAATATTCCCCCTTTGTTCACCTAAAGAATATGAACAAGGAATAGTTAATGAAATAAGGAATATTCATTTACTTATAGTTTAGGTATACCTGATTAATACAGAAACTCTGTTTCAAAAAATAATACCTTAATATATTCATATGCATGCCTAATTTAATGCTGAAGTGTTTTTTTACACTTGTTTTCAATTATAGACCTTGAAACTACTCACTCAAAGACAAATCTTTGTAGTTCTTTTTGTTCATAAAAGTCCCTTAAAGAGGGAACTTGAAAACATCATTAACTGCAATTCATCCTTGATCCTTTCATCCCTTCAGAGCTTATTTAAACTTCAAAGTCTTGACCCATTCAAATGATTTAAACAAGTGCTCTGAAATTTTACAAGATACATGACAAACAACGAAACTTCTCATAATGTGATCTCTCTTCATTGTGAAATTTTCTATATAAGGATGACAAAGAAAACTTGTAATATCTGAAAGAAGATAGTCATGTTAAGACTAATTTTATGATAGAGCATGATGGACGTATAACATGGAAATATTTTGATCACATTTTAATTTCAATCTTACAAGTTAATATTTATCATGTTGAATGGATTTGTAATACTGTGTGGTTGTTTTGGGTTTCTTGGGGGGTTTTTTGAGCATAATTATATACAATCTTCAATGGCAAAACTCATAAAACCAGAATGAAAGTAAAAACAGGGACATGGCTTATCATGCCTGGATGGAGTATTTTGGGCTTAATTGTAAGATAAAAAAATATAAAGACCTAATTGTATAGCTTTACTCTCCTATGTCTTTTACAGTCCATTATTTACTTTATATTTCTACACTTACCATATTTTCAGTTACCTGCCATTATAACTAGCAAAATAGAGAACTGACACAATGGTATTAAAAAAATGCCTGTATTTTATGATTAATTAAGAAGTTCTGAAATCACATAAAGGTGAGAATGTCATTTTCATTGCCTTCTAAATCATTTGTAACCATTCCTCAAAACCAAGAAAAGCTTGAAATCATAGGGTAACATAAGAACTCTGGTCTTAAAAAAATGAAAAATAATGCCACCATTAGAACACCCTTAGCTGGGATTAGTACTGCAATAGCAGTGAACTAGTTACTAATGGCCATCAATATCAACCAGCTTTGCAGTCATACTGAAAGAGAACAAAAACCCTCCCTTTTTGCAGAGCCTGCATAAGGAATACCCACCATCACCAGCCTTCAGGAGCGAGGAGGCTGCCTGGAAGACACTATACTTCCAATCTTTCTTCAAATAGCATAAAAGAGTCTGGGAAGGGATACAGCATACATCATACCTGGAAATTTGTTTGCATTGTTTATTCTTTTGGGGAACTTATGAGAACTTGGTATGCAGAACAAGCGAATTGCAACCGGGTGAGTGTGCTGCAGCTTTTGGAAGGATGTTGTAAGCTGCTTTTTCCCCACTGTAAACTTAAAGCTCTTATTAATATTCTTAATGTTACATTATACAAACTGAATAATGTACGAGAATGTACTTCCATTAAATGTGTATTTTCTGTCATTTTATAACTAAAAATATTAGTGCAACCATTACCTCTTTACTTAAAATAGGTGCAATTAGTTTTCATTTGTGTTATTGATCAGCACAGAGCAAGCTCTAATCATATTCTTGACTAAGAAGGTAAGAAAAGAGACAAATTAGAATGGACCTGTTTTGTCAGAGTGCATTCCCTAACTGTGACACACAGCTACATTCCAAATTCTTTTTAGTCTCATTTCTTTCAGAATGAAGTGGATTAAAAGCATCTCCAAAAATTTTGCTAGGTCGCCCCAAGATACTTGTATCTTTCTCTCATAATTTTTAATAGAGTTGTTGCATTGGCTACAGATAGTTAATTATTGCACTCCTAAATCGCTACAATTTTTGAATGTTCTCATTATATCTGCTGTAATTTCATTAATTAAAGTGTGTGTATAAATATAGACACATTGTGTTGGACACTTCATATGGATGTATCCTCTAGAATTCCTTCACTGAGTTGAGAGGGAACAGGATCAGGCTACTAACAGAGGAATAGAGACAGAGGAACATAAATCAAAAACTCCACTTTTCCATACTCCTTTTGAAGCTGTGATATGGCTCTGTGACGAATATAAGACCTGGCATATAACTGTGCAAGAAGTTTCTCATGCTCTAGCCCTAAACTTGACAGGTTACTCCCTGAGCCCAGTTGAAGTGTTGTTGCCATCTTTGCAAAGGATGTTGCTGTTTACTTGTTCCACACTAATACTGAGATCTGAGACCTTTTTCTCAGCAGAATATATTTCAATATCTTTTAGCTAACCTACCAATTGAAAGTACAGAAATTCAGACCTCCTTCACAATTATCATAAAAGTGTAGCAAGTAATAGTTGTAGACAGTGTTTGTACAAATGATCACAAAAAGCAGCAATTTCTACCATTGCAATGTTTTAATAACATAATGTTTAGACGGCACCTTCCCTTTTATTTTGTAATGCTCTACTGACACCTTCTGGAATACAACACTGTTTTTGACTTTATAGCTAACTTGTGTACTGATAATGAAATATTCAATAAAGAAAAAAATCTGATGTTGCCACACATGCAAATCCACAACTATCAGTATAGCTTTTACATTCTGAAAACATTTCACTGATTTTTAAACTATCAAAATCATAGAGTAATCAGAAAAACATAATAAAAATAACTTCTCTAGACTGAGATGATCAGGTTTCGGGGGGAAATAGCCTATCTTCCTGCTGCTGCTAATGTCTATCATATTTGATGTTATTTATAAGAACCTTGGAGTCAAGGGATTAAGGCAAAATCTCTAATTTCTTTTTAAAAATAAGTAGAGCTTAATGTTAGGAACAGGATATCCTTTAAACCACTATTTCATACCCACATTGAATTCCTCAGTTCTCTTTGCTCCCCATCACTGTAGCTGAAGGTTGAAACCTTGAAGCACATAAAATTTCACCACTGAAGTGTAAGCATGACCCAGTTATCCATAACCTCCACATGAAGTCTGAAGGTGCAGCACAAGATTTATGAGATACTTTCATCCTTCTGGAACTGCAGCTGGAGGCCAGGCATCCAGTGCCTAAACTGACAACAAATGCTTATATTTAGGCTACTGAAATCCCTTGTTGCCATATTCAAAGACAATTTGACAGACATCTAGTTGACTTTCACCCTTAATGACTGAAATGATTAAAAAACCCCAAACCCTACCATTTCTTATTTAAAAAAATAATAACAATAACATAAGATTCATAAAGGTAGTATCTCATGTTCCTATCTTTGACGTAGTCACAATAATAATGCAGCAATGATGCTGAGAAATTTGGGTGGGGTTTTTTGAGAGAAAATGTTGTTTGATTCTAAGCATTTTATTTTATGGGGGTTTTTTTTCATTTTTTTATACCCATTAATGTCTTTAGAAATTCTGTTTAGAAATTTACTGTTTAGAAATTCTGACAGAACAGATTTCTGTTGGAGACATTCATTTGAATAATATCATTTTTTAAAAATGGTTGTGAGATAATTTGCATGAATACACAGGAAATCCTCATAATATTTATTCTGATTTTGTGTAGTAGAAACACATTCTTCCTTGTAATTACACTGGACACAGTTATGTGTTTTTTAAAAAATACACCTACATAATCAAACAGGACTGCAGGGACTTAGGGGATGAAGTAATGGGGAGAGTCCCTCAGGTTAGTTTCTACAATAAATAGTAAATATAACCTGCCAGTCAGAAGGAAGGGCAGGCAGAAACAGGCATATCACACATATCAACATCTGTCTGCAGAGCTGTTGCTTCCAGCAGGGTTTTGGCCTTCATCACTATCAGGATACTCTTCTAAGTCTGTGGGTTACTGCATAGCAATGGCAGTAACAATAACAGGGATAATGGCAGGGACAATAACATCTTTGTTAATAAATAGGTTAACTAAATTATAGAAATTGATCTCAGCTAGATTATTCTGGGAGCGGTGTCCAAATCTTGGAGACAAGCAATGACCCAGGGACAAGGTGAAAGTGCCATGGATGCAGCTCCCACACTACCCATAAAGATAAGGCACAGATGACATCTCAATCGAGTGCCTGCATGGCAACACTCATACTAACGGAAATAAAGAAGAATTTTTCAGTCTTTGTGTGCAGTCTTAGAATTATGGTATCTTTGGAAGTACAGAAATTTGATGAGATAACTCACGTGACTCAAATACTGCAATGAACAGATACAGGCTTTTCAAGACAGAAAGAAAATATAAAAGAGGAAGGGTTGTGCTCTATAGAAAAGGTCAACTTGACCTTCTAGAGATTAGCTAGAGACAAGAGGACAGTTCCATAGATCTGACTTTAGAAGACTAGAGAAGTTTATTTAAGAGAAAAAGATTAATCAGATGATCTCTAGAAACCCTCTCCAACCCAGATTTTTCTGTGATTCCATTGTGATATGATATTATTAGTGGAAAATGAATGGTCCTTGAAAGGAGTACTTCACACTGAGACAGAGTAGGAATGTCCCTGCCTGTGAAATGCTGCACCATGTGAATGGTGCAGGATTGTTCATGTAAGTACACTCCTTCAAATGGATTCATGAATCTGACTCTTACTGACATAGGTAATGTGCAATAATGTAAAGCAGCCTTTTCTACTTTAATAGTTGAAAGAAATAAAAAAAAAAGTTTAGAGAAAACAGGACTCAGTTTGTATGTATTGTGTGCTTTTTTTTTTCTTCAACAACACAAAACTAATGTCCATGAAGCTCACTTTGCTACTTAACAGTTTGAGAAGATAGTTTCAGGGAAACTATGAAATGAATGCTTAAATACTTAAAGCTGCCACTAGAACCCCCGTTTATGGACTCCAATATTTGTCCATTTAAGTTATTTCTGCTTTTCAGAGCTGTTATCTAAACTATGAGATAGCCTAGAACGGATTTCTCCTTTGCTGTTGCAGTGATCATATATATTGAAAAATGCTTCATCATTTCTATGTTTGAGTGAAATTTTATTAGTTACTAAAGAACATTCCTCACAGAATGTAGTGAAAAAGAATCACAATACAGTTTGTACCCTTCAGTTTGTAAATGCATATAAAATTATTATATGGGGATGAAATTTACACATATCACCCATTTTTATCTATTGCAACAGGAACTCTCCAATATTCATAACGACTGCCAACGAGCCGAGCAGGCATGTGAGAGAAACATAGTTAGTTCCACATATGGTAACATTTGAATCAAAAGTTGAATGACAGTGCAGAAATTTGTTGTTTTATCATAGAGTGAACAATCTTGACCTTGAGTGTTTCCAGGGATGGGGCCTCCACAACCTCTCCAGGTAATATGTTCCAGAGTTTTACCACCATTGTCATAAAAAAATCTCCCTTATTTAAAAGAGAACCCTGTCTGGCTTATTACTGCTGATTTCACAAAATAACTTTATGGCTGCACTCTCTCAAACATGAAACCAAACCTGGCCAGATAGATTGCTCCTGTATGTCCTACACCAAGAATAGAACAAATTGCAACCAGCACTGTTCTTTTTGGATGGTGGATAAGGATGCCAAGGTTGTCTCCCACACCTGTGGGAAGTAGAAATATGCTTCATAAAGGCTAGAGAAGGTAGAGAGGCAAACACAAAAATCAGTATCTATACCTATTGTAGTAAATAAAATAAGGGTAACATAGGGACTCTTCCACTTGCCCCCAGTTCTGATATTAGTTCATTGTCAGACCATTACTTAGCATGGTTTTGGCCCCTCCTAACTCTCAGACTCTCAGAAAATATCAAAGGATGTGTATGTATATGCCTGTGGCCTCTCATGGTAGACTGGGAAAAGTGAAAAAAATTTTCTTCTTTAAGAGGATAGAGGAAGAAAGAATTTTAGGTCAAGACTGTGTACAGTTGCAAGTGTAGCCAATGTCACATTAGGCAAGGACATCGACAACCACATAGTGCCAAGAAAAAAAAATCAGAACAAATACTAAGGTTGAAACTCAATTTTACCACTAAACTGAACACAATTAAGTAGGGACAGAAATAGGTAATAAAGTGTGAAACTGCAGATGAATTCAAATGAAAATACTGAAAAATAAATAATCTCTGATTGCTCCTATCATAAAATACGGATAATAAATGCAAATAATATTTTTCTTTTTAATTAGATAGTTCTTTTATTATTATAATAGCTTTGGTTTGGTTTGGTTTGGTTTGTTGTTTAGCTTTTATATTTTTTTTTGTATTTGTTTGATTGATTTCTGTTTAGTTTTCTTCAAAGAATATACCCTAAGCATAGCAATGAGTTATAGGGGCCCAGGTGCTATGCTGTAGGACATGTATTGCATATCCTTTTATCTTTAAGAGGTAAACAGAGGAATAGTCATGTA
>JAOXXN010000001.1:57347847-57372983 GCA_026770055.1 Myrmophylax atrothorax
GGGAGGAGCCGATCCCAGCTTCTAAGGAGCCTGATCCTGGGAAAGCGCCGCGTGCGTGCCGCTTGCCGCGTGCTGCTCGCCGCTTTTCTGGCCTTGCTCCTGGGAGCGAAAACACCCCTCCACTGTATCAGTGGAAAACTACAATCCGCTGATAGTTGCTTTTCTTTTGGCTTATTGTGTTTACTGCTGGTGTTGAACTGTTGTGTTTCTGTTTAGTAATCCTCTGTTAGTTAAGTTTGCTATGGGAATGATATAGTGCTGGGGTGGTCCTTGAAATGTGTGTTGTGCTAGTGTCTTTGGGGGTATTTTGTACAATCCTGCAGCTAAATGTTATTTCCGACTAAGTAACCCATACAGTTATTGTCAAATATTTGTATTAATAAATGTTATTTCAGGAACTATCGTGAGAAAGGTTCTTTTCTCTTGTTGCTATTAAGTGTGGTTCTCATAGGGGAGTCAAAAATCTTTCCAGCCTGTGTTCTGTCCAGAACTCGGCGGGCAGTGCTGGGTTCATAAAGTTTTGATTACTCCGAGGACGCTTATAGCTAATATTCCTCCCTAGCTGAAGTGTGGCTTCATATCAGTGTGGCTTCATATCAGAAGTCAGAACCCCTTCCAACATGTGTGCTGTCAGTTAAAAGACAGACAGTGTTGGGGTACATAAGGATCTCATTGTCTGGAAGCGCTCACAGCTAATAACTTTTAATTAATACATTTAAGACTAGAAATCTTTGTATTTCTGTCTCCCTCCCTTTCACATGACATATTGTCATCCTCTGAAATTAGGCCACCCGTTTCTGAAAGTAAGTCAACAGTAATTGGTTAAGCAAATATCCCCTATAATTATTATAATCTTCCCATGTATGAATAGGTTCTGTTTCTAAGCTGGCCACAAGATGACTGGGTCTGTCTTTATCTTTCCCTCCTTGTTTGCTGTCCTTCTTCAGGCAACATCCCTTGTAACACTTTTGAGAGACAGCAGGGCCAGGCTTAATGAAGGCTAAAAAGTAAATGATATGTTCTTACTCCCCACTTAGCTTGAATAATTGGCTGCCATTGCTTCTTTTTCAGATTTCTGAGGGAAATCTTAGGCTCCAAAAAGTTAAATGAGCTTTCACAAAAGTTGGCTAAGCTTTCCTTGTCATTGACTGGCAAGTGATCCACATGACATTAACTCTCTGAAGCTAACAACTCACTCAAAACAGTGTTAGAGATGAAGTATAACTATAATCAAAGTTGTGGATCTGCAGAACTGGAGAACTAAACACCATCATCCTCAGAAACTGTAATGTTTATTCTTTTTTAATAGGGAATGTTTGATGCTTTGATGCAAATTCTTTGATTAACAGAATATAGCATAAGTTTTTTACGTTTTTCCCCAAAGATCTCATCCCTGTGTTCTAACAGCTCAGAGCACATCATTATGTGTGCAGATTTTGGACTGTCCATTTTCCAATGTATACCATTTCTTTTGTCTAAGCTGAACTTTATTTGCTATTTTATTGATTAATATCGAAAGGTACTTTTTCAGTTCTTGCACTTGCCTTATTGCCTTGAATAACTTAGTAGTGAAGAAATTTCTTTGTCTTACTCAGTCTCCTTACATTATCACACACAAACTGCTTAAAGAGGACAGGCCACAACACAGCTTCTTGCCACGGTCCTCTGTTACTGTGACCTCCTTCCACTGTGAAAAATGAGTTTTTTCTCTTCCCAGCAGTTTTCCCTTAATTTGAGGGCCTTTCCTTGTATCCCATTACTCATTAGTCTTTTTAAGAACCTTTCATGAGGAATCTTGAAACATTTTCATCTTTGAAATGTTTTTGCCATTAAAATATTTTTTAAGTACAGATCAGAAAAAGCAGGACAAGAAACAATATAGAGATATTTCAAATACTGCTGTACTCTGGGAGACTTCTGCTGAGAGAGAATGTGGCTATAGCATGTCATGACACCATTTTGATGCTTATGACTGGCTTTTCTTCCTTCGGTCCTTATCATGTAAATCAGTTTGGCGCATATCCAGGTCTTCTCAGTGCTAGAATATTGTTGGGAGATATACCTGAACATAGGAGCTGATGAGGACTTTACAGTTCAACAACTTCAACATTGCTTAAGAAGACAGAGACCTCCCTGCAGGGCTAGAAACCAAACCTTGGATGGCTGCATTTAAGTTGTTTCAACTACAGAAACCTCTGAAAGTGCCTGGTCTGGAAATAAGTATTTAAGAGGAGAGGACAACATGGAGGCAAAAGGGAGATGAATTATATTTTGACTATTTCATCTAGGAATTCAGCATTCCTTTATTTAGAGTTACAGTACTGTAGAATTGTTTGTGTGTCTCTATACTAATAGAGACTAGAAGCTGTCAATGTCCTTCAAAGAACATCAAGAAAAAGGGAGGAAATATTCTGCTTCAGGACCCTGGGAGACTCAGGGAACTGTGACAGCCATATAAATACCATTAACCATTTCAAAAGGATCTGAAAAAAATGATCACCAGAGATAGTCTTGAGTAAGATATTTGCAGTTATAGTATTCATACACTCAGTAATCACTTTCTTGAGCTCTGTTTTAATTTCACACTAGAAGAATATGAATATTACATTGTTGATTAATTGACACTTTCTAATTTTGTTATAGATTATTAGAAGAGACATTGAAATAAGCACTAGTGATATTCTAGAAGGTAACCAAGAAAATATATGAAAGGTAGTTGACACTATTTGATCATAACTCAGCTTGATCCCTAACTGATTATAATTGAGACTAATTTGTTTTCCTAATTGAATAGCCTTCATTCACAAAAAACTGTTTCAGTGTATTTTACTGAGCACTTGAAATGTTCCCTTTAAATGTTGTAAACAACCTAATTTAAATTAGATGGACTGCAAGTCTGAATTGATTTGTTTCATGTCACTCAGTTTAAATATTTTTTTTTTGTTAAGTCAGAGTTCCAAGTTGAAAGTTATTTAGTTTCTTTTTTTTCTTAGTTTCTGTTGGTGTCTTGATGCTATTGCAGAAATGAAGTTACTGTTATTGAAAACTTCTCTTTTCTATTTTTAAGCCTTTTAGCATCCCTTGTCTTCCATTGCTTTCAGTTTTCTAAAGTCAGCTGCTGTTGCCACAACCTACTTGACTAATTTTTCAATATGGTGACTACTTAGAAACCTCCACAGTTCAAATAAGGACTATATAGATTCACTTAATTGTTCCAAATAATAAATATGCAATAAAACTTTTCCAATTTTCTATGTTTATTAATTTTTTAATCTATTGTTAATTAAGTTACAGACTAATATAAAGTTTTATAACAGCTACAGTTTAAATACTGCTGTTACAGGACTACTACTAATAAGGTTTTATGCTAAAATATGCAGGTAGCTACATATGTAATATATTCATAAAAAGGGTGAGTAATCAGTTATTTGAAAGTCTAAGGGTTTAGGTTTGTACACCTGAGTGAGTTTGGAAAATGGAGTTAGTGATAAGGAAGACACAGATAGGTATACATTTTAGCCCCTGACCAAATAAAGAATTTAAGTATGTGTTCATTTGGATGGACTATTCATCCTTCAGGGTAAAATGTACTTTGACTCTACATTCTCTCCTGTTTTCTCAGAACCTTACCTGGAGATGGAATATGTTTGAATAAAAGAAGGAAAACAATTACAATAAAAATAGCCTTACTGGGGACATGAATTATAGTAAGACAAATAAGAGAACTAGTTTTCAAAGTACATATGTCAAATTAAAACAGTCAAGATGGTTTATTTTCATAAACACACTCAAAAAATTTGAATAACCATTTATCATGGCACTTGTTCCCATCTGGACCTGGCATTACATAACTAAATCTGTGCCTATATATGTTATGATTGAGGTTTTATTTCAGACAGTAAAAGGAGTATCCATAGACTTTCAGAGTGGATGTGTCCTAGTTAGAGCAGCCAGGATCAGCTTATTACTGTGTGGGTGTAACCATAACTGTGAGTTCTACACACTCTATGTCACTTTAAACAAACTGTTAACAATGGACCATTTACAGCAGCTGCCCAAGGCACACCTGACCCCTCAGGCTGCAAGCTGGGTGTTAAAGAACCCTGTGAGATAGGGTCTTCACACCAATGACTCAGGTGTGGTAACTCCCCTCTGGACAGTCATTAGCACCTTCACACCCAGCCTGAGGGGTCATGTCTGCTAATGGTCCATCAAGGATTCCAAAAACATTCCATGACTCACAGAGTAAATCACCCATTGTGAAACTCCCTGCCCTGGGGGAGGTACTGGGCATTCCCCAGCTGAACCTGAGGGTATGTAATCTTGGGGTTTGGGGACTTCTGGTACCACTTGTTGAATCTAGAAGAGGACCAGAATCTCAACAGGAATGTGACTGCTACTCTCAACCAGACTGCAAGTGTAATCCACATCAACAGGTTTTCCTTTCCTTTTACTTGGGGGCAGGGGGGTGCATGTGGAGCTCAGCACAGGGGCTAATGAACACCTTTCTGTTGGTGCAGCAACTCTTAATAAAACCAAGCTTAAAATACCTCCCCAACTATATTATAACTTTCTTTCTTATGACTGAGAGCAATTCTGAATATTTTTTATGAAGCTGTGTAGTCTAGAAAAGAAGTTGTGTGGCAAGAAAAGAACTGTTAGGCCAAATTCCACTGACCCTAAACCAGCAATGTTGAAATGTGAACCCCTGAAGGTTACAGAAAAACACTACAGCAGACTGATTTATTCTCATAGACATCTGTCTCCAGCTACAATGGTGATCAGCATTCAATCTTGTATATCAGGAAATGACAACTCTTTAACAGAAGCCAGAGAGAGCAGCAATGTCAGTAATGAGCTCCCGTGTTCTGGACTGCATAGTGCTTTGCTAAGTCTTTTGTTTTCCTCTACGTCAGAGAAGACCGTAGTTGTTATGATCCCAGGGATAAGGGAGGAATAGGTCTGGGAAAAGAAAAAATGTGTAATTTGGATGAAAATATAATCAAACATTTTTGCCCTTTCCTTTCTTGCCCTACAGAGCACTCTCTTATTTTGCCTCTCTGCGTGAACTTCGTTTTGTAATGGTCATATAGGACTGTGGTCTATGCAATTATTTTCAATATGTTCTTTCTCTGCCGAGGGAAAAAGAATATGATGCATTAAGAATTATGGCATAAATTGGTTAATAAAAGCTGAGATTGGCAAATTCTTCTCTTCAATGATGTAGACCAGTTACCCAGTATCAAAATTCCAAAATAAATAAACAAAACATCAAGACAAAACAAGTCATGGAACCAAACCTGATGTCTCAATTTTTTAAGAAAGTAAAACTAATATAAATTCTTGGTAGCATCTCTTTCTTAAGAAAAAATTCCCACAGAAGAAAAAGAGAACAAAACCCCTCCAAAATCAACCAACCAACTAACCAAAAAAAACCCCACAGCACAAAACCCCCATACCAACCCCAAACAATAATATCTTAAAACTAACTGAAGAAAACCAAATTGAATAAAAGGAAATAGCTGAGTGGATGTAGCAAGAAATTAAATTAATAGACAAAACTGAGAAAACACAGGGATAATTTTGTTTATTGTGAGCATGGAGTATAATCTAAATTGTCCCTTTCCTACTACCCTCACAATATACTGAGTAAGTTAGTAGAACTCAGATGCTCCTGATTTCTGAGGTGACTACTGGCTCCATTGAGGCAACTATTTAATATAGTGAGACCTCTGAAAAGTTCATGAGAAAAGTTTCCAAAAGCCCAAACTGTCTTCTGGTGTCTCTGCTATTCACTGGAGGAGCTCGGATAATCTGATGTGCACCACAAGACAAGCCACATAAATGAAACAGCAAAGTGTAACATTCAGTTCTAACAGGGTAAGCCCTGCCCAACTCATTACTAGTATAGGTATTTAAAAGGAAAGAGGGAAACACTGATTGATTCTAGGTAGATAACTCTATGAAATATTGATGGGCTAGGGAAAAAAATAAATCCCATTCATTGCATACACCACTCACTGCTCTAGCAGTTATTGTTTAGCACATTATTGCCAACATAATGTTGTAGAGTAGCAGAAAGACACAAAAAGTTGGGATACAGGAACTGAAATTCTACATGTGACTTCATCTGAAAGTCATTTGCCTTCCTTTAGGCCAGACACTTCCTCTTCATAAGATCCTCTTGTGGAGAAAGACTTTTTGTACAGTAGAACCTAAAAGACAGAAGATAGTTTTCATAAAAATGCTACAAACAAACAATTAATTTGTATCAACTGAAGATTTAATCCAGTAAATAATGTCTTTCCTAGTATATGTAGAAAACATTCTTGACTTGTTTATGTGTGTCTGAACTTTAAATGTTATTGTATTGTAAGTGTTATTTTATTTAAAATATTATATTTATTAAAACCCCTGAAAATACATGACTTTCTGAGTTTTATCCCTCCTTTGTAGACAATGAGTCAAATCCAACATCCCAGATGCCAATGGTAAAAGTTCCCTCTAATTTTAAACAGAAAATTTAATCTATATTTTTCTTTTGCATTTTAATGTAATACGTCAGATTCTTTAGAAAAGCACAATGGACACAAGGTGGAGCCAAAGACCCTAAAAGCAAATTATTCATTACTTTTTTTATTATTATTTATTTATTATTTTAACTAAAAGCTTTTTTGAAAGAGGCAAGTGAGAATTAGCTCCAAAATCAATATTTAAAGCAAGTTTTTTAAATAATTAGAGGTGAAACACATCTATTGCTGCCTATAATTTAATCATAAGGAAGTCCATGCATTTTAATAATAATAAAAATTGCTACACATTTCAGCCCATATTTTGCTTTTAAAGCACATGTCCAAATTTAATGAGCTTATTTTCCTCTAAAAGGCATATTCAAAGCAAAATGCAAATTCCCAACAAGTTTTGGATGTTTTTTCTAAAAAGAAGAAAATGAAAAGCAAACAATAAAGAAAGCTTGTCCTTCAATCTTATTTCACTACGTTTTTAACTAATTGGATATTTTACTGTTTGGTGGGAGTGGTTTGGGGGTTTTTTTTGGTTTTTTTTATTATGTCAACTTTATGATAGATGAAAGTAAAGGGAATTGTAGTCTAGATTACATATATTAGTTTTGTTCACATAAGACACTTTGGAAAACCAAGAGTAAAGTGAGAGGGAAACTAAAGCTACTCTCATTCTAATGTGAGATGATTAATTTTTAATCCTCTGAATTGAGTTGATAAGGATTGTCATTACTTCATGCAGTAAGCATATTTTATATCAACTCTTCTCTGGTTTCAAAGGCAAGGCACACATCAAATTGTATTTCATGACCCTTGAAACTTGAGAATATTTATTTTCTCTTCTTTTTTTTTCTGACAGTACACTTGATGGATCAGATGACTGATAACATTTCACAGCTGACATCATTATCTAGTTCCACACACATATACGTGCCTTTATAAAACAAATCAATGAGGCTGGAAATTAGGGTCACACTCCTAATCATTATCTCTGGAATTGAGTTGATAAAAAGGATGAAGACCTCAAAACTAGCCATATTAGAACTTAAACTGATGATTTGTATACCTCATTTTTCTGCTTCCTTCTTAGTTTAACAAAATTATTTATATGTTTATGCAAAAAAAAAAATCCAAGGGCTGAGATCTCCCTCTAGCCTCTATTAAGATCTTTGCTGTTGAGGGCTCACCATGCTGCTACTAAAAGAGAGGCAAGAAGATTCTGAAGCACACAAAATCAGACTCAATTAGTTAAAGAAACTTTCCCATGTTATTGCTGGCTATGTTTAGCTATTAATATGGAAATGGTCCATATAAAAAATGTTGATTTCAAAATTATATGCGTACTTAACAATACAGAAATAGATTCACACAGATTCAGTGTAAAACCAGCTCTGAATGAAATATTTATTGTTCTTTGAGTGAAAAAGAAAGGAACCAAAAAACTTCAACCCCAAAAAGTTAAGAAAAACACCAAAAAAGAGATCCCCGGAGCTGACAGTATGATAGAACAGAATAAGGAATACTTTCAACCCCGTAACTGTTATCACATGCTTGCACAGTGATGGATGAGGGTGTCTATCTTATCTCCTCGCTGCTTAAGAAAAATCATGTACAAGCAACAAGCATATTCAAAATTGTTGCAAAAAATTCTTGTTACATGCTACTGCTTCTCTGTTTTTCCTTTACAGGCAAATTTTGCTATAATCACATTTCAGAAATGAAAAAAAGAAATCTTTCAAAGTTTGCATGTTTTTTTTTTAATCATAAAGATCACTATATTCAAGTAAGAGATTTAGCTTAGTACAGTAATGGGAAACACACTAAAAATCATAGAGGAAACTGGAAATTTACATTTCATCCTTCCTATTTGTTCCCTGTTTTTAATTTTTTGTCTTCTGAAAATAGAGCTCACTGACTGCTACAGCTTATGTTTAGAAGTGGCCAGTAGCTCTAAGCATAAAAGAGAATATGCTGATATATAACCAGCTTGAATATCCAGAACTGGAACACTAAATAGCAGAACTGCAAACTGCCAATGTTTTCAAAGCCATTCCTTTAAGGGTGGTGGGGAGGTGAAGAGAAACATGAAAGCTGTGTATTTGGTGAAAGAAAAACATACACAAAATGTCCTGGCAGACTGTTGCAGTGAAAATAAATCTGGCTTCTCAGCCATGTTCAAAGTGAAGCTGCCACAACATTCTGAAAGGAATCATACAAGTTAAGAGCTGTATTAAGCATAGGAGCATATAGTTGTTCAAGCATTGCAATCAAGTGAAATCATTATATTCACTCTGTACTTCATCTCTCTAAGTGAAGAAAAGAACAATGTATTGCAACAAATTAGCTTAATCTGACTGTGCATTATGAAGTAAAAAGAGAATAAACACAAATAATGAAGCATTTACTGTCAAATTAATTGACAAAACTACTAAACACAGAAGAAGCATCTGAAAACCAGACTTTACAGGGGATTTATTAAAGGAAAGGAAAGCTGGAATACATAGACAAAATCCAAATTTCTTTTTTCTGTATGCTTAAGCCAACTTAGAGCTACTGACCACACAGTCTCACAGGGAGGTGATTTGATACAACCAGCATGGCCTCACCAAAAGCAAATCCTGCATGATCAATCCAGTGGCCTTCTATAATGGAGTGACTACATCAATGGACAAGGGAAGGATTATGGTGTTATTTGTCTGGACGTCTGTAAAGCCTTTGACACAGTCCCTCAGAACATCCTTCTCTCCAAACTGGAGAGACATGGATTTGATGGGCATACTGGTGGATAAGAATTTGGTTGGATGGTCACCTGTAGAGGGTAGTAGTCAATGCCTGGATGGAAATCAGTGACAAGTGATGTTGGGGCATTGGTACTTGGACCTGCTCTGTTAATCACATTCCTTGGCATAATGGGCAATGGGACACCCACAGTAAATTTTCATGTGACACCACGTTGCATAGTGCAGTTGATACACCTGAAGGATCAGATGGCACCCAGAAGGACCTGGAAAAGCTTGAGAAGTGGACCCATGCCTTCAACAAGGTCAAGTGCAAGGTGTTTCACCTGGATTAGGGAAAACCCCATTATCAATATTTGCTGCGGGATAAACAGATTGAAAGCAGCTTTGGTAAGAAATACTTGGGGATTTTGGTAGATGAAAAACTGGACATGAACCAGCAGAGTGCTTTTGCAGAGCAGAAAACTAATTGCATCCTAGGCTTCATCCAAAGAAGAGTGGCCAGCAGGTTAAGGGAGGTGATTCTCCCTGTCTACTCTGCTCTCATGGGAACCCACCTGGAGTACTCTGTCAAGGTCTGGGCTCCCTAGAGCAAGAAATGCATGGAACTGTTGGAAATATGGCTTTCAATTTACTCTCTCAATAATTTTGCTTGAATATAAATAAACAACAACAACAAAAAATGGGTAAGAATGCAAAATTCTCTTCATTGACTGCAATGTAAGACATATCTGCTTATCAGCCCTGAAGACACTAGTAAACCTTGAAAACACTGCTTGTAAAATAGAAACAACATTGTGTGGCTTTTAGATCCATAAGCAAAATCATAGCTAACTGTGGATAGATATAATACAGATATAAGTATGTCTGTATTCCTACCTGCAAAAGTAGATATAGAAACCTCATTCACAATATTAACAATATAAAGCCTCAGAATTTAAATTTAAGGGACACATTCTTTTGCACGAATACTCATGTCAGTAGAACCTGTGGCCTGGGAGGACCCAGATATTTTAGTTATTTATCTTGAATGAATTGGGAAAAATATACCAGACAGTCTTTCTCAGGTGAAATCTATTTAGGAAAAATACCTGCCTGATCCTGTTTTAATTGGGTAAAAGAAGTTGGTATTCTATGATTCTTATCTCCTTATGTCTTACAGTAAGGAGTTACAAAATCTTTAATGTATTTGATGAAAATATCTTTCCCTTTTATGCATTTTAAGAATTGCTATTTTTGTTCTCAGTTAAAATTCTGGGTTTTTATTTTAAGACAACAAATGAAGTCAAGCTCTTGTGTTCATTCACCATCTCCCTCTAATCCCTCATTACAAATTTCTTTGGCACACAAACATAAACCCCCTCACTTAAACAAACAAACAAAAACTTTTAAAAGCTTCTTATACATAATGTTGTTTTGCTGTTTTTTTTTTTTCCAGAAGCTACAGAATTTCAGAATAAAATATGGCTACTGCCAAATCATACATAATGCTGATAAGAATTGGTCTTTTAAAACACCCAGTTTTAATGTATGGGGTTTGCCTGCCTTTATTGTAAATGTTTGAAAGTCAGAACTATTCATCCTATTCTGACATTAAGTTAACAGATAGAAATCACCTCGAGAGCATGGTTTAACTCTTCCTAAGGAGGGCAAGAATTCAAGTTAAATGAATCTTTGTTTGGAAATATATATACCTTCTCATTTGAGAATAGAAGGATCCTTCCATCTCACTTCAAATATCTAAGTTTCACACATACACATATAAAAGTAGGAAATCCTATCTAAGATTGAATAGTAAATGAATTCATTACACATTCAGTATACTTAAGAAAATACTGAAAGCCTTGTAGCCTTTCATAAGAGAAAATAAAAAATTAAAACATATTTCACTGTTATTATATAACAAGATTCTTCTTTCTCATTAAATGTGGCATCATACACTTGTTCAGTTTCTTCAGTAACAGCAAACTGATCATATTTCAAAGAACTGCTAAAAATTTATTCATGTGACTTATTTTACTCCATGTGTTTACTGATGTCTTTATTAACTATCTACTCTGCGAGGCAGCAGTTCACAATGCAGTCTGACAAAAAACATCTTTGCAGCATTCAGTTGTAAAATTTCCTTTCACATAACACAGGCTTCACATCCTGACTTCAAGGATCCTTCAAACAGCAGCGGCTGAGCAGGCTTGGAAGAGAAAAATTACTGTGTAAACAGCAAATTCCATTAGTTTCTTGACAATGAACTACACTGACAATCCAGCTGAGAAAGAATACTTGACTAGGTGTTTGTGAGATTTAGTATTAACTCTAAACCCCAGCCCCTGGGATGAACTGTCCTGTCACGTTCCTCATAAGTTGTGAATAATTAGAAACATGGTCTCCAAAAAGCTGTTCTCACACTGTAGGATTGGTCATAAACAGTAAAAGAGCATATCCCCATCTAAGGTGCACCAGCCCGTGTCAATCTAACAATAACTTCCAACTTGATATTTAAAATTTTGTAACATTCATTATGTTATTCTTTTCAGAAGTAATAGATGAGATTTCACTTAATGACAGTTAAGAGAATAGGAGGAAAAAAATACTGACAGCTGCCTTTAGAAAATAAATTTCATTTTATGAATTTCTTTTAGATATACTATGGGAGTTAAGTGGAACTGTGAACTGCCAAAACCTTTTTTTATTGCTCGAATATATTTATACGTTTTCTGTGGAAGAAAAACAAAGTATTTATAAAACAATCAAAGCACTTTTATGCCAAGAGACATCACAATTATTTTGTATTTTTCCAACATGATAATGCTAGATGAGTTTTATTAAAATTAACTTAAGGAAGTTGATGGCCATTAAAATTCAGTAATAAATTCTCTTCTGCTTGTTTGAAAATTGCTAGTGTGTGTGTGTGTCTGTGTATAAATATCTATAAAAACAGATATAGATACGTATTTATATGTACCTTTTTGTAACTATGTGCTTGTAATACTATGGGAATAGGATGAACAATAGGAAATATTCTATCATATTTCATTGACATCCTCAGCTGAAAAGAATACCTGAGGCATCTCTGCTTTGCTGTGAGACATCTTTGGTGGAATATTCTAACACTGTTCTGCAACTTGCAAGTTTTGCTAATATTTCCAATCATGACTGATAAGAGGATGTTCATTTCCCTCTGTTGTACTCACTATCACCCTGCAGTATTTGCCAACAGCTCTAGTTTTTCATTTTAACATTTTCTAGTCATATTCAGTTTTCCCCAAATGATTATTTGTTTTCTTGTTCTCTGATTTTCCCTCCCCCCAGTCTTAGAACGAATTTCATGTTGTTTGATTGATAGTCTACATGAATCTTCAATGAGAAGAGCATCTGATTTCATATACATTTGTGAGCAAATCAAAAGATTATTTGATTAATGGTTGGTTGCAGTTGGTGCTGGAGTTTTGGGAGCCTTTAAGGAACCCTGAGCAGTCAGCCTGCCTTCAATAATCACAGATTCTATGGCTTTTACCATCAGAACTCTATTGCCTTCTTTGTACACTGAAGGAAGGAATTTGCTCCACTGTTACCACATAGTTCATCATAGAACGTGAATATAAATCTAAATAAATGTCCAGTGGAGCAATCTCCCAGGAAAACACACTGCAGCTCTTCTAGGGATATGAAGGTAGTACAATGAGAAATCCAGCCAGAGAAATTCATTTTTCTATAAGGGATGAAAATATGGTGATTGAATGATGAGTCAATGACTCAACATCTTTTATTTTTCTGTTATTATACACCATTTTCTTTTATACCTGGGCATGAATGCTGTAATGCAGTTGGACTAGACAGTCCAATATAAATAGAAAAAACATACCATACCTGTTTTTTATTTAGGGTTATTAAAATCAGCCAGGATTGAGTAAGTTGAAAGTGTCACTTTTGATCCCATCTAGCAGTACTGAAAAATAATTCAAATAAATTTAGCAGATTGTATAAAGTCCTAATAAACAAAGTCTGAAGGAAATTTCATGAGACATGACAGGCTATATCATGTAGCCCTTATAGTATGATAGTTTCCCAGTGGAGTTCTTGCAGTCCTGGCCAATGTGTATTGGGTCTGGGTGAGATGGAGTTAATTTTTCCCACAGCAGCCCTCACAGTGCTGTGCTTTGCACTGGTAGTTAGAAAGGTGTTGGTGACACACCAGTGTTTGGCTACTGCTGAGCAGTGCTGACACAGGACTGTCTCTCCAACATTCTGTCCCCTCCATCAGTAGGCTGGGAGTCAGAAGATGTTGGGAGGGCACATAACCAGATCCAAACTGACCAAAGCACTGTTCCATGCCATATGACATCTGCTCAGGTATAAAAAGCTAAGAGAAAGGAGGAGGCAGGGGAGCATTTGTCATCTATGATGTTTGCCTTCCAGAGCAATCACTACACCTGCCAAAGCCCTGTTTCCCAGGAATGGCTGGAGATCATCTGCTGATGGGAAGTACAAAATAAAATATTTCTGGTTTGGTTTTGGTTTGGGGGATGTTTTTCAACTTTGCTTTCATGAGCACGAGCTTTGCTTTTTCTTCAGCAAACTACCTTTATCTCAACCTATGATGGTTCTCTTTTGATTTTGGTTTTTTTGGTTTTGGTTTTGGTTTTTTTTGATTTAATGTTTTCATCTTATTTTCTTCCCCCATCCAGCTGTGGAGGGGAGTGGTAGAGTGGCTTGGCATGCACTCGGCATCCAGCCAAGGTCAACCCATTGCAGTTGTTCTGAGAAGAGGTGTTGGCCTCATCTTTATGCCCCTCTTCATTAGCTGCTGCTCAAATTGCTTCATCTGTTAGCTTTTTTCTTAACTGCACTCAGCTCATTCACATCTGCAAAAAATGACACCAATAAGCTCTATGGTGCTTTGGCTAAACATTTGATATATAAACTTTACATATTTTCAATGGACTGCTTGCAAAGAGACTTATCTCTTGAATCACTTTAATAGTGCAAAATATTGTCAGTTTTCCTACAATGAGAACTGTCTTCCTCAGTCTTTTCTTCCTGGGGGGCATGATACCAAATGAGATATGATCTAACCACAGGTGAAAGCCTTCAAATTCTAAATGAAACAAAAATCCTCTGTATACCATTGGGGTGGGGGGTTTTTTGTTTGTTTTTTTTTTAATGTTTTCAGTGTCTGAAGATTAATTTAAACTGAATTGTGTCACTTATCTGTCCAGGAGGAAATGGGAGCACTCTCTCTCCCATGATTATGCACTTTCCAGAGTTAAAGCAGTACATTCTTCCATTTCTGCAAGAAGCTACAACTATTTTTGTAGTCTATAACTTATGTTTGCTGAGCTACATTTAAGGATAGGCAGGCAGCAGAGAGAGAACATCAATCTATTCATATCCTGTGAATCATATAGTTTTATCTGTAAACAGTGTAATTTAATGTAAAGAAAAGGGAAGAAAAGATTGGGTTTGGACTTTCTGTGAATGTGATGTGACTTAAAATTAGATCAAATATAATGTTTACAAAGGCAGTAGGTATCCTAAAACCAACCCTGATGTTCTCCCATCTGCTACATTAAAGCAGGCTTTCATCCTCCACAAAGCTGATTATTAAGGGAAGTAGAAATATTCCATATCATAATGAAGAAATGAAAAGATATCTGTGTGACTAATTAATCTCTTTTTAATATCTTCCTTATGAACATCCAATGTCCAGTACAAAGTCAACACATTACTGCAGGCACTCTTTTTTTGAGATCTTTGCCTTGTACACACCCAAAGAGCATCTGACTGGAAGGCTGAAGTAGCGCTGTCTTTAACGATGTGGGAAGTATAGTCGAAGACCTTACAAAAATATAAAAAAAACCCCAAACAAACAAAAAACAGTTCTTCTATATTCTACACAGAGCTCTGGAAGGAGATTTTTGAGTTTGATGTTACAGAATTTAGTTACAAAATTTGTTCATAGATTTACCTCTTGTCACAGAGCGCTGCTCCATGACACCCAAATTCAAATGATGATTTCAGGTACATGGAGATAAATCTTAAATCCTGGTGCAAACAAGAGAGATAGTAGACAGAATATGTATGTGTCTGCCAGAGCATGCTGTTCGTCTGGAAAAAACAAAATATCAGAGAAAAACAGGCAGTGTAATATAGGCAAGTGAAAGTGAAAACTCACTCTGAGAACTGAAGTTATGGAAAGTTTACAACATTGAATAAATTTGATATTCAAAAAGCAAATTTAACGAATATAATGCTGACTTTTCCTCATGCAATTCAATAAATTCTTGTAATTCCAAAATGTATCTGAATATGCTGCACAATTCAAGCAGGTTTGGGAAGCAGAAAACACAACTTAAGAAATTCACCCTGTCGGGGAAGTCCAGCACACTGCAGCTTCAAAAGTCAGTATCAGTGATAGGGCCAGAGGAAGTTGCCTCAAGTTGCGCCAGGGGAGGTTTAGACTAGATATTAGGGAAAATTTTCTTCTCCAAAAGGATTGTCAAGTATTAGAACAGGCTATCCAGGGATGTCGTTGAATCACCAGCCCTGGAGATATTTAAAAGATTTGTAGATGTGGCACTTAGGGACTTGATTAAATGATGGACTTGGAAGTGTTAGATTTGCAGTTGGACTTGATAATATTAAAGGACTTTTCAAACCTTAATGATTCTATGAGCAGTGTGATTTTCCCTCCAAAAGGCAGAGTATGCCTAGATGAAATGTGTCATGCTTGCCCAGCTGCACCATCAACTCTCAGTCACTACTGGATGTGTTCAGCCTGTTAGGCATCCTGTGATGCTGTCATCAAACCAGCTTAGCATAAGCCAGGAGAGCTGGCAAATCTTCATTGTTTCAATGTGGTGCCATGTAAATGCAGACAAGACATTTGTGGACACCAGCTGGTGCAGCCACATGGCTCTCCACTTTTATACACGGATTTTTCAGCTCAGTGAAGATTAGCTCAAGGATCTCTGTGCTCCATAGGCATGTCAGTGTAAATGACTTTTCTCCATTTTATCCTTACTGTATTTTGCTAGAGAAAACCCCCCACATCTGCTCTGTGTTTTGTGCAAGTTCTCACACTTACTAGTATTCCTTATATTTGGCACAGGATTCACATGGTCTCAATGCATATCTTTGTAACATGCTGGTTCAATCATCGCACATCATTGTAACCTCCTAATATTTTAATCCTTGAAAAAAGCTTTTAATGATATGTGTTGGATTTATGTGGCAAGATTTTGATGGGGTGGGGGAAGACTGCTGGTGTTATTTCTGTGTGAAGAGGCCAAGGAATGCCCCTGCACTGGACAGAGACAGTTCCAGCTGACTCCAAGATGGGTCCACTGCTGGCCAAGGCTGAGTCAATCAGTGACAACCCTGTAGTCACCAAGGTCAGTGAAGAAGGAGGGGGAGGAGGTGCTCTAGACACTGGAATAGACTCCCCTGCAGCCTATGGAGAGAAGACCATGGTGAGGCAGGCTGGAAGACGACAGTAAAGCAGCTATCCAACTACAGCTTACGGAAAACCCCACAGTGGCACATGTGAACATGCCCTGAAGGAAGCTGCTTGCCATTCAGAACACTAGAACAAGCTACTGACAGGACCTGCAGACCTGCGGAGACAGAAGCCCATACTGAAACAGTTCACGAAAAAATGCAGCCTGTGGGAGGGGGACCTCACCTGGAGCAGAGGAAGAGTGTGAGTGGAGAGAGTTGCAGAGATGAAGTACTATCAACTGACTGCAACTCCTATTCCCCATCTCTCTGCAATGCTTGGGGGAAGGGAGAAAAAAGAGGAGTCCTGAATAAAAAAAAGTAAAGCTAAGCTCGGGAACAAACAGGGCAGAAGGTGGTTTTAGTTTTGTTTTTGTTTCTATCCTATTCTATCTTTTCAGTTGGCAATAAATTAATTTTCCTCAAGACAAGGCTGTTTTGCCTGCAAAAGTAACTGGTGAGTGATCACCCTGTCCTTATCTTGATCCACTAATTTATTCATCTTATTTACTCCCCCATCATGCTGAGGAGCTGGAGTGAAAGATCAGCAGCCAGACAAGGATAGTCTAATGTGAGTGTGCCTCACATAATGGCTAATTTAAAATTAAATGCTCATAATACCGAAATATCATTAATTAAACTATAGTCCTGAACATCATTAGTAGAGAACTCTGCATAGTGGAGAAGCTTGAAGCTGTGATAATTCCCTCTAATTCACATAGTTAAGTCTATAAGTCTTCCTACAAAATATGAATTGTGTGCAACAAGTAGCCATGTGTGTAAAATTATTTAAAAATTTTGCTAATTGATGGTTCTTAGGAAAACAAGTGGGGAAAAATATACCAAGTAGTTCCTAGCTCACAGTGCTATTAACAGGTTAACAAATTTTTATACAGTTGAGTAATTAAACTTTCCATTGCAAGGATTTGTTTAAACTTTCTGATCATATTTATATTAATACCATTAGCTCCTTGTACACAATTGCACTCATAAACCAGAATTGCCAAAGAAATGATATAAGATTTGCTGTTTCTGCTGTGGAATAAGTAGACTCAGGCTGATATGAGCAATCACCGCAGACTGATTAATGTATGGTGTTCCAGCCCCACTATTGCTTGTTGTGAGATAATATTTTATTTAAGGATGAATTATATTCACAGAGTACAGTGATAATATGCAGAGGACCATGTTTACTCATACTCATTTAGCAACATGCCTTTGCTGATGCTTATATCCTTGCCAGTTTATCCATTACAGGAAGGAATATAAAACCATGTTATAAAAATCTTGAAGGCCTTTTCAAGACTGTCAGAAAACACTGTTCATAAACAATAAATATGAGCTGATAAAAATGCCTCATTTGCAGAACAACCATAGTGTTCTATGCAGTGTAGCACAGTGTGGGACTCTACCAACAATTTAAAATGGTTTTGTGCTGAATTGCAATTGCTCACTGTGGCTCACAACCTTCATAATGGTTGTGCTCTAGGCAACTAACTTCAATTTCAGTATTAGGCATACAGGGAAAAATCACTAATCTCCTATATTCCCTATATAAGAGGGGAGGGATGGGGCTCTTTTAACATTACCAGGTTTTGTCTGCCTAAGTACAAACAAGTGTTGCAAAGACAAGATACTGCTTCTGCAGGCATATGCTTTGCTTTGGGCCTTGATTTTCCCTGAGAATTTAAGAGCCTTAAAGGGAATTTCTTCAGTCTGTGAAACTTAAATGTGTCATGCACTTTGGTTTCTCATCCCCATGAATAAAAACTGATTTCATAATGCCATGTATTCAAATTCACCTAGTTTGTTTCTTGGGGAACTGCATGGCAAAGAAACATCTTGTATGGGCAGCTTTGAGTTCTTTCCAAAACAATTACTTCAGTGCAGGAATTAATAATGTGTATATATAAAACAACTTCTGATTTTGTTAAACAGAATGTTTGTCAAAATAAATATTTAAAGTTACCTCCGTATCTCTTAGATAATTTTTTTATTTTTAAGACACATATTTTGAGCTTGACCTGACCTGGTGGACTTTATGACTTCTTTCAGAAGCCAGTGATCTAACAATGTAAAATAAAGTTTTCTATTCTAGACATATATCTAACAAATAGCACTGATGCTCTTCAGAGGATTATGAACTTAAAAGTGTCAGTTTCATAAGGGGAACCTGTTTCCATATTAGAACACTTTCACCTGTAAGTCTTGCCCTAACTGACAACTTTCATTGTATAGACAGCTGAGTGAAATTTCTGAAGGCATTTTCTTGTTTTAAATACTATTATAATGGCAATCTGGGGGCTTTGACTGCACTTTTAATTAGTAGAATTGATAACACTTTTATAAGCATTTACTTCTGTTTAGATAAAGCTACAGAGTTATTTAATGCTGTAACACAGCCAGTGGATTTTGGTGAGATGACACAATGATTCTTGAGTTTTTAACAGAATTCCCATGTTAACTACCCAAGATTTACTTTCCCACTAAGCCAGAAGACAATATACAGTGATAACCTAACCACACTGGCAAACTAGAAGGAAACACATTTCAACAAAGATAGAAAAGGAGATGAAAAACACTCAAAGAGAATAGGGGGGGGAAAATCACAAAAACTGAGTGTTCAAATGACTCATTGTTGGCTTTACTTGTACTGGATCAAAGCCAAAAAGCTTAGACTTACAGGAACAAAACCAAGAAGTGGCTTCAGCCAGGAATATCAGAAATTGATGGTGTCAGGCTTCTTTCTACAGTACAATTCTGAACATTTTTTTCTCCTCATTTTGTCACTGACCTTCAGTTTTCTTCCATGGACTTTTCCATAATTTTCATTTCAGCCACTTTACAGATATTATCAGGCTTTTCTCCTTACTTTTTCTCCTTACTTTCTTTATCAAAATCACCACCATCACACAGTAATTCTCCCCCAGAAGAATTTATATTGGCTTTTTTGATTTTTTTATAGGCAATAGAAACTGGGCAAACACCTCAATAGACTCTCTCGGTAGGGATTCAAAGGGAAAATTATGGTGCTACCACAAGTCTTACAAACTACCAATATACTTGCTCAGTTGTAAAATATATCCCTTTTTCTGACACACTGTTTGTCTTGTGTATTCAATTTGGTTTTGTAGTGGTATCATCCTTATTACTATAGTACCTTACATAAAGAAAAAAGGAAGAAGGAGGTGAATAATAATAATTCATGACTATAGGTTGAACTTAAATATAATGGTGGTGAAAAAGATAAAGCCAATATTCTAACGTGGCTAAAGGTAAGTATAAATGGATATGACAAAAATACTAGTCTTGTATAATGTATAGACCACAAAAGAACTGACTTCAGGCAGGAGAGCAATACTGTTATTGCAGTCAATACAAAGAAGAAGAAGAAAAAAGAAAAGGAGAGATTGAGAATAATAATAAAATAGAAGCAATTTCTTCCATTATTATCTTTCATAAAATCTGTGTTAAAAATGCAAACATGGCTGATGAAAAAATGAAGTGGAAGAATACTTCAAAGATTATTTTTTCCTCTTATATAAGAATGCTTTACTCAGAAATGCAAGAGAAGGGTAAAGGAAGTCATTAGATAAAGCAGGTGATAAAGAAAATTTTCTTTAAGATCTTTGTAACTAATCAGTAATTTTACTTTCATCATAACTATTAGAACCTACATCTGTACAACAAGAATCCATTAAACTTACCAGAAAAACAAAGTAGCTAGAACAAATGAATGAACTTTTATCTAAAATATCTTTGGTATTTTCTTTATTGTTTCTGTAAGGAATTGTAAGGGATAAGGATTGCCTGAGGAGAAAAGAGAAGCCATTTGACAAAGCCAGAGAAAGACATCTTGGCAAAGTGGTTTGCTGCTTCACTGAGGTGAGCTTTAAACAAGGCTGTTGGAGAATACTGAAAATACCTGAAGAGAAATGGAGGCCTGAGGGGAAGTGAAGGGCCATTCAGAGGAATTCATGTTAATGGATGCACTCTCATTATATCTATGGAAACGTGTGACTCATCACAAGTGCCTGCAAACAGCATGCTAAAAAAACTGGAGGAATTTAAGACTGCCTATGAATAGTTCCAGAGCTGCAGTCTCATTAGGATCACAGATATATAATGGGATATGACTCATGAATGGAGTGCTACGACAGATGGATACAGGCCCTTTAGCATGGATGGCACAGGAAGGCAAGCAAGAGGGTTTGAATTTAGTGCAATGGAGCAGTTAACTTGCATGGAACTTTACCTTGGAGCAAAGAGCAAGCTGACCAACATGGGTGATGTCATGGTGAGCATCTGCTACAGACCACCTGATCAACAAGCCTTCTAAAGGCTCACAGAGCCTTCTTCTAAAAAGTAAAAGTGAGATGAATAGCAGAACTAAAGGTCTGGACTTGAAACTTATCAGGTTTTAGCTTCTCCTGGAATCTAATTGGTGGGAGGCATATGAAAGGCTGTCTTATACAGCCCTGAATAGCTAGGTCATCTTCAAGAGCAGTCCTTTCCAATGTGTAGACAGTGTAATAGTCATATGATATGGCCAGAATAGATGAATGGGGAACACATAACTGAGCTTAAAAGGAAAAACTAAATACACAGAAGGTAGAAATGGAAATCAGCTATCTGGGAGAACTAGAGAAATATTTCTCAAGCATACAGGTTTGAAATGAAAGCCAGAAGTTGAAACTTGAGTTGGAAATTGATAAGAATGCAAAATGCAACAAGCAGGATTTCTGTAAATACACAAGCAGCAAAAGGAAGACAGAGAAAAACAAGGGATCCTGTGATAAATGACGCAGAAAAGACTTTGAGCTACTTCTGCCTCCATTTCAATGACAAGGTCTACTCTGAGGCTTGCCAGGTCCCTAAGCCAGGCAGCAGTCTGTGAGAAGGAAACCAATACTCAAAGTAGAGCAAAACTGAGTTAGAAATCACCAAAACAAGTTTGATACATGCAAGTCAGTGTGATGATATTGAGAGCATCTGAATATACTGAGGGAGCTAACCAGTATCATTACAAGACTATTCTTTAAATTCAAAGGCCCATGACTATTGAGAAATGCTCCTAACGAGTTAAAAAATACCCAAACCCACCCCCCAAAAACCCATCTGTACACATCTTAAAAAGCTAGCCTAATCTGGGTCCCAGAAAGATAACTGGACAAATGTATGGACAAAAATAACTCAACAAAGGAAAGGTCACAGCATCATGCATCATGTGAAATGAGCTTGAGGACTATATTCAGAATCTTATCTAATGCTTATTGAGCTCAGTAAACCTAAGAGTCTAGAAAACTAATGCTAAGATCTGAAAATAAGACCTAGAGTCATATCCACTCTGTTTAGCAGAATGAAACACGCAAAATCCAGCTCCTCCCCTTGCCTCAGATCTGACTTTCCCTGCTTTGGAACTGGACGCTTTGTTCAGCATCAGACCACAGAAAAAAATCAACACATGAACAATGAATAAGTTTCAACTCAAATTTGGATTTAAATCCAAGCTGACATCACATCAAAGAGACAACCATAACTTTAGACATTTCCTTGCCCTTCACTGAAAGAGTATCCTTCTCTCCTGCTATTTGCTGTTACTGGCATACGTGCCAGCAGATGTGCATACCTAACAGGGGTTGAATCCCACACAGTCAGAGTTAATGCTTGCCTAGATAAATTTCACATCAAATTTCCTTCCTCTGGCACTTCTTTGTACTCCATGAAGAGTCATAATGAAATGCTAAACCTCTGCATTATTCTCAGTGCAGACAGATTTTCTAACTGTACCATGACAATCATGTGATGATCATGGATTTCACCATGTACAAGACATTCATTCTTTACATAGCTTTAGGTATACTTGACAGCTTATTTCCTTCATGGTTAGTTTTGTATTGCTCCTTGCCTACCTGATCTCCTAGGCTGATTTTAGCCCAGTAGGCTGGATTAATTACATTTGTTAATTAACCCATGTTGTATGGGTTAACTAAGTCCTCTGGAAAACTAAATAAGATGCAAATCCCAATATTTTTCTTCTACCAGTAACCCAATAAGAAAGGTTATGCACAGTAGCCAAAAACTTACAAGTCCATTATTTGAAAAAAGTTACAAAAGTGTTACTCATGTATGTTAATAAAGTTTCAAATATTTGCTAACACTTCATAAAAGGGAAATACTAGGTTGATTTAGCCATCAAAATCTTATTTTGCAATTATTTGCATGAGCCTATTCTTGTATTTATTTTGCTTAACATAGGATTACCATCTGCTATACTTTCTTGACTAAAACAGGACTTATCCTACATTCCCAGTGGGAAAAAAAAATGTTTACTGTGTTGTGTGCAGTTTCCTTAAGCATCAGGATAATTTTATTCCTTGTGTTCACAGGTAAAGGTTTTCTGAGAAAATAGTTAGACTCCTCTTTAGGTTTGAGTACAGTACTACAGATCCCTCAGCTTCTTTTTGATACCTAAACATGTTTATATAGAGCTGTGCTCAAACAAGCTTGTTCACACTTAAATTAAGAAATGCGATGGGAACAGGTCTTTTAAAAATCATGAATCACCTGTCAAAATTCTTAGAAGTTTATCTCTGTATCCTGAAGGGAGTAATAGTACTCCTTGTCTAAACTTCAGAACAAATAACAGCATTACAATAATTCACTTTCTGATCTATTATGTTATAACATTTTGAAAACGAAAGCAAAAAGGTAAAGTGTTGGTGTAATACACAGGACAGAAGAACAAACTTTCAGTGACCTCTGAGGCTGGTGGTGGCTTTATTAAGAAATAATGGATCCAGGAACTTACTTTAGTTAGGTATTTATTAATGCCAATCTACTGCAGAAACACTAAACCAGCTTTCTTGCTTTATTTGTGGTATAAACATCGGTATTTGTTATTCAGCAGTTCAATCAGGCTTTAGACCTGCCAACGCAAAGCCACATTTCACAGTCAAGCTCAGATCAGCCTGTATGAGGAGAAAACATTAGCAAAATGTGACAAATAAATCAGTGTGACTTGACTTCAAAATACTGTTTTCTTTTCCTTTCTTCCCTCAAGAAAGAGAAAACTATACTCACCAATATTTAGGAAACAAAAATATATTGCCTGTGTAATGCAATCATAGATAATAAGAGTTTTTCAATTCAGGAACAATACCTTTACAAATATGTATTACAAAGCAATTAGTTCATGACATTGGCTTTGCACAAAGAAATTCTACATGTTCTGGTACAAAGAGGCTTGCCTTTCTCCAGCAGTAAGATCCTGACCCTGAAAGCACTGTATGTGACCACTACCTCTACTTACTACCCTTCTCTCCATCATCACTTGGAGGCTATCTAGCTTTTATATAAAGGTACAAAGATTAAACTTTGTTCCCCACAGCCCAGTGCTGCCACCCACCAACTCGAGTGGGTCCAGAAGAACCACGTGACATCAAACTTAGAGGGAAAACAACAACAAGCCAGCACCACACCCTGGAAAGGGCTTTGGACTTTACCTTGTATGTACATGTTTGCAGCCTCAACCTATGGAGTTAGACGTGCTGTGCCCGGGGCAGGGTTAACTCGAGTTTATATATGTTGCCTATTTCGAATAAAGTTGGGATTTGCCTGTACACACCACATTGGTATCTGCGATCTCCCTGGATGGTCCGCAACAGCCCAGAGCAAGTATCTAAAGAAAAATTAAAACAATATCATTTATTGGAACAGACTCCTAATTCAATATGCAGAGCTCCAGACACAGACTAGTACAGCGAGAGGATGTCCCTCTGTGCTGGCTTGGTTTTTTCCAGCACAGTTATGAAAGAATCACATTTCAATTGTTACTTTCACCTGCTGCAGAGATCCTGTTGAGACAGAGCAGCACAACACAAGAAGTTCATTGAAAGAAGACAGGTGAGTTTAAGCCACTCTTTCTTTGTAAAACTTTCTGCTGCCATATATTTTGAATAGAGGGGAACAGAAAGGGTCAGAAGATTTTCATTAAGCTGTTGCCTTACAAGTCTTCAGAGAAAAAAGACTCCAAGCCAATTTTTAGTGGGAGATAAGAGAGCAGGGACTTTAATGAAGCACTCGGGCTCAACCAGGAATACATATTGATGCATGTCCTGAACACTGATTTTCCATGGTTTTTATAATATCCAGTCCCCATTTTACACATCCCCTTGGTCCAGCCCTGTTCTGTTCCCCAGCATACCCCATCAGGAACTGAGTCTGGGGGAGAGTGGGACCCTCTGTTCACCATCTTTGTTTTCCTCAGCACTTGGAGGTTTTCCAGTGTTCTTAGACTTTGAGGTCGTTGGCCTATGTTTACGTCTTGCGCTACAGGCCTTCTGATATTATTCAGCTTTCTACCTTGAAAAGAAGACTAAAC
>JAOXXN010000001.1:57387000-57411179 GCA_026770055.1 Myrmophylax atrothorax
GTCCTCACTGAAATGGCCAATGATTCACATACAAAAGACCTGAGTCAGGATTCACTTTTCATATAGAGGACTAATATTTTTTGGTCTTTATTCACCTGAAAGAATATAAGTTGGTAGGACTTATTCAGAGAAAGATGACCCAGCAGCAGGCCCAATCAAGAGCATTTTCATTCTCCCTGAACAAGAAAATAGTAACCTGAATCCATTGAAAGGATATCCATTGTGTATTAAAATCTGTCATCAGACTGCCTTTTTCAATTTCCTTGCAATTTTGTCTCATCCTTTGCCCTACTACATGTGGATTCTCAATATGTAGATTCTCTGCAATATGAGGCAGCATTTCTCTCCAAAATGGCTATTACAGCTGGCACAGCTTGCATGGCATATCAGCTCTTCCTTGCTTCTTCATGTCAAATATAAATGGTGGCATATATCAGAGCACAGAAGCAAGTGGAGCAGCTCAAGATATAGGACAATGCACTCCAGAGCATTTTTTTCTGTCCGTAGAATTGGGAAAAATAGGATTACCTGAACTGTCTCAGTGGATGCACAAACATAGTTCTATTTACTTCTCCTGCCAAAGAACTACATTCTGCAAAATGAGACGGGAACAAAGATAAAGCCCTTGCTAAAGTGGCAGAGAGATGGGGCACATGGATAGTGAGATCATTATGCTGAAGGTAACTCCAAAAAGGGTAAGAAAACTGCTCTGAAAAAATCTGCAAATTACTTTTTGTACAACTCTGACTCACACAGCACTGAAATGACATGGAGAGACCATTATTGAATTTAGCCTTTCATTTCTCATTTCTCTGGACTATGAATTTTTAGTAATATTGGGAATAAAATTATTGATGCTTGACATTTAATAAATCTGATTCTTTTCCACAGCAACAATTGTTCAAAGAACCTAAAAAATATTCCCTTCTCTCAAATGAACTTTGGGAGGATAAATTTATTAATATATATGAGAGGCTCAGAATGTACAGAGTTGGGAACCATAAAAATTGCCTAGGAGAAACAGTGTTTGTTTTACTTCTCTGCTTTGATAGTATAGTTGCAATTACTATGGCTCTGACTCCAAGCTTGCTTATGTGCTTATAAATCAGCTTACTTTCACAATCATGCAGTTAGTGGTGCAAATGAAGATCAGAATTAGGTGTTACAGCTAAATAGTCAGCTACTATAAACTGTTGTGGATCAATTCCACACTTCAGACATAACTGAAACACCACAGTTCATAGCAAATGAAAATGTTTCCTTAATCATCTTTTCTTCTTAAATCACAAAGTCTTATTGACACCCTCCCATTTCCCATCCTTAATCTTGATTTTACTGTATGGCACATGGTTTATGTCATGTGGTGAGCAGAAGCTATGCCAGCCCACATTTTCCTTTCTATATTAACACTGTGGATACATACACCAGTAACAAACAGATGCCTTTTTCATCACAAATAGAAGATAACTTGAAATACATCACTACAGTGACAAGTAACAATCTAAAGTTATTTTACATCAATGGGAGTATTGCATTGATTTCAGTTTAATTTTGCATCATATCGTAACATGACAAATCTAAGAGCTCAATCTGATTGCACACACTTTGAATGGCCAATAGGGCATAGAGTAATATTTATCCTGAAGGGAGGTAGTTTACTGCTGTAGGTAGTGACAGCAAGGACTGACAGTAGCTTTGATGGAATCTTGAAATTGGCATCAACTTAACATGAAAGAAAAATTATTGCTGTCTGTTATCTCACCATAGAATAGTACCTCTGTATTGTTTACTTTCTTGTTGCTTGATAACAAACTCCCCATTTTGCCACAGAAAGTATACTCAATTGATTTTAGATAAGTATCTTCCAACTTAAGGTTAAATTTTCTTTTTCTACAAAAACATGGGCAGTCACTAGTAAAAAAATATAGTTTTCATTGACTGTGATCTTCATAGATATTGCGTTGTGTGGAACTACTTTTCTTCCAGTTAGACCTTGTCTATAAAGAGCACTTTGGTGGTACTTTAGAAAATAAAAACAAACAACCAGTGAACTAACAACACCTTGTCAGTGAGAAATAATGATAATAGAATCAGATTAGTAGCAATAGCAATTGTTGCCCAATTACAATAGGTGTCTCATGCTCTGTGGAAAATATATTAGTGGTTTTGGTTTGTGTTTTGTTCTTTTAGTTCTTTGGCAGTATACCATGAGCAACACATTTCAATGTATTATGCAGTGCAAATAATAATGTTAGATTCATTAATATGGAATGCCTTAAGCATGAGAAACTCCAAGTGTTCAGTATAATAAGGCAGCTAAAATGAATTACATTCACAATATTTTTTAACTATTATTTTGCATTAGTTGTCTTTGTGGACAAAATATCTAGTTAATGAGCTTCAAGATAGTGCTTCCAGTAAAATTATTCTTGACATTTCTTAACATTTCAGTACAAGAAAAAATGTACTACACTTCCCTTTTCCCTATCCGGTTCCTTTACTTCTTTCTCCATTACATGCCACTAGATATTTAAGTAATACATTTGAGTTCTTTCAAGCAAAGGTGAACACTGAATTTACATGTCCAAGTAAACTAAAAATGATATCTGTGTAAATAATCACCAAACAACTTTACTCAAATAAAGCTCATCTTTAATTTACGTTCTGAAAAAGCAAGACTTTTTCAGATCTCTGAGAGAAAGGATGAAACTGGTAATGGATCCGGTTTGTACATCTTTAAACATAAATATTTTGTCTAAGCCTGGTTGCACATCCAATATGAGATTTTTGACCCCTATCTGTATCCAAGTTTTCTGTGTTGGCCAGTGTCTTGTGACTTTCTTCATATTGTAGTTTTAGTATACTGATTCATTATGTACTTGCTGTATTACTTAATTCCTTCTGTTTTTACAAAGCCTAGACACCCAAGACATGGTTCTGGATTTCACATTGCATGCCAATTATAAGGAACCTTATCACATTTTATTGTTCAAAACACTTATGTGAGTGGATTTTTCTCTTCCTCTGATGTTTTAAAAATATTTGCCCTTTAAAATAATTTCAGTCACAATTACCCATATTAATGAATAATTTATTAGTTGAATGCTGCCTGTTCTACACCTTCTGCATTTCTGGGCAACAATATTTTAAATGATAACACTACTAATAAAAAAGATCTATCCTTCATAGATGAAATTTAATGTGTATTGCCATTTTAGACATTCTGTAACTGCTAACCTAGAAATGCAGTCAGTTCTACTGACTGGAGAGAGAATTGTGGTAGTTTGATCTTGGCTGGATGCCAGGTGTCCACCAAGGCACTCTATCACTCCCTTTACCATCTGAACAGGGAGAGAACATAAAATAGAAAACAACTAGTAGGTTGAGATAAGGCAGCTTGCTAAATCAAAAGCAAAAGTTTGCACATGCACAAGCAAAGAGAAAAAATAATTAGGTTTATTCTCTACTTCCCATCAGCAAACAATCTCTAGCCACTTCCTGGGAAGCAGGGCTTTGGCATATGCGTTGGTTGCTCCAGAAGGCAATCATTGTAAACAAAGAATACTCCCCCTTCCTCCTTTCCTTAGTTTTTATATCTGAGCTGACATTATGTGGTATGGAATATCCCTTTGGTTAATTGGGGACAGCTGGCTGAGTTGTGACCTATCCCAGGATCTTGCTCCCCACAAGTCTACTGATGGGGGAAATGCTGAGAGGCAGAATTGATGCTGCCAGCTCTGCTCAGTAGTACCAAAACATTGGTGTGCTACCAACATCTTTCTAGCTAGCAATGCAAAGCACAGCACTGTCAGGCTGCTCCTGGGAAATGAACTTCATCTCAGCCAGGCCCATTGCAAGAGTATAGATGACTATGTTGTGCGTAGTCACCTGGGTATGAAAATATCTGAACTTGAACTTGAATTCTATATAAATTACAAAATATAAGTTATTAACTCATGTAGTTTATTTCTCAAAGGCGGTATTTTGGGGAATTTTTCTGAAAAAACCCAATCAATAAAAACAGAGCATGAAAGTCAGCTAGCTGCAAAAACAAAAGTTGCTGAAATTAGCACCTATCCAGGAAAAATTAGGATCCATTCTTTCCAGACTGGGAATTTGACATCTGCTTTGGAATTAGCAACTTTGGAAGACAGCATGTCCAGTAACAACATTCATAGCAAAATAAACCATTTTTGTATGAATAAACCATTATTTGGACGAGTGGTTACGTCCAAGCAGCAGCTTTACCAACATCTTCACCAGTTAACAACAAGCAACAGGCAGGTAAAACAACAAAAATTCTGGCCTCTGGTCCCTGTTGAAAGAATTATCTTTCACAGGGACACTTTCACATTATGTGAATAACAAGCCAGAATAAAGTAGTGTTTGGTTTGTGGGGGTTTTTTTTGTTTTGTTTTTTTTTAAAAAAAGAAATATATGACAGAGAGAATACCTGCTGAAACAAAGAGATAGACAAAGACCTCAAAAAAAAAAACCACTTTAGGAAGTGAGAAAGCACAAAAACACAGACTTAAAATAATACATATCTGAAACAGGAAATATTTATATACAAACAGGAAGGTTTGTGTATAAGCTGTCAGTTCCTACAAAGATTGCTCAATTATACTTTTGAAAGGTAAATCATGAAAATAAATATATTAGGCTATATCTATCAACAGTACTAAGCAAAGTCAACACTGGCACTTGATGATCTTGACTCATCTATCCACAGAAAAACAAAAAGAAGATGAAAGCCATACTACAAAATCTTTTCAGTTGAGGTAGATGGTTTATTTAGAAAATGTCTCATGTCAGAAATTTTAGACTTTACTACTAAATCTAGAACTGAGAGAATCATGTTGTTCAAACAAGAAAAGCAGTGATTGTTTAAAGATATTCTGCATTCATAAAGGATAAAAAAGCCTTTTAATTTGGATTTAAAGAACAACCCAGAATGAATGCATTTGGGAAAGACAGACACTCATAAGAAATGCATGGCTGTTCCATGTCTGTTACTCACTGTTGGTTCCATTCACAAAGAAGTGAGCCTTCAGGCATCCAAATGCTTTGCAGTAATTAACCCCGAATGTTTGGGATTTATGAAAAATGCAGTTTACTGTAGGGGATACTTTGCTAGCTTCACTACAAAGACAAGTCAAACCAGTACATTCAAGCATTGCTATAATTATCACTGATTCTTGTTTTTTCATAAGCAAGTCTTTTCTTAAAAAAGATTGCTGAAGGCTGAAATTTAGCATCAGAACAAAATTGAGACATTTCCCCCACATCTAACAAAGCCGATCTTATTTGCAAATTCAAGGATCAGCTCAGAGCTGCCTCTTTGAAGTGGAACACTAGATATAGCCCACACTAGCTTTTAATGTCACCACTTCAGTATACCAACTCTGACATAAAGCTCAATAGTTAGGAGGCAGAGTGCTAGTGTCGCTGCTTCAGAAAACACCATAGAAAATGGGTTTCATCATTAATAATGCAAGCTGTGACAATAGGCAACCTTCTCATGGAAAGAAGCATGAAGCCTGCTCAAAAATTGAATAAGCTGCTGTTGTTGTTAGAAAGAGATGTGGGGAAGGAGACGGACCCATGGGTGGGAGCAGCAAAGGTGTTAGCTTTTGCAAAGGTCTGCATGCCTTTTTTGGGGTGTTATTCCTTCTGCATGAAGCAGCTCCATGAAGATAACTCAGTATCAGAAAGATCTCTAAGGAGCGACCAGTGTGATACTGCAGTTACATTACAGAATCACAAGCATTTTCTTTGAGAGTTTTTACTTTCAGAAATAAATTTTTATCTGAAGACTTGCATAAGAAAATTGCTAAACTATTACTGCTTTTAAACTATAAGTCTTCTTTTACTCAACTGACAATAAAGCAAGTTGATAAAATTTGCTTCTTGCGTGAGGTAATTAACATTGAGCACTAGTGACTTTGGAGATTTTTTCCCTTGTTTTTGTAACACTGGGGAAATAAAATATTGATTTGAGGGGAGGGGGTAGCTACTAATCATAGCAATTACTTCACACAGTGGTTCAGTTTAACAGCTGGAAGTAGTTTGGTCCCACATGCCAGAATCTAAAGTCTTAGGAATTGAGGGAAAATGCTCCTTAATAGGAACATGTTGTTAATTCCAATGAAGTTAGCGCATGGAGGTGGAGCCCAAAACTCGTGTTTGTCTTGTGCAGTTTACACCTTTGAATTCAATGTCCTGGAATTTTAAATCTTAAATATTCACACCTACTTGAGCTACTAGTAGGCTTTAGCAGAATTATCTTCCAAATAATTCTCTTTGGAAGATGATTCTTTCACTTCATCCAGACTGTAATGGAGAAGAATGAGAGAGGATCTTACCAATGGAAGAGAGGGAGTCAAGAGGATGGATGGAGCCAGGCTATTCTTGGTGGTGTCGAGCAATAGAACAAGAGACAACAGACACAAACTGGAACACAGGAAGTTTCATCTGAACATGAAGAAGAATTTCTTTACAATTAAGGTAACTCAGCATTGGCACAGGCTGCCCCGAGAGATTATGGATTCTCCTTCCCTGGAGATATTCAAAAGCTGTCTGGATACAAACCCAAGTAATGTGCTTTAGAGGACCATGCTTGAGCAGGGATGTTGGGCCAGATGACCCCCAGTGGTCCTTTCCAACCTTCTAAACTTATCCATTGTGAAATTCTGTGATTCTGTGGTTGATTAGGTTGATGGCCTACAGTTAGCAAGAGAACCTGGACCTAAATGTGCTTCATAGTCAGTGGATAAGAATACATATCCCACAAGAAAAAATTTGCTGTTGCAAGAGATTTTTAGTCACTGAAATTTCTAGTAACTGAAGTTTAAATATTCTTAAGATGCTGAAAAACCTAATTTGAGCCACAAAATCAATGCAGGAAAAAATACAATCTTTAATAAAGAAAGTGAGTCCAAGAGTGACTCAAATTCCTGAGTTCTTCTCTATAAGAGCAAAACAGTCAGAAATTTGTTTCCTGCATTTGTCTATAGCTCACTAGCTGATAGTAACTGATTTACTTACGTTCAATACAAAGAAACCAGGTGAAGACCACAATGTATGATACTTGGATAGCACATCTCAGCACACACATTAGAACAGAGGCAATGAAAATGCAGTAAAGTTCAAAGTGCTAAGCTCCAAAACAATTTAAATTGAGCATGATGTGTAGGGAATAAATCTGGCTAACAGTATGATACCTAATTTTAGTGACAGTTTTGGGGGTTCAGTCCATTTCTATGGTATTACTAAATACTTCACTCATAGATACATTTCTAGGACTAACATTTAAGCAGTTTAAAAACTCTTTCATCCATGAATAGAAAGTCTTACAGAAATGTGATTTTTTTTTTTTTTAGAAACTCCCCAAACATTCTGCATCAATTTCCCTTTTAACCTCCCCTCTAGAACAGGACCTCTTCCTCACAGCTACTGTTAGAGATATAAAAGACTCTTCTGCAGTGTCAAGAAGGTAAATGAATGACAGACTGTGGAGTTATTCTTTCTGCTGTAATTCAGGTCATTTGCTTTCTTTACACTTCATTCAAACCACTTGGGGCCATTTTCTAGGCAGCCATTCACAGAATTATAGACAGCCAGTACACATTACTTGTAAAATGGATGTTGTCCCTTTTATGCACAGCTTTTAAACCTCTTGTTTGGAATCACCTGCTAAAGTTCAAAAGTAGTGACTTTCTTCTTGCTAAACTGACCAAACAAAATTCCCCAAGCATGCACAACTTATGCAGTTGTATTGACATAAGTAAGTTCTATTATTTATATGGTGTAACACAAGTAAAATCTGCTAAAGTATAACCCTATGATTTTATTTTTTTTTTTTTTTTAGTTTGTTGTTATTTGACTAAAGATTCCTCAGTTACTGTACTGGGAATGAAAAAGATGGATGGAGTGAATTTTTTCTTAGCAGCTTGAACAGTGTTTTTAATTTGTGATTAAACTAGTGTTGATAACACATGACTAAACAGTGCTAACACAACTTTGAAATTTTCTTTTTTCTGCTGTGATCCTGCACTAAGTAGTCTGGGAATGCACATGAAGCTGAGAGGAGACACAGGCATGACAGGTGACCTCAGCTAGCCAAAGGAATATTGTATACCACATCATACCATGCTCAGCAATAGAAACTGAGGAAAATGAGGAAGAAGGAGGAATATTCAGAGTGACGCCATTTGTCTTCCCAAGTAGTCCTTATGCATACTGAGGCCCTGCTTTCCAGGAGGTGGTTGAAAAATGCCTGCAAAGTACTGAATGAATGCCTAATTTTAGTTTGCTTGTGCATGCAGCTTTGCTTCACATTTTCAGCTGCCTTTATCCATGAGTTTTCTTATTTGTACTTTTCTGATTCTCACCCATCCTGCTAGAGAGTAGTGAGAGAATGACTGAGTCAGCTTAGTTGCTGGCTGGAGTCACATCACCACAGTTACTCTGTATAATCTGCATAATTTTTGTTAGGCACAGAAAGCTGGTATTGAGGTACACTTTTGCAGTGATGTACCGCTGTCTGAAAACAAATATAGTGATCAAAACATATATTATCAAACCCTCATCCAAACAGTTTCTCAGCTGTGATCTGGCATTTTTTTCAAAAATATAACACTATATTACAGCAGCTCATTAAGTTTAATAAATCATTAGACATATAACCAAACAATATATTGTCATATGATCAATATTACTTATTATGTAAATTGGTAGTGTACAAATTTAGTGTTATATTCTTTAATAATTCATTAAATATTTTGCAAAACAATTTCCATTACTGTAGTATTAGTAAGTAATAGCCAATTGACCACATGTTTTGTAGATATCTGAAAACTTCCAAATGCTTCAGTCATAAATCATAAGTTTAAATGAGCATCATGCTCAAGCTGTCTCTAGCTAAAATAAGCGTGATATTTACAATGGTATTATATTTAGATGTGTGCAAAAATTAATTTGTCTTTAAAGGATTTGGTTTTACTAATTTGAAAGTTTGAAGATGTCAAAACAGCACATTTCAACAGTCTGATATTTTGTCTTTCAAAATAGAAGATTAATTGAAGTTGGTCTTTACCCATCGTCCCATTTGTTCATTGGCCCCATTTTCTGTTAATTTTTGTTCTCAATAAAACAATTTTGTTTCAAAAATATGTGAAATAATGTATGCAGCATTCCTCTTACCCCATTTTTCAAGTTTGGGACTGAGTACTTAGCAATTCTCAGGATGAATATAGTATATGCAATTACTTACAAACCTACCATATGTTCCCTTTAGCTGAGACTCATTCATCCAAAACTGTCCTTTGGATGTAGTTCTTATCCACTCAATTAACTAAGACTTTATGTAATTCCCTCTGCATCCATAATTATCTGAATTGCAGTATGATATAACGTTTTAGACCAGTGTCACAGGTGCCTGAGAAACTCACAAAATAAGTGGGATTTTTTGATGTTATGAATTAATTACAGGCAGGATCATTTTGCTGAACCCACTGTAGTACTTTATATTAGTTCTATACAAAGGTGTGTTCTGCTTGTTTCTAAAATGGTAATTCAAATGGATGTCTCACTGGGTCAAATAACATCAGTTCTCTACAGCTTCTGTGAACTCCAAATATGCAACACATGTCCCTCTCCCTCCTATGTCAATTTTTAAATGCAAAGTGAGCTTTTTCCTTCTTCTTTCTACTAGAAATGTTTGATAATGCATTTTAAAATAGCAAGGCATGGTAGATGCTGAGGATGATGGCAGCTAGCTTTAGACAGTGTAATATGTCCACGTTTAAGACAGATACTTAAGGTTTCTTTTATTCAGTGCAGAGGATTAAGCAAACTGGAGAGCAATTCTCATCAGGATTATAAAGAAATAGATCACAACCCAAAAGCTGTTATTTTCCTCAGTTAACCATACAGGGAATTGGGCTGAGTAGCTCAGATGCATGCATTATTAACATCAACAGCTGGTCAGAGGCAACTCAAATTCAGTAGCTTTTGCATCATCTGAGTAGTAGCTATCCATGCTGTAGCTAAATCATGCCAAAGGTGCAAAAAGATCCCAGATGTTCCTAGCAAGCTAGTACAAGTGCTGCACAGATTGCTGCACCAAGTACAGAGCCACATGAGTGCAGTGGCATCTATCCTTGGCCCAGAAGCTTCCATGCTGTGCTGAGCCCTTGCCAATGATCGAGAGTTGTCCCAGCTGTCCTTGCACCATACTCTCTGGCATATCTGGAGGGCTTACCGGTTTAGATACTGGACACAGCTTCAGACTCAAATTTCTCCATGCATTTGGACTGAATAGCATCTTTCACAAAATAAAATGTACTGTTCTTGGGCTGATCCTGATGATGTCTCAGTGTGGGAACCATAGCATTAAATCTGGTTTTGAAACTCTGCCAGGCTCCAATTAGCATTCATAATGGAAAGCTGCCTGTATTGTGATGACATTAGTGGAAGGAATAAGCTCATGCTGAACTCAGTGTAGTTGGGACTTCACTGCATCTGACACGTGCGCTAGTTCAGGTGTCTCTTCATTCCACCACAGGCCATGCTGTAAACAGGCTCAGTGGGTATAGATGCTAGCAATCCACAAAACAGTGTGTCAAATGGCTCTCCAGTATCCAGCTGAAAAGCATATGAAATACAATATTTGATTCTCCCTTGAATTTCATGTGCTATTAGTCTTATTTCTTGTTTTCAGATTGCATAAAATTATTTTTATAGGTTAGTTAATCAAAATAGTATATATGTATCTGTGTATCACCATGTTTTTACCAGCCCCTACACCTGATATAATTTAAATCAATATGTCCCTTTAATATATCTTTCTCCTTTTTTCTCACTTTACAGCCAATATGCTTGCAATGCTAAAGAGAATGTGAATTTTTGCATTCATCTATCTTTCACTTGTTTCTCTTAGTCAAAAAATAAAAAAAAGAGCTGTCTTCTTAATTTCAAAAAATAACAAATACTCTTAGGAGTCATAAAGTGTTGATTACCACACAATCATTTTGGGAAGTTAGCCACTGAAGAAATCAAGATTAAATTCTATTAAAAATTCATAAGGAAAACCTAAAATGTCTGTAGATGTCCTTCTATTTTGAGAAATGGGTCAAGGTTTTTTTCTTGTTTTGTTTGTATGTTTGTTTTATTTTACTTTTATGCTAGGTTGAGCTGGCAAAATACCAACTGCCCAACACAGAGAGAGAGAAATCCTTTACAACTCTGAGGGAAAAAAACCTAGAACTAACACTTAAGATGGCAAGGTTTTTATATTTTGCATAGAAGAGAGAAAATTAAAAACAGAATATTATATAACACATATATATATATGTATATATATATACAAATGTGGAAGAAACAACAACCACCACTTAGTCGCCCACTCAACGACAGATTTCAACCACCCAGATGATAAAAACACCTCAACAGTCTCTCCCCAAAGGACACCTGGCAAGAGAGGAGAAAACCAACGACAAAAAAAATGTGTACTTCCTGAACCAAACAGCTGTGAAGTGGTGGAAAGGCCCAACACTACCAGCATGGTGATAACGTCAAACATGATTCAAGGGATTTACTTAATGTTGGAAAATAATTTACACCACTTATATTCCAACACATTTTCTCTCTTTTCATGCATCTCTGCAGATTTGGGCTCTGCTGAGACAAGCAATGGAAATTCTCAATTATCAAAATAAAATCTGTTCACAGAAGATGTCCAGCAGAATGTTTCAGATCAGAGTGGGGGTTGACAATTAACAAACAAAATTCAGTTTAGAAAGATTTAAAGTTTTTCTATCCACATTGGTTGTGCTATAGTGACTCTGTTGTTTCTGGGTTTATGTCTTCTTTTCCTAAATTTCATTCCCTTTTATTTTTTCCTTTAGAACATTTAATGGAAGCTGCTACTTGCTCTTTTGACTCATCCTCAGTCTTCTAGTTCTGAGAGCTGAAAAATGTCATTATATTCAGACTCAGGAACTGAAAAACAACTATCCTTTCAAACTCTGTAATGATATATTCTGTCAATGTCCTTTTTCAGACTCATCTTCAGCATTACAATTACACAGAGTTCTGCATGCTGTATATTAGCTGAAGTTTTATTCTTTAACTTTCTTTTTTCGCAAGTACAGAGTCACAGAATATGCTGAGCTGGAAGGGACCCACAGTGATTGAGTCTAACTCTTAGCCCTACACAGGACCATCCCCAAGAATCACATTACGTGCCTGAGAGTATTGTCCAAACGCTTCTTCAGACTGTGACCACTTTCCTGAGGAGCCTGTTCCAGTGCCCAACCATCCTCTGGGTGAAGAACTTTTTCCAATATCCAACCTAAACCTCCCCTGACACAACTTCAGGCCATTCCTTTGGGTCCTGTCACTGGTCACCCCAAAGAGATCAGTGCCTGCCCCTCCTCCTCACAAGGAAGTTGTAACTGCAATGAGGTCTCCCCTCAGTCTCCTCTTCTCCAGGCTGAACAGACCAAGTGATCTCAGCCACTCCTCATACGGCTTCCCCTCAAGGCCCTTCACCATCTTCATTGCCATTGTTTGGACACTCTCTAATAGCTTCATATCTTTTTTATATTGTGGTGCTCAAAACTGCGCACAATATTGAAGGTGAGGCTGCCCCAGTGCAGAGCAGAGCGAGACAATCCCCTCCCTCAACCAGCTGACAATGCTTTGTCTGATGCCCCCCACAATGTGGTTGGCGCTCCTGGCTGCCAGGGCACTGCTGACTCAGGTTCAACTTGCCATTGACCTGGACCCCCAGGTTTCTTTCTGTGGCACTGCTTTCCAGCAACTCATTACCCAGTCTGTATGTACATCTAGGGGTTGCCCCATCCCAGAATCCATCACTTTCCCTTATTGAACTTCATGTGGTTGGTAGCATGTTCTCATTATGGAATTCAAGGTATCAATGAACTAAAGGCTTTGCAAGAGTTTATGTGGGCAAATCTCTTGAAGTCTTAAATCTAAATAACCACCCAGGCAGCATGTAGCTTGAGACCTGGTGCATTACAAACTTTCATCTTTAACAGACCCTTAAGCAACAGTCCTTTGAGTAATTATCCTGCAGGGTTCTGAGTCCACCTGCTTCTCCAGTGCAATGGAGATTCGAGACTCCTGAGAGTCTTGAGACTGTAGTGTCTCCAAAAATAATGTCTCGCTCTTGCTCATTTGCCCAAGTATTATGAAACCTGTTCTCTTCTGTCTTGGGTTGAGCTGGCAAAATGTCAACTGCCCAATACAGTTTCAGAGCCTCCCACCCCCAGCCAAGAAAAGGGAGGGGAAAAACCCCAGAACCTGAAGTAGCAAACTACTTATATTATACAAAAGAAAGACAATTAAAAACAGAATATGATATAATATATATATATATGTACAAATGTGAGAAAAAACAAACTAACAACAATAGCTACCGAGTCACCCAACCAAATAATACAGATTCCAACCACCCAAACCCCACAAAACCTCCCTAAAACTCTTCCAGAGAAACCCCCCAGCAAGAGAGGAGAAAATTTACAAGAAAATGTTCACCTCCCTAGATAACACAGTGTGGATGACGGCAAGGCCTAATCGCAGTAGAGGCAGGGTAGTGCATTCTTATAGGTCTGAGGATGCTTCTTCCTGTACCTCCTTCACCTGACAACACAGCTCTTCAACTACAGCACACCTTCTGCAAAAGAACTGTTTGTCTTTTGTGCCTCAGCCTTGTGAAGAGGCATCAGGCACTCCTGGCAACCTGTGACCTGGACAGCTGCGTCTGCCATCAGCAGGTCTGTCTGGCTGGAGGCATCCGACTCAGCTGGATCAGTGATTCCTGCAGCCCCAAGGGATAGATGTTTATGGTGTGTCAACACCATAACTGAGGAAGCTTAAACTAATATGCTAATAAGACTTAGGCTGAAAGGTTCTCTTCCTTATCGGTGACTGAGTCTATTTATGCCTCTGTTGGTTACTCCCGGATGGTCAGAGGGGAGCCCTGCCTGCTCTCCCTGCTCTGCAAACTGCCATGCCATGCCTCTGTTTGCCTGCTTCTGTTCACTCGGGTACCTGGGGTCATTTAAATGTCCCTCAATTGGTCTCAGCACCACTTCCTCCTCACCTGGTTGGCTGCCAAAGGGTAGAAATGTTCATAGAGATGAGACTAGACAGGTCAATATTCACAACACCTCTGTAACTATTACTTTTTTTAACTGCTGTGAAATAATCCAGGGGAAATTTAACACATTGCATAAAATTCAAATGAGAAGAGTTGTTTCACTTCATGTAAAAGTTACAGAAATTCCTAAAATTCTTTCTGTCTGGAGTGAGAAAAAACCCCATCAATTTGAAGTAATTTACAAAGAGACAGCCCCAAAGCAGTATATCCTATACCTCAAGCTGAGAGTCCTTGTTTATCATGTGAGTGCCCTCATCCAAATCTGCTTTGCTTAAGTTAGAGAATTTATCCTCAGGTTTTCTCCCACATAACTGCCGCAACCTCTCACACAGTTATTTTTGCACTCTATTTTCCTATAAATATTTAATTAGTTACACAAAGTGAAACTATTCCAGCAAGAATGATAAATCACACATACAGTAGCATGCATCTGAAAGCTTTTGTATATGCCATAAAAGAAAGATTCTGAACCAATTTTTTTCCATATTTCAAGTAAAATCTGTGACACTTTACTTACTTAATTATTAAAGGAGAGCGACGCTTTGTCTGGCAGCTGACTGCACTGATGATAGTTTCCTTGAAGCTTGCACATTACTGCCCAGAGGTCATAACCTAAGATTTGATATTTTATCAGAAAGTCCCATTCATATTTAATGTTTAGTTCCTTTACCTGCCCATTTTTTGCTCCTGCCATAGTCTCACATGGGTGCCTGGAATAGGATTTAACTGGCCACATGAGTATGCAGGATCTCCCTAAGTAGTATGAGAACATACAGTGAAACTGTTTCTTTACTTTTGACTCATTTGGATTGGAAGGACATGATACAAACGTAGGAATTGGTGAGGAAAAAAAAAAGCCTAGGATACTACCATCTGACACTTAAAATGATCTTAATGAACATTCAATCCTGTTAGAGCCCAACTGCTTCTCTTAATAGCTAGGCCACTCTTAGAAAACAAATCTGTGTGATATTTTCTCTTCGTGTAGTGTCTTTAAAATCTTCACATAGAAGGAACAAGTACATACTGCTAACCTGAATATTTTATTTCTTGTAAAGCAGAAAAGAGCAACAAAGACTCTTCAGAGGAGCTTTTCCTTCCATTCTGCTGACATATATAGCAATTTTAAAGCATGGTATTGAATAAATAAATGTATTGTGACTATATAAAGTTACATTATCTACTTCTCTATATCTTACAATGTGAATGTAGGTTAAACTTCCCTAAAACTTGCCCCTTTAATATGAAATATTTGCTTACTTGGTTTATGTCTACAGCATGAAATCCCTGTTTCTGGATCATATAAATAATTGCACTGGACTTCAATGAATATGCCTCCCATGGGTTTGGGTACATAAACAATGGAATTTTTAGGATAATCAATATCATATGTCTAGATAATTTCTTTACAGTACCATCTACCTTGCCGTGATCCTGACAGATTGCTTAATAGTTTACTACATATTATGAGATTAATGGAATATTTTGATGTAGTAGATGAATATCTACCCGACAGGGGATACATAATGAAAGGACAAACATGATTCTTCCCTTAGCGTAATTTTGGAATATTTTTCACTAAGAGTAATTGTAGACATTTCCTGTTAAGTTTGCATATGTTCTAATTTTTTTCTTTTCATGTTGCAGCTATGTATGAATAGTCATGCCCACTGTGCCACCCTGAAATGTATAACAGATATTTTAACCAAACACCTCTCCTGAACTATACCAGAAACTAATCAGACCATTTATTCTGTTAGACATGGAAAAATATATGACAGCTTCAGGTCTGGGGGCAGTTTTTTATTTCTCCAATCTTTTTCTCCTATACAAATTAAAACAAAATTCTGATTGTCACAGTAGAACACAATTCATAGTTATAAAAGTTGAAAACAAGGATTGCATTCTTTTCACAGCCTGCTGTCATGGTGCCTAAAAATTATAGCATCAAATTTTAAACTCAAAGCACTTACAGCACAGAGTAAGCAAGATAAAATATTTAGTGCTGCTAGACTTTGAGCTTCATCTTTTAGAGTGTTTTGTGCCTTCTGTCATTAAAGCTATTTGATTTACCTTAACCTGTGTCCACTTGCTTCAGTATTTAAATATGGCTTCACTAAAAAGCAAATATGTCTATTACACTGACTTCTCTACACCATGTAAAGTAGTTGCATGGAAGTCTTTAAGGATTACAAAGGTAACAAAAAGTCATAAACTGTTCCTTGAGATGCAGAGCTTTTTCCCAAATTAGCAAGTCTGGTGTTCCACTGGTCTATTCTTAATTCAGATGTAGATATATTCAGATCACTTCTATAAAGTAGGTACATTAAGATAGCTATTAAACATCTGCCATTGTAATTGAGATTCAATCCAGAACTTTTACTACAGCTATTTTAGCGCAAAATACATGACTATGACGTATACACTGTTAGGCATCCACACTAGGACATTTATACTCCACACTTTAGTGATAATACTGTTCATAAACATAATAATCTCAAGAAAAATGTGTTTGAAGTTGCTATAGGAATAAATAAACTAGTCAAATCAACAAAAACAAAACCCGAAAAGCATTCCCAGTATTTTTCTAATATTACATACAGTTTTATTACTTCTTTTTTGGTTTTCATTGTTGGTAACAACAGTCTGTGCAACATATGCCTACATTCAACAAGACTTGCTATTAACCTATTCACATTATTTGTTAAAATTACCCAATTCGAATCTAAGTCTACACACACTGCTATGAAATTTGCTCCATATATATCCATCCAACTTTTTACAGCTTTGAAATTACTTTCTAACTGTTACTAATGGGTTTTCAGCAATATTTAAATCCTTTCCCACACAACAAAAGCATAGGCTGTCTCCAAGGCTGCAAAAATCCAAGTGGGTTGGAGAATAGAATAGGTCAAAATTCATTGTATGTATCAGCTTTCTCTGCCCAGTTTTATCTTCCCAGTTTTCAAAGAAGGATAATATGAAATACTGATGCAAAGTATTTGAACCTGCCATCCAAGGGGGGGGGGGGGGAAAGAAAAAGGGGAAAAAGTACAACTGCTGTCAGGATTTTCTGCTTTATAACTGAAGGTTTGAGTGTCGCATTTTCCAGAACTGATATTTCTTCTATTTAATGGCAAATTTCTATGGTGCTGAAGTAGACAGAGCTAAAAATGGCCTTTGTGGAACTGAGGCATTTAATCAACTGCAAAAGTTGTTTGCTGCAAATACTATCTTGCACCACACACATTATGGCTATCAAGAGGGCAGTTTCACATGGCAATTTGTTTTGTGAAAGTTTGGAAGGAATGTGATATGTTTCTGTCACTCCTTCCCTGACACATTTAAATGATGCTGACATCAGGAATGTGTGTCACCCTGGATAAATGAGAAGCCACACAGTCCATAAAAAACAGTAAGAGGAAATGTCTGAATCCAGAAGAGGGAGAGTCATCCTCTAGAAGTGTTATTCCCAGTGAAATGGACACTGGGATGAAAAGGGGAAAATATGTATTGGTTATTTAATGGTTTGAAATTTTTTTACTCTGTGGCAAAATAAACCGCAAGTACTTATTTCTGAAATGTTTGTTTTCATTTCTAAACACCCTACAGTAGGAGTTCCCAATCAGTATCTTTGCAACACATTTACTGTACACATTCCTAAACTAAATGCTGATTGGAGCTGAAAAAACCCCCTTGCACTATAGACTATCCTGAACATTCGTGAGAGACTTTTTATCAAAGTCTTTCCTTAAACTAGCCAAGTTTCCACTGCATCTAGCCTTTGGTGGTTAATAGGAAGAGAAGTCCTAAAACAAAGAACCTACAGTACAAACAATTTCCTTGTATTTAGGTTGAGCTAAAACGTCTCTCTGCACCATTATTCTTTTGAACTGAAAATTGCTTTTATGACTCATTTTGCTCAAGGCAAATATCAAACACTGCAATAATGTCTCACCCTAGACTTTTAACCAGGAAGTATAAGTCAAAATCCCATTTGAGTAATTCACAAATTCATAGATAAAAAGATTATAGAGCAAAAGAAGTAAAGAAATTTGTCAGACTGATGGTGTCAGAGATGTTAATTTATTAGTGCTTACGACTAAGGTCCAGAGGTCAAGCTCACTCCTGGCACTCAGTGGAGATGTAGCACTGATTGTTACCTGAGCATTTCAGAAATTTTCTAGCATTCTATTTAAATATATCCAGGAAAATAAGGCAAATCTGGGAAAATATTTCAGTCAAGATCTTTCTTAGAAAACAGCATCAAACTGATATAAAATTTAGATCTCTCCATTCTCAAGAACCCTACAACACATCTCAAAAGCATTTGTTCCCACAAATGCTCTCCCATGTTCTTATGCCACATCCCAGACCTTCCCATATCCTAAATTTTATTCTATCAGTACACCCCTGTGTGCTGTGGACTAAGCTGCAGGTATACTACTTCAGGTACTTTGAACCAAAAACCATTACTCAGTGTGGACACAGCCCATCTACTATCCAGGGTGCTAGTCCTAATAAATGGGCATAAACCTTTTTGTACTTCATGGCCTTAAAATCAGGAATACTTTTCATTCTCTATTAAACATACCAAATCTCATGCAGACTAACAGCTTTTAGCTAAGAAAATTCTAATTTATGTAGTAAAACCAGAACAGATTCAAACACTCGGCGTTGCACAACAAAATGGATTTTTTCCCCTGCATTAAGGCTTTTTGTCTTTGTACTTAAATGATTTTGTTTATGTCATTGCTTTTGTAAGGTTAAGAAAGTTAGGAGATTAAAAGTAAGTTACAGGAGGAACTAGAGATCTGTGTGCAGTCACAGGACTTTAATTTCACTGTGATTAACAGGCATTGTGGGATAGCTCACATGACTGGAATGTTGCCTTGAAGGGCTCCACAATATTTAGGAAAGACAGACAAGGAAGGCGTGGTGGTGAAGTTGCTCTATATGTAAGACAATACTTGCATTCTGTCTTGGGGTGGATGACAAGCAAGTAGTGAGCTTATGGGGCACAGTAGAAGGGTGGACTAATGTAGGTGACATTGTTGTGGATAATTGCTACAGGCCATCTAATCAGGAGTTGGAAGTGGGTGAGACATTCTATAGGCAGCTTGAAGCAGCCTCAAAGTTGCAGACACCAGTTCTCATGGGGGACCTTAACTACCCTGGTATCTGCTAGAGAAGCAACAGAACAAAGCACAAATAGTTCAGCAGGTTCCGGGAAAGCATTAATGATAACATTCTGTCACAGTTATTGGAGGTTTCCACAAGGAATGGTGTGCTTGACCTCATACTAACAAACAAGGAAGACCTTGTTAGGTATGTGAAGGTTAGGGGGTAGCTGTAGAATCATCACAGCAGCCTTGGCTGTAGTGCTCATGAGATTGGGAGTTCAGCATCAGGTGAGAAGGAGGCAGGCAACAAGTAAGATTGTAATCATGTGTGGTCGTTTGCTCCAGGCTGGATGCCAGATACCCACAAAGGCTTCTCTGTCACTCCCCTCCACAACCATATAGGGGAGAGAAAATATAATGAAAGGCTTAGGAGATAAGGGCAGGAGAGATGGCTTACTGATTACCTTTATGGGCAAAACAGACTCGACTTGGGGAAATATTAGAATTTATTATCAATCAAAATAAGATCAGGATAATGAAAAGTAAAACAAATTAAAAAAATACTCCACCTTCTCCCCCTCAGTGATGCAAGAAGATGGGGAAAGGGTTTTATGGTCACTTAATCACAGCAAATGATGTTTTTTCTGCCACTGCTTTCTCCACAAGAGAGGAGTTCTTCCTCTACTGAAGTGTGAGGTTCCTCCCTAGTGAAGCCACATCTGGAATACTTTGTTCAGTTCTGGGCTCCTTGGTACAAGAGAGACATGGAGCTCCTGGACTAGATCCAGCAGAAAGCCGCAAAGGTGATTAAGGGACTGGAATATCTCTCTTATGAGAATAGTCCGAGAGAGTTGGGCCTGTTAATCCTCAAGAAGACAACTGATAGGGCACCATATCAATGTCTCTCTGAAGGGAGGATGTCCAGGGGATGGATCCAGGCTCTCAGTGGAGCCAAGCAATTGTACAAGAGGCAACAGGCAGAAACTGATGCACAAGTTCTACCTGAATATGAGGAAGAATTTCTTTACTGTGTGGTTGACTGTGCACTGGAACAGATTTCTCAGGGAGGTTGTGGAGTTTCCCTCACTGCAGATACTAAAGAACTGTCTGGACACAATCCAGTGAAATGTGCTCAACCTCTGCTTGAGCATTGAGATTGGACTCAATGACCCATTGTGATCCCTTCCAATCCTACCCTTTCTGGGATTCTGTGAAAGTTGCATCCATGGCATTGTCTTCAGGTCAAAACTAGCAAACATTATTCATTACAGTATGAGGGCAATAAGTTTGCTTAATTGGCCTTTTGGATATTTTATCCTATTCTTTTCAGAATTTTTAAAGTAAGCATTTCATTAATAAAAGATGTAATTGTGTTTTTTGTTAAATATTTCAGTTTAAAATATAATATTTTACCATTTGTAGTGAATATTCTACTTTAGAGGACATTTCTGAATATTTCAATGTCAAGTATCTATCAAATGGGAGGTATTTTTTTTTTTTTGGTAACCATTTTAATTATAAATGCATGCATGTGCCAGTATTTATCATCATTATTATTAATAAAGTTAGCCAACACGTCTACTTTTAGCTATTTTTAATTTCATTAATCTTTGCTCTTTGTATTGAAATTTTCCATGCCCTGTGTTTGCCTTAGGCTGGAATATTATTTCTGTACACTTGTACCAAGAGGGACCAAAGAAAGAAAACATATTGTTTCAGAAATCTCTTCTAACCATTTCACTGAGAAGCTCTCAGCCAAGAAACTGATACAAAGAAGGATGAAACATTCAGCTCGGAAGGGTTAGTAATGGGCAACCATTTCTGGGAGACCAGGGAATTTCTGACTTTGTGAAATATGCTTTTGCATGTATTTAATGTCTTAGAGTTTGTTTACTTGCTTGCCTTGGTTGGGTTTTTTTCTTTGATTGTTTCCTTTTTAATGAGTTTTCTGAAAACTGTTGTAAGACTTGTAACTGCAGGAGTATGACATCATTTGAGAGAATAGATTGGTTATTTTAAGTAGTTGAGGTATTTTGTTTTCTCAGTAGGACACGAGTGAGGACAAATTTGACATTTTGTATACCTAAATCAATAAATATCCTTAACCCAGAAAAGCCAAACCTGGGATATCAATAACTGTCAAAGCCAAGATACTGTTTCAGGATAATTTTCCATGGATCATGTACATAAGCTATATTTCAGAAGCAGTAAAATGCATATAGATTAATTACTAGAGCACAACAAGCTTAAAGAACACAGAAGAATCCTTATCTGACAAAATAAAGTGGTTAATGTGATTTCATTAAAAACACAATACCAAGCACACTACCAAAGTTGGATACTAGGGCCTCGATTTTAGCAAACAAAGGTATATTTTCTTCTCAGCTTAATGTCAATATTCAAAAATATCTTCAGAGAATTTTTCAGTGCTTGTACGATGCCTTAGTTTAGAAAACTGATTATATTACAGCATTTAGGTTTGTCATAAGAGAAACATCAACTAAACAAAAAAAAACAAATCTACTTCTCATTCTTAGCAGGTTTAGTACTGAAGTTACAATCTTTCATATTTTTATCAAAGTTCATTTTTACATTTGAAATAATTCTCTATTCATTTGGTATCAGAACTACATGCGCTTTGAAATTAATGAGCCACTGTAAAGCTCAGACCTTACAAGGTTAATTTAAGCTTGTCCTACCCCATGTTTTCGTGGAGTTTCACATTATGCAAATTGCAGGTGATGATGTGAAGCTGACAGAAAACCCACAAGACATGAAGCCAGGTCACAGCTATGAAACAGAAATTAGAATAGCTGATGAGCAGAGGAAATGACCCTGTCTGGTCTTTCTCAGACACTCATGAAACTTTTCCTCCCTTTAGTACAGTTTTTTTGCAGAGCTTTTACTTTTATCTCCTCAATGAGATTATTTTAGACATAAGCTCCTTTAGAGCTAAAAAGCGAAAAAATTACAATCTCAGGGTTCAGATTTCCACAGAAAAAATGGGGAATAAAAAAAAAAGAAGAAAGAGAAGAAGTAAACTTCATGGTGCCTTAAACTCCCAATTGGATTCCAACTGATTGAAGTGAGGTGCTTTAATATACTTTATTCTCTGCACAGATGATTCGTTACATAATCACATTCCATTTGAAAAAAGATATTTTAACAATAATTATTCTGTCATTCTACATTACCACTAACTGCACAGACAAAAGACCTATAGGGAGAAAAAACCTCCACCACAGATCTCAAAGCTTAACAGTACTGGTAGAAGACCTTTCATTTCTCTAGAACTGTTCCTACTTTTACCAGAGAAGAATTGACCAGTGCACTTCTGTTAACTTTTGCAACTATTTACCTCATCATGTGCAGATAGGATAGCTACAAATAGTATTTATAATATGACTGCTTCTCACATTTTAATCACTCTAAATAATACACTGGCATTATGTACATATGTTAAATGCATAGATGTAGCTATAAACCTTTGTATTTGGTGGCATGTTAAATATAAACTATTATTATCAATTATTATCATATACAATTTAATTATTATAATATTAAATTATTAATATAAATTATTCCCAAATTTTTGTCATATCTGGATATTTGATGTCTGAACATTCACAAACAGACTAAAAAAATGGAGAAGAGCTGACATCGTTTCAGCTAATAAACAGTTCAGAGTATAATGATACTGTTTGGGCTGTATCTATTATCATTAAACATTATGTTTAAATCCTATACATTTGTGTGAAAAGCACTATAGACACTAAGATGTGTTGATGAACTTTTTTCACACTTTGTACCAATATTTCTCCCCCCATCTACTCTTTATTCAACCTTATTTCCTTGTGCTCTCTAGAGCATCTAAGTTATATCCTTATCTTTTAGCTGATGCTTTGAACGCTTCCTCTAACCAGCCACCGGTTGTCAGACAGTGTGAGCAGCCCCAGTTCCATGGCAGCCAGAAAAGAGCAGATATCTTAAGCTCTACTTGCACACCACTTGCAATAGTGATACCTGCCAGAGATTCACCAACCCCAGTGCATAATCAATCCTAGAAAATTTCAGCCACTGCAGGCCTAAAATCTTTGAGGTCTTTCCTTCTGTTTTATAGACACATAATTCCTTTCCTTCATTAGCATGGAATTAATGATTATACCTCCTCTGCTACTGTCTCATTTGAGATAATATGGAGGGACAGCGACCTTGGACCTTCAATACCCCTGATTCCCTCCAAAACACAGGGAGAGAGATATCAAATATACCCAGATGTAAGTTGAAAAAAATAACTCTTTACCAAGACGAGTGCTAAACAACAATGCTGATAAAACTGGGTTAAGCTAGTGAGAAAATTCCCAAGCTCCCGCCTGCTGGACCAAAACAAGATGGTGGCCAGCCTTCCCTCACCTGTTAAATCCTGGTAGGATTGGTTTGAAGGGTCAGTGTTATAGAGTGAGGCTGGCTGCAGTGCCAGCACAGGCAGCTGGAAGCAGGTCTGCAGATCCCCAGGTGGCTGGAAACCCTCCAGGTCCAGCAATGAGACCTGGTTTTTGCAGCTCCAGTGGTGGTTGTAGCCCTGATCCACTGAGGTGGTGGTAGAAGCTCCAGGTGGTAGAAAACCCATGGAGTGAGAGAAGACCCATGGAGTGAGAGAAGGAGATCCTCAATCTGCCCAGTGAAGTCCAAGTGTGGTCTTTTATTGGGCTAAGGTTAGGTGGGAACACCTCTGGTACTTGCACTGGATGATTAATACTGGATCACAGGACATTTCAAGAGTTTTTGACAGTTTCTAAGATGTTATGGCTTCCTGTTATGTCAGCACAGATGGATCCATTATGGCCTTCAGCAGAGATAAACACCTT